>BGZK01000057.1:0-600000 GCA_005406025.1 Eumeta japonica | reverse complement strand
AATGTGTTCGTTCACTGGCGGCACAGAACCTTCGACGCCGAAATTAGGCTCGCATTTGTCCGGTTTTTTTCTATGAGTCGACCCATGCCTAAGTTAGACCGATCACAGTTAATACACGGTTAGAGAAAACACGTTTCCAACAAAACGTTGTAATAATATGCATAGGGCGGTTATTACTAAATCGACTTTTTTTTTCAAATGAATCGATTATGAAAACGGTAAGTATACAGATGTGAAAGGGTATTATTTACAGCTGATACGAAATTAGTAATGTTTCGCAGATACCTTAATGCTTCGAAATGTTTAGAAAATGTTTTCTAAGTTTCCTATCTATTAGCCTTCACCCTTCCGTTTCGCTGAGCGTTAGGGGTTATGACAGTAAATATAAAATGTAGTGGAGGATGTACGAAATTAAAAAAAAAATGAATAGCATAAATCCGTATACAAAACAATCCGTGTTGGATGATCAAGCATATAACGCTAGGTTCAGTAGTTTTCAAATATGTATAATTATATCCATACACACACACACCCAATTGAGGGGCTTGGAGTAGTAAAACCATTAAAGGTGTATTAAAATCACAGAATAAGTACTAAAGTATAGAAACTCCATTCCTTTGGTCTTCAATAAAATCACCTTTTTAATAGTCTACAGTCTATACAATTGATTATGCTTATATTGCGTAATTCTTAGTATATTTCAATGAATAATTTCTCATGATAAATCGCCATTTATTATCGCACGCATAGTTCTGTCTTTTCTTTACTCTAACAAACATATCCATACTTTTATAACACATTCTATGTCCTAGGGTTGACTACAAAGGAAAATAAAATACTTCTTAATTGAATACTGAACGAGTCTAGACTTAATGCGAACACTTTTTTTTTATTAATAATAAGGGTGTGAATACTTTTTTAAGACTGTCAATTACGATTATTAACTAATCGTAACTTACGATGGAATTCAACATCCTTTTATGATTTACAAAGCATTACAAAAAATTCGTCATTTTATTGTAAACTCACAAAATATACTTATTCAATTCTTCATTCCTTTATTCGTAATTTTTCTTTCGATTTCTAATATGAAATTAATATTCGTGTAACCGCATTAAATTTTAACATTTCTGGTAAATGACGCAAAATAACTAATAAAAACGCCAAACCTGTTATCCCAAAATGATTCACGAGGCGTAGGCGTCCCCTTGAGATGCGAACGTCGAGTTTGCTCAAGGGGAAAGAAGCCACGAAACACGCCGGAACCATTGAATTGTTGAGGCGTGACCTCACCTCGCCTTTTTCAGAACCTCCGACGCATTCTTGAGCGTCAAACGATGGACCTTTTTCTTTTTTTTTTTATTGTTCCCTAGTAGGACGCCGCAAGAGGAGTTAAAAATACGCGAGACTAATTGGCTTCGGAGGGCGATGCGACAAAGTGCGTTGTAAAAAGAGTACGTAGTTTTAAACAGTCTGCGAAACGAAATAAAAATCTGTCAAGTGCGATTTTAACTCGCTCGAAGACGGTTCCGTATGATGAATCTGTATGTTATCTGTGATTTGATCTAAGTCTGACCGAATTTGTTTATGGTAACTAGAACAAATGTAAATGTAAGTTTGTGCGAACAATTTTGGGAGATTTACCACGTTATTGTCAGACCATAGACTTATCATAGGTTTTTCTGTAATATATATTAGTAAAGAACTATTTTCGAAATATTCTTATAAATGTTAGGCACTGTAGTTTCATATGTAAGAGTGAATTGTCAATTTTTAAGTACATTCCTAATAAAACTGTTTTTTATTATTGTTTAACAGAATATATACGAAACCCTCGCGACGAGCCCTTTTATTTGACGGTACCATTTGCAAAACTTTTTTTTGAATATTTTAATTTGCCTATCAAAAACTTTTCGACTTATAGGTCTACTAGATTCGGAGCAAATTGGCTGTGACAGACTGACAGAGAAACACATGAGTGATACTATAAGGATTCCGTTTTTTTTTTCATTTTGCGTACGGAACCTTAAAAACCGCCTAAATGAGAGTCGGGCTCATGTAACAATGGTTCAGTGCTACCACACTTTATATTTGTTGCGTTAACAAAAAAATGTGTTTTATTTTATCATTCAATTTCGGATATTTAGTGCGAACTTACACATGACTGGTCTTCATTATTTGCTTATACTATAATCACACTATACTTTTACGTTTTCACGATGGAGTAAAACCAAAAAAAGTCATCATAAAGATACGTTTTTAATATGAGAATCCCTTTTATTTTTATTTATTTTTAGGTATCTATCACAATAATACATATTCTGTGAAAATTTTAACAGGCTGCGTATTACGATATAACCATTTGAAAGTAATACAGACCGACAAATTGAAGGATGGCGTGTGCTAAGTACCTTATAGGGTCCCGGCGGCACTTTTTTGATAAGGAACCATACATCGCATTACATTTTTAACATACTAATTCAAACGGCTATTGGACAAGTCTTTATTTGCTCCAAGTTCATTATAGTACTTATAAAAGCAACTGTCGTTTTCCTGTAAGAATACTATTTTTTTCATAGACGTTTTTCAATGGATTATTCCAAAAAGAACATGTTTGCCAATGTAGCTCTCGTACTGGCCGTTCAGATGGTGATTTTTTTTACCTTTAGGTGATACAACACTTCAGAATACATGTGTAACTATTTAAAATTGATGGAAATTATTTTTTTTAAATCTAGCTCCTAATCAGAAAAAGTAGTCAATGCATTATATTAATCTGTAGTTAAAGCATCTTTATACGTAAAAAAAATGGCGTATTTCCTTGAGAAGGGTTATAGTAAAATTGCTCCAAACATTTGGGTGACGTTTTTCTCCCACAATTTCAATGTCATAGGTTTGTTTTTATTTGTAAAAAATAATAATTGGCCAACTCTTAAGAAGATGCATCGACTACTTTATCAAAATATTATTTGCACTTGCAATAAAATAAATTGTGTAAAACTACCGTTATCATTATCTAAGCCATGTTTCGAGTAATTGAACCTTATTTTAATGAGTTGAGTCATTGAAAATATCGATAGTAAACATGCGCTCAATTTAGAACGACAGCAAAACGTTCTTTTTGCTCATTATTCTTGTGTATTAAAGACCCTCCGTTTCACAGCTTCTGGCAAACAGCCAGAGCGTTTCTTTTAAAGCTATCCTCCTTTTAAAGCTCGCGCAGATGGATTGTCATTCTTGTCACGAAACAGAATCGAAGTCGCGATTGACGATTCCTACTGTAAATCAGTCGAAAAAAAATTGATATTTATGTTTAAAAGTAAATATAACCTTACACTTGCATTCTTAACAAAAATGGCGCACATGTGTTTAAAACTTGTTTAATCCTCCGAAACATCCTATCCGAGATGGCGGTACTAACAATTCATTCTCGACGTACGCCAACAAAGTTAGAAATAAAAATAAATACACAAATAAAAGTAAACAAAAACAATAATAATAGAATAGAATAAGTTCGCAGGGGTTCGCTGGCGCACAAGATGTCCTATAGATTTACGAGTGCAGAAATCGGACCAATGATACAGAATACAATAGGTTACGACACGAGCCAGTTCACGTTCTGATGTCACGACTCCCATTAAAAGAAATAATGTTGCAAAACCTCTGAAATACTTATCTGTGGTGGTACTGTTCGTCAGTTCGATTTGGTACGTTTTTACTGATTTTTAGCTATTTAGTTTATTAAATTAATACAATTTTTTTACAACACATATTTTTTTAAAGACACTACGTAAACGTAACGTATGCCAAGGCAGGTTACTAAAAGTGTCAAAATTATTTTTGTGGAATATTTTAAAAGAAAACATGTCTAGAAATGGAACGCCTTTAAAACTTATATTGTTAGTTCATAAATAATATGTTTTAATAAAAAGCATTTCGTATATTGGTCTATGATATATTACGTATTACAACCTAAGATATTAATTAAATCATGTCAGAGAGAAAATAGGAATTTAAACACAGGTAAAATCCATTTTTTTTTAATTATCACATTTTAAGTTTTCACATGAGGTAATTATTTAACCTGTCACAAGTCACTAAATGACACATGTCATTATGTCACTATGCCACTGTAATTAATTATCTTAATTTTTTATTGTTTAAATTATTCATGTCTTCAAAAGTAATTTTATATATTTTTGTTAGGAATGTAGCAAACAACTGGTTGCTTATTTTGGTATATATCTCCTAGCAAAATCGTTTATTGACTCGTGATTTACAGCACCTAAATTAAATATCTTTTTCCACTCTATTATAAAACTTTAATAAAGTTCTGTAGGTAAATTATACGGCTCTGGTCCAAAACAGTAATTTTAGAATTCTTGTTTCTTTCTTTGTATGTATGTACGTGCATTTTGTAAAAACCAGTAAACCGATTTTGATATAGTTTCTTGTCATATTGTTAAATTGTTGGTTAATTGAAATAAATAGGAAAAAATATTTTTATGCGTTATTAAATGGTTGTTAACTATTATTTAAATCAGACTTTAGAGTTTGTTAAAATAAAGTAAAGACATTACAATGTAATAAGAGTAGGATAGATAGTATATTGTATATATCTCTCTCTCTCGTACAAATGTGTCATGGCGGATCCTTGCTTGTAACAGAACGATTGTGTGCAATATAAATAAATTCATTTCAAGTTAATTACGCTTATATTCTATTTATATTTCATCTGGTTATGGGCCCAGGTCACTAACTAGCTTGGATTAATAAAAGTGTGGCTAAAGGATTGCAAATACATACTGTAGCGAAAATAGTCAGAAATACCGGCGGCGTGGGTTGACGCCATTTTTGTGGTTAGAACACCGGGAAGGAAAATACTTGTCTACTATCATTGGGCAAGGCAGGAGAGTCTACAGGAAGGTTGTGAAATGGATTCGACACAGGGTGGAAGTGGACAACAGAACGTCATGAAGCTGGAGGGTTCCAGGAATTGGAATGTTTGGAAGTTCCAAACGTCCGTGTTGCTGCGAGGTCAAGGTCTTTACAAAATCGTGGACGGGACAACAGTAAAACCTGAAGATGATACTCAGCGTAGTACTTGGGAAACCCAGGATGCGCGAGCTCAAACGCTGATAGTTACGAGGATGACGGAAGAAGTCATGTTGCATATCATCTCGTGCGATACGGCGGCGGCTATGTGGAGGAAATTATTAAGCGTGTATGAACAAAAATCTGAAACAAGCATTCACATTGTGCAACAACGCTTTTTTTCAATTTAAGTTCGAAGAAGGAACAGAGATGTCTGTGTTTTTATCAAAAGTACATGAGATGCAGAACCAGTTAAAACAGCTGGGAGAGAACATGTCTGATAAATTTGTTATCACTAAGGTTCTTATGTCCTTACCAGAAGATTACAAGCATTTCATCTCGGCATGGGAGTCTGCTCCTGATGACAAGCAGACCTATGATAACCTGGTAGCCAGATTATTGATAGAGGAAGAAAGAATTAAAGAAAAAGGCGGGCCAACGCCGTCTACGGCGTTTGTGGCAAAGAAAGTAGATAAAAAAAGTGTAAAGTGTTATAAGTGTCACCGACTTGGACATTATCAAAGCGAGTGTCGATATAATAATAACAATAATTTTGGTAACTCTAAAGACAATCGTTCAGATCTTAAGTGTTATTTTTGTAATAAACCGGGTCATATAAAGAGCCAGTGCCGTTTTAAAAAGGGTAAAGAAAAAGAAAGTAATGCTTTTATAGTCAACAGTGTTTTTGATGAACAGTTACAAAAATCTCAGTGGTTAGTCGATTCGGGTGCCAGCGAGCATATGTGTTGTGAGTGCAAACTATTCAATTCATACTCGACTGTAAAAGATAAATCGGTAATAGTAGGGAACGGAACGAAAATTAATGTCAAGGGTTGCGGCCAGGTGGCGTTGCAAGTTTGGAATGGGAGTGAATGGATTGACACCACCATTGACAACGTACTTCATGTTCCTGAGTTGAAAACAAATTTGTTCTCTGTCAACTGTGCGACAAGCAGAGGTTATGTTATCGTTACGGAAGAGAATAAATGTAAGTTTTATAAACAAAACAAGGTGATGGCTATTGCTGAGCGACGTGGAAGCATGTATTTATATATATTTATATATCTGCATGGAAAGATGTTCTGAAGAAAAATAATATTAATATTAAAAATGCCAATGTTCAAACATGTGAAAGTTGTCTAAAAGGGAAAATTCACCGATTGCCGTATCCTGTAAGTAACAATGTGACGTCAAGAGTATGCGAAATTATTCACGCCGATACCTGTGGACCTATGGAGAAGCCATCGATTGGAGGCTCCAGATATTTCGTGGTATTTAAAGATGAATACTCAAAGTACAGGCGAGTGTTCTTTGTGAAAACAAAAGACGAAATTAAATCATGTATAAAGAACTTCATATCGCAGGCTGAAAATGAAACAGGAAATAAAATAAAGATATTTCGAAGTGACAATGGAACCGAGTTTATAAACAAAGAGGTCAGAGAAGTGTTCCAGAACAAGGGGATTATACATCAAACATCAGTAACTTTTACTCCTGAACAGAATGGAGTAGCTGAGCGGGAGAATAGGATTTTAGTGGAAGCGGCTAGAACAATGCTGTATGCTAAAGATTTACCTATCAGCTTGTGGGCTGAAAGTGTTAATACAGCTGCCTATGTGATTAATAGAACTGGTAAAAGCTCAATAGAAGGGAAATCTCCATATGAACTGTGGTCAAGCAAAAGTTATGATATAAATAACCTCAAAATATTTGGTACTACTGTTTATGTCCACATACCCAAAGAAAAAGACATAAGTGGGATGCCAAAGGTGAAAAGGGCATTATGGTTGGGTATGGAGAAACAATAAAAGGTTATAGAGTATATTTTCCACAGAAAAGTGAAGTTGAGACCAAACGAGACATTGTGTTTGTGAACAACAGTCCAGTCAAGCCAATACAACAATGTGAGACAATCAATTATATAGAGGATAGTGTGGAGGTTCCAGCTACAGTTGAGGTAGGTGCTCAAGTAGAAGATACCAGTGCTGCAGGTATGTCCAGTCCCCAATCACCGACCATGGATGGTGATGACTCTCAGCACCATGCAGAGTGATTCTGAGGGTAGTATATGAACCTAGTGATAGTGATGAGTGTGGTGAGGTTGTGAGACGTGATGTAGATCCTAAAAACAAACGTATTAGGAAGCAGACTGTTTTCTATAATTGTAATAATGTAATGTTAGATAACTGTGAGCCAAAAACTTATTGTGAAGCTATGAATAGTCCGGATGCATGTAAATGGCAGGAAGCTATTCAAAGGGAGCTAAAAACTCTTAAAGATAATAATACTTGGAGTATTTGTGACATACCCGATAATGAAAAAGTTATAAGTAGTAAATGGGTATTTAAAATTAAACGAAATAATAGTAATATTCAGTACAAGGCACGTTTGGTGGCCAGAGGGTTTGAACAAAATGATATATTAAATCTAAATGATGTATATGCACCTGTTGCAAAGTTGAGTACATTCAGACTATTTTTGGCTATAGCAACTAAGTTAAAGTTATATGTTTACCAAATGGATGTAACTGGAGCCTTTTGTATGGGAGATTAAAGAAAATGTATACATAAGCTTACCAGATGGCGCTTATGACAATGATAAAATATTGTAAAGCTAAATAAATCATTATATGGGCTAAAGAAGTCTCCGAAATATTGGAACGAAAAATTTAACTCTATTATGATCAGGGAAGGTTTTAAACGATCTAAATGTGACCCATGTTTGTACTCTAAATGTAACGATTCAGAACAAATATATGTTCTCTTATACGTTGATGACATGTTGATGTTTGGTAGTAATGAAGAACATATATCAAATTTAAAGTCAATGCTAAACAAAGAATTTGAAATGAAAGACTTAGGCCTAATTTCAGAATTTTGGGGATAAATGTAAAGCAGAATTTAAAACAAATGTTACAGAATTATGTCAAAAGACTTACCTAGAAAATGTGTTAAAAGATTCCATATGTATGATTGTAAACCTATTTCAACTCCCATGGATCAGAATTTTAATTGTAAAGAGCTTGAAAATGATAAATGCAAAGGCAATATTGAGAACATCTGAGAGATCGTTGGGTGTTTAATGTATGCAGCATCAGGCACAAGACCTGATATTTGTGTTGCCGTATCAATATTAAGTAGATATCAAGATTGCGCTAGTAACATGTTATTAATCAACTTAAAAGGGTTTTGCGATACATTAAACACACATTGAATTATAGATTAGTTTATAAATGTGATGATAGCAATTTGGTTGGATTTTGTGATGCTGACTGGGAAGGGGACCTTCGAGACAGGAAGTCCACTACTGGTTACTGCTTCATGTATTCGAATTGCCTAATATCTTGGTGCTCTAAGAAGCAAAGTACTGTGAGTCTATCATCAGCAGAATCTGAATACGTGGCAATGAGCATGGCTGGAAGTGAGGCATGCTGGATTGCTAATGTGTTATGTGATTTCAATGTGAGTAATGTTTGTCCTGCTATCATGCATTGCGATAATCAAGCTGCCATAACGATTGCCAACACAAATAGTGTTAAACGATTAAAGCACATTGATATCAAATATCATTATATAAGGGAACTGATTGAAAATAAAAAGATATGTATACAATATGTGACAACAAGAGATCAAATTGCTGATATGTTAACGAAGTCCCTCAATGGTAATACACTTTTAAAGTTTGTGAAGCTATGTGGTATGAATATGTAGATTATTCTTGGTTCAATGGCTTTCTTATTTTCTTTTTGATGTGTAGGATAAATGTAAAAAGGGATGATTAAAACATATACCTTTTCAATTGTCACATAATTTGTTAATTAATGTTATTACATTGACGGGGGGTGTTAAAATAAAGTAAAGACATTACAATGTAATAAGAGTAGGATAGATAGTATATTGTATATATCTCTCTCTCTCGTACAAATGTGTCATGGCGGATCCTTGCTTGTAACAGAACGATTGTGTGCAATATAAATAAATTCATTTCAAGTTAATTACGCTTATATTCTATTTATATTTCATCTGTTTCTATATTTGTTTGACATCGTTTTTAAAGTCACGTTCCATTGGATGCATTTAAAGTTTATTTTTGGTACTATTTTAAAACTATCGAACAGCATGCACCAGCCATTTAACAGGATGAAGTTAGCCAGAGATCCGTAAAACAACTTGGCTTGTAAAGTCACAATTTTGACGATTCTTCGAGTACCAGCAAAGCATACGGAAAAAGTAATATTACAGTATTTGTTTATATTTAACTGATTCAACTTCTATTTTTATATTTCTAGAGACAATCGGTCTATCCTTGGCGAACACTAGACAGCGTATAATAGTTATTATTATAATATGATTGTCGAAATAAAAGTTTTTGTTAGACGTACTAATTATCTTTTTTTAGCAATTTTCCACCAAATAAAAATAACAAAATTTTAGAAAGTATAGTGAATTGTAATTTAAATGAAGCCAGGACTTTGATACAATTTAACACTAGATCAATATTCATTCTTGCAAATTCAAAAAATTAAGTACACATTATACGTAGGTACGTATACACCGTTATTATTTATATACTTGTAATAAAAAAGTTCGCAATTCGCTACAATAACGAATGTTGTAATCAGGAAATGTTTGTCTATCTGTATGTACATCGCGTGACGGTCGGTTTAGCGTGACGGTCACAAACAGCGGCCCATTGTTGCTTTGATACGTGATATTAAATCACATTAACAGTTGTGTTTACCTTCCTCGGGATGAGTTTGAATAAAAAAAAAATTTAAGTTTTTGGAAATTGAGCAGGGCACACTTTTTTTAATCATGTCTAGGAGGTTTTTCTGATTCTAAAAGTATAATATGACAGTCGATATCTAATGACATGTATTTGAACTGTTTAAAAGAAATAGAGCTGCAAAACACAATCTCCTTTTTCACAGAAAATATACGTGTTTTATATTTTTTGAGCTATTTTGAACGAAAAAGATCGTTACATCTATTACCGTATCTCTACGCCTTCAAATAATTTTTTTTTTACATAAAATTGCTGAAAAACCAGGTTTTTCCTAATGAAATTGTATAGTTTAGAAATATTTATATTACAGTTTTTCATTTTTTATTGTATGTTCGTATAATCATTAACAATTCAGTCGATTAAACTTTTGAATAATTCGTTTTCTAATATTTTTTTACGCTTTACGCACTCCGCGCGCTTATGCTACCAAGAGAGAATTATGAGCTCGCTCAAACCTGGTGAGAAAAGCAGCAACAAGCGATCTTTCACAATAAATCAGAAATGGTCTCGCTTGCCGTACAAAAGCGCGTAATTTTGAAACGAGGGGCTGTGGCCGAGCGGTCGCTGCGTATTTTTTTTTTAATAGAAGCTAACGGATTCGATACCTGATCGCAGGCGACTTGATCAAATTTGATATTTCGTTAAAATAAACCATTCACTCCGTTTTCTTGGTTTATCAGTTTTGGATGTTATCATTTGTGAGAAGTGTATTTTTGTAGTGTAGTGACTCCGAAGCGACGCTACAACACTTCACGATAAAATTTAATTCAGTATCGGACAACCTTTAGTACATTTGTATTCCCTAAATTAAAATTGATTTGCAATGAGGCAATACTTATTGGAAAATTAAATTAGTGTCGATCAATATCCTACAATAAAATTAAAGTTGTATCAGGAAATGTCTACGTTCTTGGAAACGTTTAAACATACGTTAAACGATAATAATATATGTCAGCAATTTCTAATACGATATGTGTATACTTTCCGCTATGAAAATTTAAAAACTTTCATAAAGTTGGTAACATACTGTTTTAGGGTCGTAGGAATCTATTTCGACTATTTTCGGAGTGATTTCTGAATGCCAGTACGTGTGCGTGTGCCTTTGCGAGTGAGCGTGTGGGTGTGCTGAAAAAATAGTTGATAAAGGGTTTTTTAGAATCTTCTAAATATTCTACCGATAAATTACAAAATTTAAGTAGCTCTTCTGTTTAAAAAGCAACGTCGATCATTACACACTGCACGAGAGATTTCGTTAACGAAAAATTCAGAAAAAATAACATTGTCAATATAACTTCTAAAGTTCGTGTTAGATTAATATTTTATGTCCGTCAGCTTAAAAACCTGCGTCGGATGTCGTAAAGCAGATCAAGATCGAACAACGCGGTCGATAGATATTTTAGCTTAAAAAGTGAAAAAAATATGGTTTTATTTGAATAAAATTAGATGTTTGAAGGCTAAAAGCTGAAAACGTACTAAAGTTATATTTCTAAGCGCGTAGAGCTTGTAAAAATAGAAATATAGAGCTTTTGGGCTTAAACTCAATAACTTCCGTCTAGGTGTATCTTTGAAGATTGAGCTCGAAAATAGGAAAAAATTTCAGGAATGACCTATAAGGTTAATTTTTTTTGGAATTTTTGAAATAGAAAAGGTTAAACATTAAAATCTGAGCGTGGTGGGCAGGCAGCTTGATAAATATCACAGTGGGGAGTTTAGAGTTGGGCGGCAAAGTCAACCGTTTTACAGATTTTTTTATTTAAAAGTGAGATGAAAACAAAATATCGAAGATTGATGCCCGATGTTTAGATTGTTTGCATTGCTTTAAAAAATAATTAGCTATATCAGAATGTTTTAGCTCTGTGAAGAGTGTATGAACAGTAAATAGCAAATTAAGTAAATAAACCAACAAAAAAAAAACAAACCAAACTTGGTAAGGCATCTCCTTATCTCGCAGTTGTTTTTGCGTCACAGAACAGATGAAGAATATTAAAAACTGTATGAAAAGACGCCCGAATACTTACGTTATTCTTGAACGTTATTTATCGGACGTTTCAATTGAAAACTTGTATAATAAGGATTACATCCACTATGGGGCCCAATCCAATATATACTTGTAACTCAAATGAATAAAACTAATATGTATTCACTATATCTGATTTTAGCAAATGACCCCACACTGACCGTACTGGAAGGGATTTCGAAAGAAAAATCTTTCCTAATAGAGATTTCTTTGGAACGAAGTTCGTTAACGCGGTTTGCGGCATAGAGTAATATGTGTATTAGAAGAGCTCATGGAAGGTGTGAGTTGATAGAAACAGTCACATAACTAAAAAGCGTTATGCCTCTCCATTCGACTTTCAGTGATTCTCTCTCTCTCTCTCTTTCACACTCTATCTCTCTGTCTGTCTGTCTGTTTATTCCTAATACACACTAGTTGATTGAGAAATGTAGGACGTGACCCGCGCGTACGTATATCTAATATATATTTTCTGGGATTATAAATTGTAAAAATTATATATTTTATTTTGAGAATTTATAATTCACTCTTTTGTATTTAATTTTTATTGAATGAATAGATATTGTTGTTAAAATACTATGCGAAAATTTTTCCGTTGATGCTTTGTCTCGCGTTATTTACATTGAAAGAATTAAAGAAAAGAAAAAAATGGAATATGCAGATTTTTTTCGAAATACATTCGGAATTGAGGAAAAATCACCAGATATGAAATATTTGGTCGGTGTTCCCGACCGCACACGTTTTTTTTGAATACAAGGAAGCCATCGTCTCTTAATTCTCGTCCAAATGGTTAAACCACTTACTGTTTCAAGGGTTCCGTAGTTAACAAGGAACCCTTATAGTTTCGCCATGTCCGTTCGTCGTTTAGTCTGCCTTTTTATCCACTGCTTAACTCAAAGACTCTTAATACTATTGTACAAAGCTATAATTTGGTATAGATGTACTTATTAATCACACTGGCAAAATGGTGGACCAAAACCTTTTTTTAGGGTACCTCCTCTACACGTAAAATGGGAATAATTTTTTTTTCGTCTATCTCATGGTCTCCTGGTGTGGTATATTGTTGGATAGATCATTGATAAAAATTCGGGTTTATAAATACGATTTTTCGATTTAGGGCTCCGTTAGTGAATCATTAATTTTTAAATTGCTAATTATTTTAGGGTCAACTCTCAGAACGCCCGCCAATGATTATTCTTGGATATGTGACAAAATTTCACGGGCAGTAGCAAACATAACGAAGTTAGAAGGAAAACTAATACGGCTGAGTAGACTTTAGAAGTTAACGAGTAATACTCGACCAACATAAAAAATATACTTGAAGAAATTAAAAGCAAATTTCGTTCAAATTCCATTGACAATTACTTATATGTCGTTGTTGGTAGTGTAAAACAGGTTAAACATAAGTTTATGAACCACATAAAATTATGGAAATATAAAATCATAACATTCTTAACACGCGTCCTATGTGGGCCCTTTTTAGATGTTACTAATCTTTTTAATAGGTTTACTTGTAATTTATTATAATGAATAGATTCGTAGTGTCAAAGAAAAAGCCCCTTTCTAAGTTCGCATATTGTGACGGGTAGTTGCGGTACCCTACATTGCACGTGGCCCGACACGTACATGGTCAGTTTTTTTTTATATGGAAACTAAAAATATCAATCATCGCTGATTCGACCACGAATGAAATACGCGATGAAAGCTGCAATAGTGCAACTGTAAGTTCAAGTATTATAAAAAACATTAAGGCACTTATTGGACTCTTTATTTCTCCCTCGAACTGAACGAGTCCAATATTTTTTCTACATTCTGTTCATACCTTCAATATGATTCCTATTCTTTTAAAATTTTGACCAATTGACTAATACTGCCTACCGGGAATACTTCAGTTTTTAAACTTCATTCATTAAAATAATATCAGTAAATAACGTTTATTCTCAGAAGAGCCGCAGGCGCAGCTTTTAAAATTCACATAAATACGGTATACAGCCTTGGGCTCATTGGCTTGACATCACAAAGGTGTGTTTGATTCAATAAACGCATCAGTGAAAGTGGTCCGCCTACCGCTACACGTCATGCCTTATCGATTATTACAAGAGCATTGTGATGTAATCCATTGTAGAGGTACCATAACGACCTATTTTTGTTTACTGTTATGAAATAAAGTATAAGTATATAGAGAATAAAAAGATCAAAGTGTAAAACTTTATTACATATAGTTTTAAAAGTTGACACAGGGTAGAATAAAACAGGCATATACCCAATAGTGTCGAATGTGTAATGCCAATCTGTTTATAGAAGTGGGCGCCATGATGTCTGATTGAAATAGAAAAAATATCGATAATTCACGGAATGTAGGGCGTGCCTCATTCACTTTGACGTCCAAAGTTTAGAATTAATCCATAGAGGAGTTTAAAAAATACTGTGAAAATATATTAAAAAAAAAAAAATTCTCTAACGATACCTCTTGATCCAATAAACTGATTTTATGCAATTTTCGGCAGTCGATGCGATCGTAAGAGAAAACGCTGATTAGATCTTGGTGTCGATCCGTTGGGTAGTCTAAAAGCTATATACAAACTCACATTTTTCTGAAAATTTTATTTTTGAGTTTTCTCAAAATTTATTTATTGGAATTAGTTTAAGTTTGCAGGAAATCTAAGTTGGGTGGATTGCTTTCGAATGTAGTAAATTCACACGCACACAAAACATGACACGGAAAATGGTTAAAATATATTCCTAGGACCGTAAAACGCCAAAATGTGCTAAACACTCGATTTTGGAAAATCGGACTGAAAGCAGGAACTTCCCAATTTATGAAAAATTTTCAATTTTCATAGCGGAAAGTTAAAAAGATAAATCTATGAATTTATACGTACTAGCAGTCTCTTTTATTTAGCTATGCTGGTTGCTAAGATCTGATACACTTATGCATACGAAAGGTGGTAGTTTTCGTAAAAACAATTAAAAATATTTTGATTGAACGGTATATATAACAAAAGAAGCTCCCCCCAAAAAATTTCAAACGAAACAAATAATATCGTATAATCAGTCATAGAGATGCAACAAACCAATGACAGACAAACCGCCTCACAGACAGAGCCGCTAACTGTATATATACACAGATCCATTAATCTGTTGTGTATCGATTTCAAATGAATAAGATTATAACGTAGCATTCGGTTCGGTGTAGTATATTAGAAATACACATAGTTGAGGATATAACGTCCTCTTTTTTTGAAGTCGGCTCAAATCATCGTCGTATTTCGTTTTTGAAGGAAGTAAAACGAAAAAAAAAATCTTAAACAATGTTATTCAATAGCATCGAAAAAACCCGGACGTTCCGGTCTCCTTTCGTTAACCTTGTACGCGTTTGAGGCCAAATTGTAGAGGATGAATAGCTTCATCCGTATTATAACAACGGGAAACGGATACGTCGTTATGTCACCTTTAAAGGTTTCTTCGAACAATTAGTGATGCTACGTTGAGGATAGTTCGAGGTAAATTATTTGTCATAGTGTGATGAAATGTTAAGTTGGTTTTAGCGTTTTATACAAGACCTGGAATAAAATGATACGCTAATGATATTTACATACGTCTGTCTGCAACTCATTTTTTTTAAATTTCTACAGTAGTAAATTGAATAATTCATATTTGGCGATGTCCGCGAAATAAGTTTAATGAAAATTTAAATCGATGTAGGCATATCAATTGGTATAGGTAATTTTTTTCCAATTACATCCCACCGATGCCAAATAAATAGCTACTCGTGGGCCATTTTTTATACGCAGTCGACTCGATAATTAGGCATTGAAAGCTATCGACAATCGATAAATCTCGAGTCGCAACACCGCCGGACCGGCTCGACGGGACTCGGCGAGCTTTACGACCTCAGCGTTAGCCCAGTTTATCGCGGGCCTAAGTCGGCTTGAGGTCGGCTCTAGGCCCGCAGGTGTTGAACGAAACGTTCGCCTTTCAACGTTCAATATTTATATTGAATTCAGTCAATTGAAAGACTCGTATAGAATAGATGATGCGGATGAATGAGATTTGATGAAAAGGCCCAAATCGAACTGCTCTATACGGGGATATTCACGTTCCATTGGCCGTCCGTACTTTTCTGTGTTCATGAAAGTAAAACATTCAAATGGCAAAGTTAAAAATGCATTACATATAATTTTGTTAAAAATTTAAAATCATTCCTCAAACGATATTGAAAATGAACTATTTCAGTTTTTTTTTTGATCGCTGTGGATTTAACCGAATACCAATTAATGCTAAAAAAAATTTTCGTTTCTTAACCTTTTATGTTTGTGTATCGATCGAGTAACATATTCGACCTTCACATTTGAGAAAGATGTAAGAGAATATTTTAGGCAGTTTCCTTGTTTTCTTTAATTTCCACAATTCTAGTTCTTCGTCTCCGCAATCTCGCCCGCCGTATCGGCTGTACATGAACTTACAAGCGTCTATTGACTGTAGACTTTAAGTAAATGTTAGGTGATGTACTGACAAGGTATGATTGTATACCTTCTCAAAAACATCGGCCCTATGCGGACCGCTAAGTAAGGTAAATTTACAACCTTATTATCATATCTAATCCGATGCGCTAAGGCTTCTTCTAATCGGGCTTAATAATTGAACCGCACCTTCCCTGCTGCGGAAGTGGCCTAGACCAATGTTCGATAAATTAATTTTGGGGCGACCACCCGTCTCAACTGTTTCCGTGTGCGGTGTAGACACTTAGAGCCAACATATGTCGTGGATAACCTCGCCGCGTTACCAGAATGTTATCGCTTGGCAATCACCCCGTAACACTTACATTAGCTTATCATTCAACAGAAATCGTTTACAAGCAATGATATTGAACTGAAATTTTGTGTCATGATTTATAAGAATATGTTTTGTATTAACAATTTGATTTGATGATTTAATTTCGAAAGTGTAAAGAATTACCCATCCTATCAATTCTATAGGTTTCGTTTTTAATAATGACGCTTGCTATTTGTTTCAAACAATCGTAATTGAGAATTCATTACTGATCGTTAGTTATTTAAAAATTGCTCATATTGAATAATAAACAATTTTTCATTTGCAACGATTTCGCACTTACAAAAATAACATACGTATAAACGATATCGCCGTCACCAATGGACGTCAAAAGTTGAAAATTTTCGACCACCTTTTAAAAGGTTTTATTTGTAGAACTACAGAGCCTGGACTTTTAATAGAAATATCTGATATGAAGTTCACTTCATAATTATTTACCCAGATTCATGGAAATAGAAGATTCGTGGCTTTATATAGATTTCATAAATTAATACTTACGTGACTATTTACATAAACCACGTCGTTGTGTGCTAACTAACATAAGCATGTGCAGGATTATTTATGTGCTCCTCTGCTTGATTTCCTCTATTTTACAAGTCATCAGTTTTCTTGTGTGACATGTATAGAAATAAGCAATCACTTCAACTTTCAATGTGATAACTCATCATTAAACGGATTTTACTGTAATTGACCAATTAGTCAGCAACTTATGTGCACATATACTTTTCTCATGTAGAAATTTTAAGATCTTCATTAGAAACGCTGAATATCGCACATCGTAGATCCTGTATCATTTGAGAAAATTTCTTGATTATCTCAATTAATTGTTTGTCTCAGTGTACACACTCTCTCTATAAACTTTCTACAAGTTGTGGATACGAGCGTCGGAACTTTTGATTCGGTAAGATAAAGACATTCAATTGATGTCGTATACGTTTTCGAGTAATTTTCTTAACACAATAATAATTTAATGTAATTCGATAACATGCAATTATAAATATTTATGCAATGCAATTGTATTGCATAAACATAATAGGATTGATTGATATTCAATATATCCCCAGGAAATTTTTCTAAGGTGATGGTGATCTGGCATCAAACGTACGAAGAAATAACATTATAACTATTTAGCGGACTAAGATATAGAAAATATTAACAGTGGCTTAGGTGTTTCGATATCTGGCAATTCTTTCGAATCAATATTCAATTCGTTGGATTGAGATTCACAGTGGAAGAAGAGATTTTAGAGTCAACCGTGGAATGCATGCTGCATGTTGACACATGTTGCTGGCAAGCGCCTAAATGGTCATACAAAATTAAAAATGATTAAAGAAACTTAAACAAGATTTTAAAAACTATATTCAATAATAATAATAATAATATCTATGTCTTCGGACATATATACATAGCACCATCTGGTCCTAAATTAAGCAACGAGGCTTGTATTATGGGTACCAAATAGTTGATATAATACATGTATACTTTTTTTTTGGAAATATATACTATAATACATAAAAACACCCAGACTCAAGACAAACATTAATTTTTAATCAAATAAGTAAATGTTCGTTTTGTGCGGGAATCGAACGCGCGCCCAGGGCAGCGAGTAGGGTCACTACTACTGCGTCAATCAAGCAGTATAAATGATACTCCACTTGTCATAGTTAGTTGATTAATCATTTTTTTCTTTTTCTCAATATGGCGTCTACTTGTTGCCATATTGAATTTCCATTACTATTATATCTTTAGTAACACTCAGATTAAGACAAATTGATTGACGTAAGACTCATCAAAATCGTTCCATGCGTTTGGTCTCTAGAGTACCATAAAGGAACAAACATACACAGTGCTGTACATACATACTTGTATAGGTTGATAAATACATTACCCTCCTTTGTGTTGTATATAAAAGTCAACTTTTTACCTGTATACGACTACGATGATAATGAATCCATGATTATATGTATCTTAATAAATATTTATACCCGTTGATATCTTCATTAAACAACGCTTGGTGACGGAATATTTGTATTATATTTTAATTGGATTTTCTTATCATTAGCTAATTTTATAACCTGTCAGCAATAGTTGGTAAATAGCGTTCTATTCTTGACCGAAATTGATGACGATCAAGTCCTAGAAATAATCAAACCGTCTGCAGATAGAAATGAATAATAGATTGGATCAGAAGAGATAAACGCAAACATCGTTTTAAACTAATTTCACAAGAACCTTTAACGATATGTCGATTTCCCGAGACACGTTCGGTTTGGGAATTGGACATAATGGGTTGTACGGTACAATAAATAGTGCACCTACCCTCATTAAAGAAGGTATGGATTGTACAAGATTCAGTAGGGATGGTGCAATGATGGTGCTTATTAATGATATGGTGATTAATCATGGTGCATGATGGTGCAATATGCATACACGGATGCATAACTGTTGTAAAGTGTTTATAGTTAACATCCACCCACGGGGAATATGACCTAAAATATTAATACTAATTTCGAAAGATTTATGTTAATTAACGGTTTTTGTTATGTTTATTAGTGATTAAGGCTTTCCCGCGTGGGTTCGTTTAGTACGGGTTATTTCGTAAATAATTTAGTAAAACGTATTTAGTTTCTCAAGGCGGCAGAAATGCCAAGGTTTGGCATTTGAGAAGACAAAGATCACGCGATTATGCAACGTTTCGTACTTCTAATAGCTTCTCTTAAAATCGGATGGGATTCTTTAATGATTCCGATTTAAATGAAGATAAAATTATACATGTAATTAATTCGTATTAAAAGCTAGTCCAGTACAGATAAAAAATGATGAACCTGCCGTATTCATATATGCATGTAAGGTGCGTAAACGCGAGAGATGCAAATTCACTTCTGGTAGGACGCGACATACCTACTTATGAGTTAACTTTTATACCTGGTTTTGCGGCGTTGGTTCTGGTCCGTTGAGTTGATTATCGTTTTAAACGCATTGAACTGTCTATGCAACTTCTATTGAGACCATAAAAATGGACAAATGGAAGGTGCGTATAGTAAATTATACTCGCTAATGCTTTATAATAGAATAGCTATAAACACATTTTATTTGTATCGAAATTTATAATCTACTCCTTCATGGTTTATTGACATATCTGCAGAAATCTCTACTAATATTTATAAATGTAAAAGGTACCCAGTCTCTATGTCTGTGTTACCTTTTCACGCTTAAGCCTCTGAACGGATTTAGATGAAATTCGATATGGAGATAGTTTGAATTCCGGGGAAGGACATAGCCTACTTTTTGTTTGTCAGTCTGTTTGTTTGTATATTATTTCATAGCTCGACAATAGCTAAACCGATTTTCTGATAGGCCACTGTTCGTTTATCCTTCTGTCTGGTTATCTGTATGTCTACTTATAAATCCATAACGACTTAAGTGATTTTATTGAAATTAGGAATACTGATAGAACTGACTGTCACATAAAACATAGGTTACTGTTTATTTTGTTATTTGTTTATCTGTATAATTCTTTATAATTAGAAAAATTTGAAAACTATTAATTTTCGTTTGTTATGTCGGCTATGCTTATTGTTTGCTTTTCTTAGGAAAGGAGCGGTATTAAAGTGGGCGATGGGAATTGAGAGGACGGGGGAGAATAAGATATGGTGTGAGAGGGTGAAGTAAAGCGAAAGTGAAAGTTAGAGACAGCGTCAACAATCCGACTATAACTATACGATTAATAATAACGGTTTAATGAGAAAAAAAATAAAGTAAATTAAAACGAATTATAGGGTTTTTACAATGTGTATTTTTCAGTATTATATCCTATTATTAAAATATTATAAATGTCATGATACTTGTGTCGATGTTTAGTTTTTTTAATTCCTTCACGCATAAACGGCTGGATGGTATTAGTTGTAATTTAGCACACAAAAAGAATATTTTCTGGTTTATACGTATGATATTTTGTACCTCTCTCTCCGATAGGTTTCTGTGCAATAATCAACAAACAACCGGAATCGTATCAGAATCGGGATTGATATCGTAAACTAACTGTGAAAGCGGAACTTAAAACGAAAGCGGAAACGGTAACAGGATTACTTAAAACAGAAAATAAGGAATTACGCGGGCGGAGCTGCAGGCAAAAGCTAGTTTAATATAAACTAAGAAGGGCCTTTTTGAGCTTACAATGTTATATTACAACTTACACAAATACACTTTCTTCTCAAATAGAATATTCTAACCGCAATATTTACCTATTTAATATTTATTTTCTCATCGATTACATTTTTTTTTGTACCATAATATTTTTTACATATAATGATCGTACTCCACATGATGAGACATTTTTATGTTATAAATTGTCTGTTGTTACAACGAATATATTATTATATGAAAAATCAATCTATTACGATGTTTTTTTTTTATTAATTAAAAAGTCGTTTATGAACTCGAAGAGTAGATTTGTGTAAATAGTTGCGCTATTTACATCGCATATTGATGTTTCAAAAACATTTTTAATGTTCAAAATTTGCGTCAATACGCATGCGTATGGAGCGAGCACATTACCTCGTTTGTACAAGACAGTCTTTATAATTTCATTGTACACTTTTTATATAAGTGTTTAATAAAATTATTAAAGTTAAAGGAATAAATTCAAAAGCATGAATAATGGCTTGATTATGTGTAGTAAAATAAGCTTTATACTTTTTAAGGGAATTCCATATACGTATATATTGCTTTAGATTTTTAACGACTTATTTCTTAAAAATTTAAAAAGGTCGAAATGCAAATAATAAGTACATATTATTATGCATAAAATTAATTTGATTTTGGTATTTTTTTTTAGAAATTTGTTCATAGCACTGTTTAAGCCAAGTTTAAGTTACATTGCACTCATATTATACAATAATTTCGAAGATTTGTTAAAAATATACAAAACCGACTTCGATACAAGCTGACACGGCGTTCTGAGTAGTCCAAGCGAAGCCGGGTCGGTTTATTTTGACGACAGACGAAAGATTTGAGCGCTAAATAGTCGCTTTCACGTCCGCCGGGCGGCGCGGCGGTCGTCACGAATCGATTCTATCATTTCGTGATATCGGCCGATCGGCGGCGGGTTATGTCAGCGACTCTCGGCGACTCGCGGACGTTTCGAAAGTCCGACGTTTTCGCGTCGGATCTCTAATGGATCACTACTAAACGACGCCCTATAAAACCGGAGTTTCGACTCTATCGGTTCTTAGTAAAAAAAAAAATGCATTTACCGCGATAGCTCCGCATCGGAACGAACCTCGGCACTGAACTGATTTCGGGCGAGATTCCGGTTAAGGTTGTAAACGCGCTGGACACCTCAAATTTATCAAAGATGGCCGCACAGTAAAAACGAATAAAACTGTCTTCTATGTAAATCGAGACGTCTTTCGAAATCTGCCTTTCCGGTAGCGCCGACGGCTGTGCTGTCGGGGGAAATCCCGAAAGCGCAACCATCGAGCTTTCATTTTTATTTTGTGGCCTCCAAACACACTTATAATCGGTAATGGAAGAACAAAAATACATCATATTTAGTAAATGCTGACACTTTTTAAATCTTTACGAATACCTAAATCACTAAATTATCAAAATAAATTTTCTAAGTTTTTTATTGCTTTTTTAAGTTAAGAAAGTTTTTTAAATTAAAGATACAAAATTGTCAATATTTGCTAAATTTGCTTTTATAAATTTATATATTTCCTACTTTTATACACCAAAGTAGTTTATGTGTATACTTTTATTATTTTTCGCTAGATTATTTATATATTAGGTCGGTGAAAAAGTTTTTTCGTATTTTATTACCAAAATATTGCAGTAAATTTTCTTTGGTTGCGCTGTTTGTTTTTGGATAGTTTTGATACCATTAAATAGAAGACATTGTATAAAAAGAAAAATAAAAAGTAAAATGGTGTCCCGCCATTTTCCTATTCCTTTTCTGTCCACCAAAATGAGTGAAATTAACGTAGAAATTTGATACGCTTCGAAGTTTTATTTAAAAAAGAGAAAAACACGACACAAGGTGATAAAAATTTGGGACATTGGTCTATTAAAACGGAATGAAACCGAATCGTCTTTGAAAAGATTGGTCACTGGTGATGAGAAATGGATTACCTACGACAAGAACGTCCGAAAAAGATCATGGTAAAAAGGCGAGCAATCTCCATAGACTATAGCGAAACTCAAATTAATTCTCAATAAATTGATGCTATATCTATGGTGGGATTGAAAGTGCATTATTCATTATGAGCTTTTATCGCCGGCTAAAACTATCAATTTGGATCTCTACTTCTAACAGATAATGAGACTCAAACAATAAGTAGAGAAAAAACACCCGGAATTGATCAAAAAAAGTGCGTGGTTTTTCACCATGATAATGCCAGAGTACACACATTTTTACTTACTTAGGAAATATTGAGAGAGTTTGGTTGAGAAGTTTTAATGCATCCACCATATAGCCTTTACTTTCTGCCCTCAGATTTTCACCTGTTTCGGTCTCTTTAGAATTTTTTAGGTGGTGTTAGGTTAATATCGAGAGAGGACTCCCAAAACTAGTCGTCATAATTTTTTGTTCAGAAATCCCAAAATTTCTACACCAATGGGATTATGTCATTATCTACAAAATGGTAATAAGTTGTTGAACTGAATGGCATATACATATTGTAAATAAATGTAAATAACATATGATGAAAAGTTATCTTGAATTTGTATGTAAATACGAAAAAACTTATTCTCCAATCCTATATTTATAAACTCCCCGAATTAGTCGATTTCAATCACAAAATTACTCGGAACAAAAACTTTATTTTTTAAACAAGGTTATATTAACTTGATTGAGACAATAAAGTTAATTCTTAAATAATGATACAACTCATAATAAAGATATATTACAATTTATTAACAGGCAAACTAATCGACGATGACAATCCAATGGCGATGATAAGCAGAGCGGCTCACAAAGATGATACACCCGCGACGACCCCCGAAGGAACTGACGACTCAACACCAAAGATACCCGTATTTAACGTTTCGACGACGACGGAGTACGACCCCACTGAACCTACAAAACCAAAGGGAAGACTACTGAACATGAACATTGAAGACGTGCATGCAGTAGCGAACGCTATTCATAATCAAACTCACCACGACAGTAAGAAGAAAACTGTGATGGATCTGAGCGATGTCAGCTTGGATGATGAAGATGATGATATCACAAAATATGCCGAAAATGACAACATAGCTGATAAATTTTTCGGTGGTAATAGTTTCCCTAATACACAAGTTCCCACTAATCCATCAGCCGACGAATCTCAAGACGACGGTTTTTGCAAAGAAAATGTATTCACTTACAAGGTGAGCTTTCTAAGTGTTTGTTGTTTATGTTTATTTTACTATTTAAAAGTTGATGAATACAGTCAACAATAAAGTGCTATGATAGGTTATGATAGTCGTATCTTATTGTAGTCAGGTTAATATCTTATAGTATATTAAAGAGGAAAATAATTAATGAAACATCTAATGCAATTAATTTTTGCGTAGCAATGAATTAGTGCAAGTTTTATTGCTTCCGACGTCAGTAAATCTAAAATTAAGTTTTGGTCGAGCAAAAGTCTTTACACCAATAATTCTGGTTTATTCTATGATTGTCATTGTTCATATTGTGTTTCTGAATTGTCGTCGCACTGGCATTGCTCATCGTACAGAAAAAATACATTTTAATAATAGCTTATTAATTTATTTTTTTTTTCAAATCAATGGCTGTACATTCACATTTCATTACAGCGCATTTATCCCTTTCAAAAAAAAAAGAACACTAAAAGGTTGTTTAAGTTAAACGTTGTTTAACAATAAAATTAATATAACCTAACAAGAATTGTTAAATGTTTTCTGCATACACGGATAGGGGCTTAAGTTTCCGCCTGCAAGCATGCGCTGGCCTATAAATGCATTTTCTACAGTGCATTTCAAGTAAAAGAGGCGTTCGAACGCTGAGCACTGCAAGAAGCAGAGATAATTGATCACGCGAGCAGGTTTGGTTTTGATGTCGAGCCGATCGCAAATGCGTGGACCAACAGTCACGTGGATAAATTTCTCTTCCGTTTTATATCACGTGTACGATGAGCATTCGTTTATTAATCATACTTCGACTGTGCCGACGCGAAATTTATAAATTCGAGACGAAGAAAGAATTTCGTTATCTGTAGAATCAAAATTTGTGCGTGAGCGAAATCCGTAACTCTCACACGCACAAACGAATGCGTGTGACGATTACGGCCTTCGCCAAGGCATAAAAGGTCTTAGAAGATTTTATGAGGGTAAAGAAACTTAACTATTTTTTTTTAATCGAGACTAGTTCTTTTGGAGTTTTGAGTCTGCCATAGTGATAATAAGTCCAATTCCGGCGGTGACATTAAGCGACTCGTCTTCAGCCAGGTGACCACATAAAAAGGGGTTGCGAGGAGATCTGCGAATGTGTAAACGGGAAGTGGGCGTGCCACCCGCGCTGCCAACACCCCTACATAAGGCGCGGCCGGAAGCTCGACGACCCGCTCTGCTTCGAATCGCCCATCGACGAATGCTGCTCTATCATCGCCTGCGCTGCGGGTGAGTAGATGTTAGCCAATGGACTTGCAAATTTATGTTAAGTACGATACGAATGATAAGATGTGATGATTAAGCTTCATTCGTTTTGAAGAATAAAGCAATCTGTGTACCGTACAAATTATCGTAACAGTATTTGTAGTTTAACAATGTAGCAAGGTCACATGTCGTGTCACTATAATAATATTTTAAGTATAATTATATATTATCATTCTATATAAAGGATTCAAATCGTAGTTTTAAATTTGTATTTTATTTTGATTCTTTTTCAAAATGTTATTACAAAGCGAGGGATCGCTCGAGGTCAATTTATTCGTTGTATGTTGTTCTATCTTATTTTTCACGATTTTCAAATTTTTGACTACCCAAAATGTTTATAATGTAGGCTCACATTCTTTGTATTGTATATAGACTACTTTTATATTCATAATTCTCAAAGTATGCCGAAAATAAAATAGCAATTGGCAAAAACTGCTACCTTTTATCAGAATTAAATCGAACTTCCTCAGTAAAGAAAGTATTATCGTAACTATTGGAATACTTCAAAATTTCATTTTAATGAAGCGGATTGTCAGTTTCTTATAGAACAATGTACCGATATTCTACGAATCTATACAATAGTATTATAGTTTTCGGGAATCCTTTATTTTGTTCTATTGTTTTCTTTACTTTTAATGCATCTCCTTCAAAAAGCAGTCACTACTCAGCACGTTTTATGCTGAATTTATCTCCGGCGAAAAATTTACGACAATCCATCCACAGTTCGCAAATAATAAACAATCTCTCGAGTATGACCTCTTTCATCTTTTATTATTTAGTGGCGTTTATAATTTCTTTTTTTGTAAATATTCTGCATATTATGCTTTGTCGAGTAAATAAATATTTGTAAACGATCTGCAGATACCAAAGTGTCGACCACGACTAGCCAGGGCGTAGGGCTGTGCAGGTTCGGTAACGACACCCACAGCGTCGGCTCAACGTGGAATGTTGGCTGTGAGCAAACGTGCGTCTGCGAGAAGAATTCTATCGTTTCTTGCAAACCCAGGTGATAACCTTTTTATGTACGCATAGTGATGCACCCACAATGCAGGCGTTTCCTAATTAATCTCTTTTCAATGCACTAAGTAATATTGAGTGTTCTCATAAAAGTGTTCCATTTAAATAATTAATGAAGAATTCTCAAATCCTTATGAGGAAGGACCACACAATTTTAATATTGTCTTATCTGAAAATCATAAATCATTTTTCGTGTTTAAACCGATAATCGTTCTGGTAAATCTATAAAAACCTTTAGATTTTTTTTTAATCCAGTGGTATTGATTTTTGTGTTGTTTTTACTTTCCTCCTAAAAATAAATTTTATAGTGTTTTTTAGTGTGAGTATAATAATATAATGTAAACGGATTGAATTCTAACTTAATATAAAATAAAAATTTACTAATTAAAAGTCAAAATGTTGAAAATTTGCCAAAATAATCAGAACTTATTATCGCCATATCAATTTTAATTCTAGTGTAATAATATTTTTATAATGAGCACGCTACTTTAATATATTTTAGATAATATGGATGTTATTGAGTATTATAAATTATTTTATTATTACTCGCACATAAACCGTAAAAGTGTTTAATTGCATTTTATTGTCAAATTAGTAACGAATTATATTTTGTACGTTTTTAACATCACCTTATTTCATTAAATTAAATGCATATTTCATAAAAAAAAAAAAAACTACAGGTAAACATCTACATATACCGTGTTCTTCATAAACTCTACAACCGACACACCAGGTCCACACACGTTCACTCTGTTCAAACAGGCAACCCTCAAAAGTATTCCAATAATCCAATATTTGTTCAGGTGTCCCAAACTGATGGCGTCCGATAAATGCATAAACGTGCCGGACCCTAAGGACGCGTGCTGCGAGATGCAAGTCTGCGACGTGTCCCAGGACGCGCACGAGGAGTCGGCCGACAACTTCACCGCGGCGGCCGTCGCCGATAAGGTCAGAAGGGTTTTTAACTCAACTGCCGCACGTCACAGCTCATAACTTTTGGGTATAAGCGGATGATGATAAAATTTGATGTCGTCTCTCGTGTGGAACCAATTTTGTGTTGCCATACCAATCGTAGCCACTAATGTTGTCGTTGATACGTTCAATTAAATTTATGTAATTGATGTGTGTCGTTCTATTCTTTTGACTGTTGTTAATGTTAAATTTTAAATTTCATGGGTATGAATTTAAGGTGAATAACACACGTTAACGAGGAGCTAACGTAGTAAAACAAGATTCATAAAAATTATATGCATTGCTTACAGATATATAATATTTCACGGAAGAACCTAAATAACATTTGAAGTTAAAAAGTTAATTAATTATAGTCTAAATTGAACAGTGGGCGACCACTTGTCTATACAAGTGGTCGCCCACTATGTACATATACATGTTATCGCTAAACTCCAAGATCTTTTAACCATTCAACCGATCACCATGAAAATTGGCGTGTATATGTATTTTTACATGAGGAAGGTATTTGCGCTATCCGATTTGTTGTAACTTCCCACTAGGCGGCGCGGCAGCATACCGATTTCTATATACAAACGTTTATTTTTATATATGTATAGATTATAAATATTATTTATGCACAAATCTGTTACAAAAAAAAAAAAAAAAATAATGTACTATTGAAAATATAAATGAAATTCAATTTATTTATATGTATATACATGGTATAGACTGTATGTCCATACCATATATATATTGTCCATACTATATATATATGGTATCGACAACGTCTGCCGGATTGAGCTAATTATACATAAACATGTTTTATCGGGTACAGTCCCATAATTTTGTTTTTTCGAATTGTCAGCTCACTCAGCGCAAATCGAATTTAACACACGACTTAATCGGGGCACGTCAACCAATTAGTGTACGGATTAACTTCGAGTCGTATTGATAAATCACAGCGCCGCGTTCCATCTCATGAGTGGAAAGAGCAAGACAGTTATAGCATGTCACTATAGAAAATAATTTATGTCTCCCTCCCACGTTACTTCTCGAGATGGCGCATCATTTGAGTGACATTTATTAATACGACCCTTAGTATATAACATATCAAAAATGGCATGAGTCAAGAGCGTGATACAGCTGGACCAGTTGGGATTTAAGGAGGACCTTATTTGAAGTATTTCGACTTTTAATGATGACGCGCTAGATATATCAGCGCCGACTATTGACCCAAAACGGCAACCAGATATGGCGTCGGAATTTCGTCCCAATCGTATTTGAATCATTTTAATATTGCGGTCTGACAGACCGACCGAATGAATCTAATACAAGTCAATTACAGTTCAATTGCGAAAAGTTATCACTGATGATTTTAGTTCTTAAAGTCCTGCCTCATATTTTATACAAATTTTCATTTATTTTAATGGCATGGTTAATAGACATTTTCATTAATTCTAGTATAGTTATGTTCGACTTAGAAACCTTATACACACTAATTTAGTGCGTCACGTTCTAATTAGGTACTGGCGAAATGAAGCCCTCGAAGACCTATAATTAGATTTTAGGATCAAGGCGTGAGTGAATAATTTCGAGTCGTGTACTGCTTTGCGCTGTATATTTAATCCCTCATATATCCCTTTAAGAAATTCCCTTCGGTGACGCTCACAATATTCGTTATATTACGTATCGACCTGGAGTCGTTTGATGATATTTTATTTTTTCATTTTTGGTAGCTTTTTTATATTATTACAATCATTGCGCCCTTTCTTTTTGCATTCAATGAGTTAAAATAGTGCGATCAGTATTTCATATTTCCTATGAGCTTTAGCATTTCGTGTGGCATGTAATAAAAACTACTAATTAAATAAAACCAAAAATATCTTTATTTCATAGGTAATGGAATTACATTTAAAATACGTCATCAATAAAATCTTTTCTACATTATAACCCATTACAAATGCTGATTCACCTTGAGGACAATGGGCAAGAAAGTTAAGGGCTGCTCTTTTTTGCTCATGGACACAAAATATTGTATAATGAATAAAATTAGTATAACACTTAGAAATAACGTGAAACAACCAGACAGCCAAGCAGTTCAATCTCATTCGCTTTTTTATAACGTATTCAGATAAGATACAATAGCTCTTGCCACATAACTTTCTTTTAACGAAACGTTTAAATTCATAAAATGACAAGTTTAGAATTTTAGCTGGCACCTTATAATAATTATTCTTCTTATTATAATAAAATGAACATTATCTTGTAATAATTGAATGATTTGCTAATCATTTATATATTATGTATAACAAAATCACACTAGCACGAAATTAATTTTATGGATATATGTATCTATATTGTACAGTTTTCACATTCGATCACAACCCAACTCAACAATGACGTCCATGTTTTGTAGTCAACTGGACAAAACATGGCAGGCTTCACGCCCGTGTTTACGGAATTTACACGGAGTTAACAGGAGCAGTTTTTACCTGCTTTAGACGTGCTCCTCGATGTGTTTCCCTTCGCCGTTAGCGAATGGTGTTAATGGTTGAACTGGAGTTTAAAAAATCTTTACTACGTCCTCTGACTCCAGCCTTCGACCGACATTAATACAACTTTTTTTTACTTATTTACGTGTTTTCGACTAAGATTTTTGTAAGTTGGCATTCGGTAAAGAAACCAATAAATAAAAAAACCGGCTAAGAGCATGTCGGACGATGCTCACTGTAGGATTCTGATGCCCCGTTACTACAAAGAAATGCACTACAGATAAAAAAAGTACGTTGTTACACTTTTTTCCATGTTTCCCGCACAAAATAGGTATAAGCACTTTAGTCATATATAACTGGAGAAACGAGTAGGTTGACCACTATTAAAATAGTCTAAAGTAGAAAGCACCAGCAAAAGAGCGTATCTTCGTGGCACTTACGTCCTTTCGTTAAGAAGCGCAGTTTATCGGAGATAACTCAAAAACGGTATAACCGATCATGTTCAAAATATTTTCCTTGAAACTATTTACTAAGCGTTTCCTTTGTAATTTTTTTTTAAATTTTTTGAACATACGACTTCAAAAGTAAAGGGCGGGGACACATTCAGTTACTTTTGGAGCGATTATTTCCGAAATTATGCACGTCATCAGAAAAACGGCTTAGAAACCGTAGTGTTTTTAAAAGAATTGTCGAAATTTTTGCTATACATTGTTTGCTAAAAAAAAAATTTTTTTTCAACCTCTGTTACCTGTATGGAGTACCCACCTCCGTACAAATATTTATTTTTGTTATTCAATCACTAAATTAAATAGCGGCTTATACGAGAGACCTACACTACAAATTTCATCAATATACATCTTGTAGTTTTGGAGTAAAATGCATGTGACATACGGACATACGGACGGACATGACGAAATTATAAGAGTTCCGTTTTTGCCATTTTGGCTCGGAATCCAAAAAAATAAATCTTTTTAACTCTAAAATGAAAATTCTCCTAATACTCGATTATATTTGGAACTTTAATTGTTTTATTATAATATATTTTAATTTTACATATTAAATACTCTCACTGAAATGGGCTGTTAAAAACAGACAGGCAAACAGATACCTATTAAAATGGATTCTGTTTTGGTGCAGCATATAAAAGAAGCGGGAAAAAGGAGTTCCCATTTGCTTCTTTGCTTATTATTGAAGTTAGAATCGTTTAAATAATTCAATATCTACATAGAAAAGAATTGATAAGTGGGATTGCGAATTTTTGATATGATTTCACAATTTTGTTTGACAACTTCAATTAAAATAACAATTTTATTTCGTGAACAGAACAATCCATTCACCGCCATCATTTACATCAGTAAAAAAATTTCATTTACAATCGTAAACTTAGGCATTTCCACTTTATCTCTCTATAATATGGCGAAAGAACTATTCTTCTTAAATAGTGCGGACATAATATCGAATTAGACGTACTGTTTTTTTTTTTATTGAAACAAAAAATCTTTTTTTCAGACCAAATCGGATTCAAGCGGGAAGTCAACGGCGACCACAACCAGACCGCTAGTACTGGCGGAGCCAATAGCCGCAGTGAAAGTTTTGCAGAACAACAGCGTGCGAGTGGATTTAGTACACTCGAACAACACACGAGACCCGATACATCTGCAAATGAGCGGCGACGGCGGCAAGACTTATAGTGACGTACAACTGAGGTATCCTAACGTGATAGAAAATTTAACGAACGGCAACTACATCATCAAAACGAGAGAGACCGGCGTCGAATTCAATTTCACCATCGGCGGAGGCGAAGAGGGAAACGTCGGCGCTGGCGCGGGATCAGAAAATGTTACCTCTCAAATGGGATGTTACCATGATGGAAAATTATATGCAGTAGGTGAGTGAAATAAAATATTAAAGACCAGAGGATCAATACATCTTTACAGTTTCATCGCAGTTTTAAGGTCGTTCGAGTGTATTCGCTTAGGTCAGCGGATGACGATAGTGCGATATGAGGTGAGGGCGACTTTCGCGTGTGAATACTTCGAAATTTTAGTGATTTAGTTTGTCCTTGAAATTGTATGACGTTTTTCTGTGATGTAGTCCCTATCCTTTTTTGACCTGTATTTAAATTATAGCTTAGACGTTGTCTCTAATATTGGCCGACTGTAATTACCTACTATGTTTTTCTTTTAGGATAATAAAATCACTTAATAATAACAATAGTTAGGCAACAATAGTTCAGAACGGAAGTAAGGTGATTTTTATATACTTGAATTGCTGTATAGCTTTGAAATAAAAATTTGAAGCTCACTCATCATGAGAATAATGAACAACTGGATTTCAGCAGGTGCATAGATTAAATGCAAGTTGCACAAATTGCAGGTGAAGAATTCCACATAGGATGCGCTGAATTATGTGAATGCACCGGACCCGATACACGGGATTGCGCGGTGTTAGAGTGTCCGTCCCATGTGGGACTCGAACTCGTGTCCAAGGGTTGCGTCAGATGGGCACCGACGCCGCCGCCCAGCCCGCCGGATTGCTGCCCGCGCTCGGCCAGGTGTCTGAGCGACGGGACGTGCCATTACAACGGCCATGCGTGAGTAGATGCTTATTTTTATAGGTCAAAATAGAATCAATCGTCAAATTCAAAAATCGTCAATTTAAAATCACTTTTGAAATTTTAAATCATCACGTCCAAATATCATCATATGATAAATAGAGACTGACGTGAGTAAATTTCACCTATTTTCGTGTTAAATGGGGTATACAATAATGATTATTCTTCAATTACAATCGTAAATTTTAAAAGTATTATTAAAGTAATTATTGAATCTAATTGGGTCGACCGCTGTTCATAAAGTTATCTCGTGAAATATAAAAGATTTTTTTTTATTATCGAATAATCTTACGATGAAAAATAATTTTCGTAGAACAAATTTTAACATATGATAGTAATAAACATAAAAAGCTACAACGTTTAAGTGATATATTCTAAAATAAAAAAAAAGGATAGCAATAATGAAATCGTCATATTAGCGTGTATTAAAAATAGATTATATACTTTATTGAGGAAGTACATTTCAGATCACATATGTAATTTAAAATTATTGTTTATTAGGATTCCGAACTGGAGCGAAGTCCCACTATCTCTTACTGGATGTGAAAAGCGGTGTTTCTGCGAGAACGGAGAACTGGATTGTCAAGATGTATGCTCAGAGTTGTCCTTGCTGCCTCCACAGAATTTCCGTTGCCCTCCTGGCCATCATCCTGCGCACGTCAATATATCCTATGAAGACTGTTGCAAAGAATGGGGTTGTGTTCCAAACAGTAAGTTCTTTTTATTACAAAATACTCTCCATTGCTTATATTTTCAAAATTTCGCTCTCCATGCATGCCTACTAAAATTAATGATGCATCAATCACGCTAAAACAATCATTGACATTGTGAAAATTTACGTTGGTGCATTGCTAATTATTGCTGCCACGTTCTGAAGCATGCAAATTGGCAATAAAGTCATTGAATATGAACCGGTGTGTAGCATCACGATCATTTTGTATCATTACACTCCATTGTTGCTTACAGCTGGAAAATCACAAGCGCTTCATTCGCAAACAACTGAGAACGTAATGACGTATCCACGCGACATTATTACATTACATAATTTCCGTCAACAAATTCCGGTCACATCGATATTCGTAACACAACCTACGCATACCGAACCCGTCGCCGATTTTGTTAAGCAAACCCATCTAATTGAGGTATCATCAATACCTAAAATAGTTAAATCCGCAAATGAAAAATTAGCATCGAATGGCCGCAGCAAAGAGAACAATTTGATCGAATTTAATAAGCTCTCCGATGCAACGATCACAAAAGCTATACCTAATACGAACATAAACCCGATGATAGATCCTCATGCAGACATTTATAGTCACAGTAATGAGTGGAAAGGATTAATTCGTAAGAATTCCAGATTTCTCGAAGAGAACGTCAAACAAAATGATTCTATTAAAGCATACGAACAAGATGCTTCACATAAAGTATTGGATTATGAGTTAAATGACAATAACCCTTTCGTTTTGAAAAAAATGAAAACTTCAAATTTCAATACACTCACTACTTTTGACAATTCTAATAAATATACGATAGCCAAAAATGATCATTCTTTACATCCAGCCACGAATCATGTTCTAAGTGTAGAAATGCATACACAAAAAAATATTTTGAGTACCTACAAACTATACAACATCGCGGATAGCACACAAACCCCTACAGAGAAAGTACTAATCGAGAAAAATTTAAAAATAAATGCACAAAAAAATTATAATAAAAAAGAAAAGACTGTTACAAAAGTCTCAAATAAAACACAACCTTATCTAACAACTAGGAGTATTCCTCTTCATAATATAGACACAGAGTCAACGATAGACAGTAAATTATTATCGAGTATAATAAAGAAGAACAAACCGGACTTGAACCTCGAAGATGGGTTTAAGGGAGTTGATTCAGAAGTAGAAGGAAACCCTGGGCATTCTGCGGAAAAACCCCAAGTTGCCTTGGCAGGTCAGTACAAGGCCTCGCCCTAAAGTATGCGTCCTTCCCTTACTCGTTTCTTGTAGCATTAAAACATTACCTTCGACTCGCGACTGACTGTCTTTCCATAGAGCTGTTGCATTCTTCCTTATAATTAATAGGTTTCGTGTATACTACATACCTACCTACTACCTACCTAAGCACTGTAGTGAAAGTACTAAAAATCGTAGTTTTTCACGTAACTGATACGCCTAGCTGTTCATATTTTCATTTCATAAAAAAAAATCTGCTGTTTAAAACTTCTAATATTGCTTTTTTGAATTGTTCATATATATATATATATACTAATGAAAATTTTAAAAAATGTGTTTATTTTCCCGTCTACAACTTTACATTTTTTAATAGGTTTAAACGCAGGCCATATGCATCCAGCCATTGCAAACTTACCGATACCAGGTTTTCTACCAACTATACCACCAGAACTACCCTTCCCACATGAGGACCATGAATACAATCGGAGCGTTTTAAGACCACCGCAGGGACCCGTCATACCGACCTTGCGGCCCATACCCATCCCCGGAGAAGAAAATAAAAAGTTAACGATGATATCGCTACAGGCCGATTCGCCCACCAGCGTGAAGATGCTTTTTGGATTGCCGCCGGTATTGGTCGGGCTGCGAGGAAGCGTGGATTTAAGATACACCGATAACGAGTAAGTTGTACCGATCATTTCAAGGTTATATACTTCGTATGTTCGTAAATCCGAACAGAGTGGATTTCTAGCGTATGTGATTATACGACGAAACCGATGTGGCACACAATTCGCTTTTGCTTTCGTTTCATGGCGGCGGAACAGAGAAGGATACGAACTTTGCTACATGTTTTCTGTGTTTACCGTCGCTTATTGTTTAAACAATCCACCAAAATTTTTGATGTTTGCCTGTCGAGCGAATCAGAATTTGTTCCAATTTTTCAGTGACGATGACATATCCCGCTGGCAATCGCAAGTGTTTGCGCCCGTCGATGAGATTCTGACCACATCTCGACTGGAATTCCGTTTGGCCGGACTGAAACCTTCCACCACTTACAGACTGAAAGGGAAGTTGTTCTTGCACAGCTTGCCCGTGGAACCTGAAAGTGAGATTTTCAGCGTTAAAACGCAGGACTTGCCGTTGGTGAGTGACCAAAAAAAATAATTAAGTAGCATCTACGGAACCATTGTAAATAAATATTAAAAGATCATAAAAAGTGTTCTTATTTTCTTAACAAATAACTCATGTCGTTCATTCAATAATCCATATTTTGTACTTAAGGTTTGCCTTTCGGTAATTATTGAAACAAGTACAATTATGTAAAATTAGGAATTTAACAAGGATATCGTTTTAACGAGCTGTTTGTGCTGATTTTCAGAAAAATAGTTTTGATCAGAACTGGATCATTATTTACTGTTTTATTTAATTCTTTTCGAAAATTTAATAAAATCCTTTTATTTACTATAGATAGAAGAAAAACACCGTGATATAGACAGCCAATTGACTGTGGTAGAAGTGAACGACACTACAGCGCGTCTGAGCTGGAGGCATTTCGCAGATGACGAATTACCCTTCATCGACGGAATACAAGTCAGGTGAGAGTTTATGAAGCTTAGGGAGCTTCGGTATTTTTGGAGCTTCTCAAGATTAATTGAGAACAGAACTTTCTAAAGAAAATAGTAATTTTTAACAATCTCGTATCTATGCTTTAACATTGCAATCACAAGCCAGAAGTACTATTTGTCTTTAGCGCCGGCGCGTAGCGTAAAAAACCACGAACATTACAAAATTTTCAAGTAATTACCTCGATTACGACACATAATCATGACGTATCCATTCAGGTATCGTCCTGTGGGTCAACCCATATACACCATGACGGAATTGCTGCACCACAGCCGTTCCAACGCCGACCTGAAGGAATTGAGACCGGGAAGTCGGTACGAAGCGTCCCTCGTCCTCGTACCACCTATGCAGGCGGCGACAGAGCTACGCGACCTTAAGACCGTAGAGTTTACAACGGCACCGCACATCGGTTTGTATTAAGTACTATATAGTACAGTGATAGTGACCTTAATGAATAGAGCTTCATAAATGGAACGTCACATTGCTAAATGCGAAAGGGCCTGACGGCATGTGATGTAATATCGTTTTGCGAATATCATAGAGTTTAGTCACTCTATTAGATATTGTTGACGTTTGACGATAGACACCTCAAAGGAAAAACCTACTTTAACTATATGCTGACGCGGTGGTAGTCACAGCACAAAACTCAATCGATTAACAAAAAAAATGAAATATATGCTATTTACATTTAATTATAAATTATATTCTGTGACAAAATCAACTTAAGTAGTTAAACATTAAATGAACAAAAATTACAAACAAACTATAATCTTACAAGCCGACTACGACTATTTATCACTGAAACCTATTATCTAAACACTTTAAGAGCCCTGTTTCCATACCTAAATTACAGCCCTTTTACGATGGAGTATTTCCGATTGTGGTACACTAGCTCCGCTATTAACATACTCTTACGCCCTCTATTGTCCCAATAAGTAAGAACACGAAAAGAGTTTTATTTTTTTTAAAAGCGATAGGGCAACAAAGCAAAGGACATGTTAGGTCGAACAGCAAAGCCGTAGGAAAAGAATAAGTGTTAAATGAATTTATGAGGTAATTGTGAATTTGTTACCTAATAAATAAATGGAGGCCATCCAGAAAAATATTTATTTATGATATACTATAATTGTATTTAGTATTTTTTTGGTGTGGAATATTTTTAACGTATTGTGATTTACAATTTAATGTTTAAGTAAATTATGCACTCTAAGCTGATTTCGTTACACTATTGGTTATTTTCAGATCCATACGATTGGTCAGTGATTATTGAAGCTAACACGGTGGGCTCGCAAGCCGCCGAGCTGCACTGGCACGGCATCCCCGAACCCGCCGAACGTTGGGTGCGAGTGTATCGAGCTGCGCACGAGTGTGGCACTGGGAGAGCGCAAGAGCACGACGCTTTTAAATTAGCGACCAGAGATCAATCTCCCGTGATCACCATTACTGGATTGAAAGCTGACACTAGGTTTGTAACTGTTATTTTATTATACTTTTAAACCTATATAAACCAAAAGGCACTCTCTTAATCTTTTTATTTAAAATCTAGTTTGAACTTGAAGCTAGCACGCTGGCCAAGCACGCGTCGGGGCCGCTTACGCCGCCGGTCACCAGTTTGTTGACAATATCTAGAAACGACCACCTAATATCACAGTCACGAAGGGAATGGTTTAATTTGATTTATACCTATGATTAGGAATTATTATATAGGGGATTAATAGCAGGAAAGTTTAGAAATTTATGTACATACGTCATGATTGTTTCATAAGAATAACTATACATATGAATAACAAATCAGTATTGACTTTTCGCTGATCTTTTTTATGTTTTTCATAATTAAGAAAGCGAGATGAGGTGTTGTTATTGTAATCGTTATTGAATTCCTATTATTGTTAATATCACAGTATAAAATAATAATTCAAATTTAAAATCTGTCTTATAACAACCCTTAATGAGCTAAAAGGTGTTTTTATTTAAATTTAAGTAATAATTAATTTAAATAATAGAAAAACATTTAATTTCAATTACTACGTTTTAGGTGTCGTGTTTGGCTAGAATTGTTTCTTGTGAATGGAAAAGTGAAGACCAGCAATGTCCTGGAAATCACCACCAAATCCCTTGACTCCGATCATCACATCGATAGTGAGTATACTTATTAATAGGGAATATATATTCATGGAGAAAATACTTTATTGATGAAAAGAACATGACATTTACTGTACTTTACGTAGGTATTTACTTAAAACTGCAATACATTGTTTTCAAGGATAATTTTAAATTAAATGTGCGGTGTACGATGACAAATTTTGTAATCATATGAAATTAAATCACGCCATTTCTCCTCGACATGAATATAATATCATAACTCATAACTTTAGGCAATTCAAATATGGTTTTTACTAAACTAATATAGATATGTGACCAACTTTATATAGGGTCAACAAAGTAATGTTGACTAACAAGGTGTGTAATGTATTGGTTATATATGTGATGTCGTAAAGGGATCCTTGGGATTTCTCAGATGATACTGAAAAGTCGAAAGTACACTATCAAAGATGTAAGAAACATCAATCACTAATGAGAATATTTAGTTTTTAAATTAACGCTATTTGGCAAGGCGCAAATTTAGTGGCTGATCAGACTCGCAAGTCTCACGCACATATTTTTAGTCGTTGGCGCGACTGGCACTCGCCCTGGCGTCATCCGCCGGTATTACCCTATAAAGCCACCATAAGTTTGTCACCGAATGCATCTTATTCCGAGAGTTGCCGAGTTGATCCGAAATAAGCCGATCGTTTATTATATGACATTAAATTTTTTTGAGAAACAAGTCGAATTTATGGATAAATTATGATTGATGGTTTGTTAGGTAAATCAAATTATAGTGAGATATTGAATTATTTTATGTTTTCCGATGCTAAATGAACTAGATTCAATTGCTTGATATAGAATATTCGCACAAGGAAAAAACTACATCCGCTATGAAAAATCATTTCAAATTTTTATATGAAACCGAGTTTTATGGATTGGAAAAAGGTGAAAAAGAGGAACAAGTTGTTAGAACATTTGCTTTGGCATCTTCTTTCTACCAAAGTACTAAAGCTGATGTTGATTTGTACTTATATCCGGACAACCCTGCCACTTTAGATCGTGACGGATTTTCAGAAGAAGAGATAGAATTGGAGTGAAACAGCAAGATAGGAACTGCATGAAAACAAACAATAATAATGCCAGAAAATAAAAAATTAAGATCCAGAGTTATCGATAATACAATTACATCAATCTTGTAATCGTATTATTTAGTTTATATAAAAATAGTGCATCGATGTCGTATCATTATTTCCGGACGACGCGACTTCACGTCTTTGTTCCTTTTCTAGTTTCAATATTATTTAAAAACTTTATGGTATTACTACAAAAATTTCAAAGTAGATTGCATTTCTCTTATCGTAACCGTTTAAACTCGTCATTTTGTCATTATTCGTAAATACATTGACACAATAAAATAACATGTATTTCGTGTCCAATTCATACGCATATTGTCTTACAGATACGATAGAGGCTTCGTCGGTGGCGGGGGCGCGCGATGCGCACGCGACCGGCCGGGGCGACTACTACGGCGCCCTGGTGGTCGTCGGCGTGGTCGCGGCGCTGGGGGCGCTGGCGTCGCTGCTGCTGTTGCTCGTTGTCATCCGGCGGCATAGGCCTCACTCTGTTCCTATTACGCGTGAGTACTTTTTTTTGGACATTTATCATGATAATGATAACAACTGTTGAACAATGGGAGCTACAAATAAATTCGTTCCAAATTACTTTAGTTGAGCATCATATAATGTATATTGAGTTCTAAGATAGTCACGAGTATCGTTATTATTTGAGACCTTAACATATTTTATTTAAGTAATTAAATTTAATATTCACGTATATAGTGATTGTAACACGAGGAGATGATTTCGGGCCACCACACAATATATTTGTATTATGTACTTACAAAAAAAAAATGTGTTGTCCTTCATTCACTTATGTGTTTTGTAACGCAAAGATGAATCACACTTGAACAATATTCATTATTTCTTATTGTTATTAAAAAATCTACAAGGTTTAAGCTTGTATGTTCGAGGATCATTTTTACAAGAGAGTGGAAAAAAAGGTAGAAAAACAAACACAATTATAGTATAGAAACTCCCAATTATTTTGCTTTATTTTATTATTTATTATTTGTTAGTATATTCGCATCCACGACACATGGTATAGTTTATCATTAATGGTATCGTATTCCAGGTTTAGCCATCTGGAAAAGATGAATGACAATATATTGACAAAACAAATCTATAGAGCGAATATCTGTGATGGAAGGGTCGCCGTGGCAAATTCAATGCAAACCAAATTGGTGACATGTTTAAAAAAAGGTTCAAAATTTAAATACCTAAAATCGACGAGCCGCCATAAAAAGATTGATAGAATATCAGTGAAATAAAACATGCAAATATGGTACCACGTGAAAATCTGTATACGTATCTATCTACCCTTCTGTGAAGCAGGCGGGAGTTTAGCACATGACGGACGGACAGATAAACAGACGCAAAGACAGTCATACGGCGTATATTTACGAATAGAGTCCCTTTGGCACCTTTTGTGTACGGAACCCTAAAAAATATATATACCATCTCTTACATCAATAACGCTTCGACTCACGACTATCTCCATTTTTTAGCGGTGCCAACGGTCCCGCGGGACTCGACCCTGCCGCCGTACGACAACCCCGCGTACAAACTCGAGCTGCAGCAGGAGACTATGGGTACGTTACTTTTGCCTAGCGTTGCCAAGCACTTTCTCCTTTTCTGTTCACTTCGTGGACGACATTAGCGCCGTCTGTAGGCGTCTGCGACATATCGGGACCTGTCAAATACTTCAACGTGATGAGGAAATATTAAAACAAAAAGAGCCGTTAGTGGGACACTTGATAGATATGAATCATCTAAATTTAAACATGGTTTTTTTATATTGAAACGTTTTATAATTAAATAAAAAAAAATGTAAATTTACGGGTCTCACTGCATTCAGTTCTTAAACTTTTACATTCTCAATATCACTTTTAATATCATTGCCTCTCGTATTTAAAATAAACAAAAACAGTTTAAATCAAACGAACAGCTGTTTACGTATAAAATTTAAAGCATTGCTATAACATGGTCGTGCAAAACGAAAGTAACGACTTTGTAGTGTAATAGAGAGGGAAGCGTCGAATCGTAAATAGCCGACAACACCCGAAGCTGCCCGAACGGCATGTCGCGTCGCGCCATCATCCCTCCTTTTACTCCTGTCCGAACGCGCCATTAGATATTTCACATATAAGCACTCATTAATCTGTTATAAACATGCAACTATTGAAAATAATTCTAAAATAATTACTCATCATTCTTCATACTTCCAGGTATTAAACATAATTACATTTTATTGTGTTTTCCATAGAATGATGTCACTCTGTACTATGTAATTTAATTTCGTTCTTTTACTATAAAAAACAGCAAAGTTCGGAATCATATTACAAGTTGATAAAACAATTAAAGTAGCCTGAATAGGATATGCCATAATGAATAAATAAAGAAAAAAAAAATGTAATAATTATCTTTGCTTTCTTTCTATTTTCATATATAATCTTTTTATTCTTTCAAAATTTCAGCCTATTAACACTATATCGCCGACGACTAATTAAATAATTAAACCGATTATTGAGACCACTTTGGAAATTAGGTATTCTTTTTTTTTACTATTTACACCGGACTTGAAAGCAACAATTTCTCTACGAATAATTATTCTATTGCAATTGAAAGAGACATTAGATTCAGTGCTTTAAAATCCCCTTATGGCATGGCACTTTGATGTAGTCACCTAGGTATTGTTTCTTTCCTTAAAAGAAAAAAAAATAACAGATGTTGCACAGGCTAAATATTGTAATATTTGATGAAAATAATCTTGAAATCATGGTTTTGTGGGAAATAAACCCATCTGAAGGAGGAGATTATTCACTTTGAACTAAGGCTATTTGAAACAGGATATTATTGACTCTGAACAAAATATAATTTAAATTGTTTTTTAATTATTTTTTTAATTTACAACACAATAAGATTTTACTTATGGTTATAAATTTCAACAATATTAATAATTGTACAGAAGGTATGTATAAAATGAACATGAAAAACATATTGTATTTAACAAAATTGTTTCCTGTTATTACGTACAAGTACATCATAAAAATGTAACACTGCCAATCAACTTATTTTATGTTTTGTTATAGTTTCAAAGTATTCATTAACTATTTTATAAAAAGAAAATATTTCCTTTTTACGTGTAATCTAGATACTCGGTAGCGTGTCAAGCCAAGTTCAAGCAAAGGAATTAGCTAGCCAGCGCCGAGTGTAATATTACACGAACCACTTGGTGCCACTTTTGACCCTTCTATTTTAAGTTATAGACGCAACGTAAACAAATAAAACTACGTGTGCTTAATTATGTCCATAAGGACATCTAGAAGCATGAATTTATGAAGCTAACTCAAACGGTTAGTAAAGATATAAAGGTCAGAAAGTCGTAAATTTTAGCACTGACTGACTGATATATAGTACCTAAATCTAACCTACTACCCGATGACCTAGATGGATGAAATTTGGAATCCAGCTCGGTAATTGTATGTAAGCGTATAAAAAAAAAATTAAAATAAAAAAAAAATCAAATATAACCTACTTTAAGATCTCACATTTTTTTTTATATAACAGCAATTGTTATAGGTATCCAATAAAGCAAAAAAAAAATAGAGTTTAATACTTGTTCATAATGTTATTTTGTTCCTATAAATATATATTTGGATTTTGTATAGAACTTGGCACTCATTTAGATCTCTATTCTTTTTGCGGCGAGGTCCACAGTCAAGCATAATTTTTGTATTGAACTTGTCTCTCTTTTTTTACATTTTATTTTTGGTGAGACATTTTATTAACATGTATATAAAATGTATATTTTTCTACAAATCCATAAAGCTATCATTGCAAGGGCCACTTCTACCATCTCTTTTTAAGCCGACATTCAACGAAAAGTCACTTTTAATATCAATTTTTCATTCCACGTCTTCTTTTTAACGGTCGCTCGGGATTGTATCCGTTAAAAAGAAGTTGTTAAACGGAAAATTTATTTTTTAAAATAACTTTTGTTTAAGAGTCACTTTAAAAGCGGAGACGGTAGAAGAGGCACTAAGCATATCTTAGACCGTGGATATCCGGAGTAGGTAGCTTTTGAATTTAACAAGATTTCCTATATGCCAATATTTTCACATGCAGATCTCTGACAATTAAGCTCCCGTGGGCGCCCCAACGGCACTAACGGGACGGCGGAGCGGGCCGACGCCAACGGGCGGGCGTACGGCGAGATGGGCGTGTGAGCGCCCTCCGGCGGCGCGGCGCGGGACCACGTGTACATATTGTGATTCGAACTGTCAGTGATTAATAATATTATTTAAAATAATTTATTATTTTATAAGGCCCTTAGTTTAGAAATGGGTGTTAAATGAAAAGCGGTACTCGAATTTATAGATTTGGAGAATTCTTACTTTTTTGAGATGATAACATCTAATTGCTCGTGGACAATTTTTCGGCGTGTAGTGGTGAATGCAACTTATCGACTAAATATGAATTATTCAGATTTATGTTCGTGCACGTTCTTTTCAATTCAAGAACTGTTTGTAACAAAATTCATTAATGATGACATTAATCAAATAAGGAACGTTAATAATATAGCCATTACCATACTTGTATTCATATTTGTATAATTGTGTTTAAACAGCCAAGAAATCTTTTCTTAAATTAATAGTATTTTGTTAAACCAAACGGTTCATTAAAAAAAATCAAAATTTCTCGAAAACATGATTTATGAGAGCTTACAATTATATTTCAGTAATTTTACTGTTTACAATTTGTTTTATATTTATTTAAGCAATAAAATAATGAAAACATATTGATTTACGATAAAAACTTCAATGTATTCTTCAAGTATTTTAATAACATTTTTATTGACATTGATTATCAGAATAAATAAATGCACCGGGGTTAAGGGTTTTTATCATGTATTTAACATATTTTACTAAAAAATATTGTTGCCATGTGCGACTGACTCCACTCTGAAGTGACAAGTATATTATTTTTATTTTTCAAGTCAAAAGTGTATACTTTAACTGTACAAAATGTAATTTTTAGTGTTATTTATAAGTACATATGTATTAATCGACTTCTAGTTAATTACTTACTATGTATAATTAATTATATGTTGCAGACTATAATTTTGTAAAAATGTTTTTATTTTTACTATATGTACCTATGTTATTTAAGGTTTTTCTTTTTTATGTATGTTAATTATGGGACAAGAACGAAACGATTTTATTATTAAAATAGTGTTTTATTTCTTTTTACTATATGTATGCATAAGTTCTGTTCTAAGAAATCAATATTACTTTTGAAAATATTAAGTCTTTAAGTGTTAAAAAGTGGCATGTTGTACATCAGCATATGTAGATTGGAGTTTCATATAAAAGACGCTCTAAAATTGATCTAAAACTTTGAACGTAAAGCTTAAACCCCCCCTTTAGTTTTCCATAGCGTGAGCACTAAATAGAGGTTCCTTTAGTATTCACGCTATGGATCAAGCTCATTGATTGGCTCTAAATATCAGTTCATGCTTTCTTGATTAGGAAAAAACCTCTTTGTGTTGCTTCTATCTTTGTACTTGCTTCATGTTTGAAGTGAGAATAGACATAGACTACTCGATAAAAATATTTATGGAAAAGATGGGCATAAGTTCTGACGCGCGACTGGAGTGCACTTCTTAAGAATGATTTTCTCTTAATGTATATAATAGAGAAAGGAGCTAAATAAACGCATCTCCTATAATACTGAAAGCATGTTTATACTTTTATTCATATGTATTTATATCGATTTGATAAAGTATAATTAAATAAAATTTGTTACATAAGAAAATCATGAACCTCCAAAATTATTTGTTTTGGAGTTTCATTGTTTATCAATCGTTTAATAATGGTTGGTAAACAATGGCAATAACGTTTAACACCATATACATCGAAATCTTAACATATGTAACTTAAAAATAAAACATTTATAAATCAGCAATGGAAGAAAAATACACCTGCAGTGTGTAAGTGCGTGTATGCGCGTACGAATTCACTTTTTGTTAACATTCGATTTCATTTCCCTTCTAATTTGCATATCGTGAGCTATATGAAAATCGATTTTCAAGGAGTTAACTCCAAAACCAACCCTAAAAACCGATTAAGAGCATATCCGACCATGCTTAGTGTAGGTTTGCGAACCACTATTACAAAGAAATGCACTACAGGTGAAAAAAAACTACATTACATTTTTTTAACGTTTCCCGCACAAAATAGTTGTAAGCACTTTAATCGCGTCAAATTAAAAAAATAAGTAGGTATGTCGACTATTACTATTAAACTAGTGTGGACTAAGGTGAACCAATAAAAGAGCGTATCTTCATGGCACTTATGTCTTTTTGTTGAGAAGCACAAATTTTTCGGCAATAACTCAAAAACGGTATATCCGATAATGTTTAAAATAATTTATGTTGAAAGTATTTATTAATCGTTACCTTTGTAATTTTTTTCATATTTTTTCAACATATGGTGGAGAAAATAAAGGGGGGACATAATTACTGCTACTTCCGGAGCCATTATTTTCAAAAATATTAACTTAACCAAAAAATTGTTAAAAACCTATTTTCAAAAGAAATACGTTGAGGTTTGTTGAAAAAAATTTTTTCAGCTTCTGTTACTTGTACAGAGTGCTCCCTTGGAAATATATATTTTTGTTATTTAACTAATAAACTAAGTAGCAGCTTATACAGGACACATATAATTCAAATTTCATCAATACTGTACGTCTTGTAGCTTTTGAGTAAAATACCTGTGACATACGGACGGACGGACGTGATGAAACTATAAGGGTTCCGTTTTTGTCATTTTGGCTCGGAACTTTAAAATGAATTAATATTTTAATTTGGAGGTGAATACACACAAAATTGTAAACGTGTAACGATGTTTTTGTTCCTGTTAAATAATCCGAACCAATCGATGGAGAGCTCTTATTTATTCAAGGAGCAAGCGTTAGGCGAGCCATCATTAGCGGCCTCAAAGAAGTCAGTAGTGCATTGCCAGCTTTTTGGGAGGGAATGGGATATCTAATGATGGCGAGCTCGGGCCGGTGGAGGGGGAAACGGGGCAGTGAGCCACCGGAACTTTCACTCACTTGACGAAATGAACAGCGGAAACTTACATACATTTCCTGTGAATGTTTGGTATTTCATCGCTTCGAGCTGACCCATGTTGTAGCCAAGATAACCGCAGTGTGGCTTTACCGCAGTAACAGCAGCTCGCTATTGACTGGCCAACAAATCAAACCAGTTTCATATTGGAAATGGGATTGATTGTATGGGATTATTGTGTATACAGATGACTACGGGTCCGGGCACATACATACATCGGTGATTATGTATGTAAATTATACGTCGTCGTGCCGCAATTTTGACTGAAATGCTGTTGTTTGATGTTGTCCTGCGTCGCACTTCGCTCACTAAATTCTGTATGGTGTGTAGAATTTTAGTGGTTTGACATTTCTCAATTCATCTTAATAAAATAATTATCAGCTCTATTAAAAGGACTTCAATATGAGGGAAAGGAGCGTGAAGTACAAAAAAATCATTTAATTCATATACAACATCAAATCACATTATATTTTCTATATATTTCTTCTTAAAACACAATAACGTTTATATTTTATTTTATATTTTCTAGCCGATAAATTTTGCATATAAATCTAATCTTTACCATAGGGATTAGCATTATAGTGAACGTTCCTTAATATCACTGACAGCTATCTGTCGGACCGAACAATTATAGTAGCTTTTAATAATTAAATCTTGCGTTGCCATAGCGACGTTTCACAAACAAACGATCGAGCTTGCTGCTTTTCCGCAGAGAGATAAGGTATGGGCGCGAATTTATTATATTTTGTGTATCAATATATATTTAATTAATAAACCTATATATTCACACGAAAAATTCCTTTATATATTTAAAATTATATATATATTTAAAATGTGCAAGTATATTATTTTGTATACCTGTAAATTGGTGTATGATGTGTGATCCAACAAACGCTGTCAGTAATTTCACTGAAATCCTTCTATTAAATTAATAGTGACTTAAAAGATAATAACTATGATTTGAAAGAGAAGTTAGATAATTTTCTCGCTCATAAGAGGGTTTAATATAAAAATCACCTTTTTTTTTCTGCATAGGATATATTATATATTAAATATGCTATTAAAATACGTATAAATACTTTTTGCTATATTCATTTCAGTAACCGGTTAACGCTAATGCTATTTGTTTTTCTTTGTGAATACATATTTTTCCATCGTACACATGGATATAAAGATGTGTACAGTAGAAAAAAAAAATTAGTTCCAATGAACGTCGTTCAGCTGGGTTAAACACAGCTCATTAGAACCATAGACATGAAGAGATTAAATAGACAATTCCATGTCGAACAAGTATGTTTTATCTACGCTATTTCATTATATAAAGAAAATCGTTTGAACAAAAAAAAAACAGAATCCCATAACTCCTTTAACATCTAAATAAACTACCCTTGAAAATAATATTTTTTATTAAATAGAAAAAATATAGTAACATTTTTTTATATTTATTTTTCAATTAGATATTATCGGATAGGACGATCGTTTTAATACGAATGAAACTAAATCTTGTTCAATTTCTTTATATCTATCAGATGCCAAATTAATACTATTATAACGTGATTTCCCATACTAACTTGATATGTAGTTTACTATTTAATCACATTTTATGTTTATCCTGAGAAACTGAACAAGAATTAAATTCAAGAGAAATACCATACCTATCCAAAATGAATAAAGAAATCGAGTAAAATAGTTCATATTATTACATGAGTTCATTACATATATATATTAGATATAACTGAATATAACTCTTTGATTTCTATGGGTATAGATTAAAATTATTCTTAACAATTCATAAGATTCATAATTTAATAAAAACAGAGAAAGAAACAACGAGCAATAGCATTTTAGTATATCGATTCAATTTAGATCATACACTTCTCAGTACATTGTTTATACTTGGATCATTCACTTTTTAGTACATTCCATTTGGATAATTCGCTTCTCAGTGATTGTGCAATTCCCGCGTATTTGTTTTTCTTGCTATTTTCTCCTGGTTTCTTGTGAAAATAACGTAAGGATAGAGACGGCATTCGACAAATAACTTTATTAAAAGGACAAAAAAAAAGAAAATAAAACAAAAAAAAAATGGTAGTTTATTGTTTAAATTTTTGTCGTTCTCGTTAATAGAATAGTCTAAACGATGAGTAGGAATTAAACAATTGAAAATAAAATTCGTTGTACATTAATTCAAAAGTCATTATTTCGTTAATGACTAATAGTTGTTATATTTGAAAAAATGCAATATAATCCCAAAGATAGTTAAATTTATTAATAATAATTACTAGATTAGATAAAAAAAATATTTAAAATGTTGCAGTTTTATTTTTATAAAAGTTTGAATTCTAAAGGCTTGAAACAAACTGTCGGTTCAATAAGTAACATCTTTTAATAATGCCGTAAAGAAATTTAATGGCATGAATTGAGATAAATAATTGAGAATTAAATACAATTTTACAATATAAGTGCTTGTCTGTTAATATTGCCCCCAAAAAACATAATAGCTTAGAATGACTCAAAATACTTAATGATTATGGTTGTTTGCAAATGAAATTTTATAACATAAGTACTTCTTTACTATTAAACTTTTAATAAATGATTACTGTAATATATACATTATATAATGTGATCCTATATGGTGCGATGGATAGCCTACAACCGCGTGCAAGAAATTATGGTACCTAAATCAAATTAATGGCTAGTATTTCATGCAAACTTCAATAAAATTTGAATCACTGTTTCTAATATATTCGTTAACGTTATATATTTCTACTAATTAGAAACTGACAGTGGCCTCCTAAGGAAGAAAATCTTTATAACATATATTAATTGCGCTTGAACTGTACCTGTAGGTGGTAATAACTAAATTGATAAATTGCAATGTAACGACAAATGGCACTTTTTTAGTTTTTTTTTTTTTTGCTAATGCGGCTGTCGAAACGAAAGACGGTATTAATTAGGGTTTTGAAATGGTGACTACTCGGGCGCGTTGTCTTCGTGCGCCTTCTTCACGACGGCGAGCTTGGAGTGAGGATCTTGAGCTTGCAGCTGGGCGTAGGGCGGTGCCCTCGTTCCGTGCAGCACCAGCGACCAGCCCCGGAGCCATCCTGTCGCCGAGCTGGGCGCCGTACCACCGTTGAAGCGAGCCTGGAATTGAGAATTATATGTTTGAAGAAGATTGAATGATTTATCTAAAGCTATGCTATCTAAAAAATCCTTTTAAAGTAAGAAGCTATCAAAGAGGAATTGAACGGAGTTATTTGAACATCAAATTGAAAAATAAAGTCGAACGTTCACTAATAAAAGAAAAAATAAAGTCGAGAGATGTGGTTAAACGGGTATTAACACTAATCGGGGGAAAAGGTTTTTCGTGTTTTATAAGTAAAAAGTTGCATTAAAATCCTTTGGATGTACTGTTTGTATCTGGCTAGTTGTGATACCATTAAATAGATGAAATTAAAAAAAAAAGAAGAAAAATAAACAGTAAATACGGTGTCACGCCATTTTTCTATTATTCGATATGTTTGAGGTTTTATTACAAATAAGGAAAAAACGAGACAAAAGCCGCAAAAATATTGTGATGTTTATGGACCTAAGGCAGTGACGGTAAGAATGCCACTTAACTGATACAAACGTTTTCAGTCCGTAATTTTGATGTCAAAGATGAACCTCGCTTTGGTCGACCTGTTACGGATAAAGTCAATGCCATTTTGGAAAAGGTATAGCAAGATAAGCATACTAAAACTAATATCTTCAAACTTCAGCTATCTCATAAAAACTTACGAGATAGTTGAAAAGCTGGTGATTGACCACAAAACAGGTTTGACCCATTTGAAAAAAGCTGGATATACAAAAAAGCTCGATACTTGGATTCCACACAAGCTCACTGAGGGAAGTCTAATGAATCGTGTACTCATTTGTGATTCTCTATTGAAACGTAATGAAATCGAACAGCTTTGAAAAAATTGATTACTGGTGATGAAAGATGGATAAATGACGACAAGAAAGTGCGGAAAAGATGATGATCAAAACACAAGCACGCTTGACAGATTATGGCACAACTCGGGTTAACTTGCAATAAGTTGTTACGATGTATATGGTGGGATCGGAAGGGCATTATTAATCATGAGCTTTTACTGCCGGGTAAAACCATAACTTTCAATTCATCTTCCGCTCTTACAGAGGGAACACAATTCTAAATTAATGCTAATCAGCTGATTAGCATTAATTTAGATTTTAAATATACAAATACCGAAGACATTATTAAGGTATTTAAGTCGTTGCATATGAAAAAGATTTGGTGATGAAGTCGAGCTTGTTGAAAATATTTTTGAAGCCTGGGAGAATTGACGAAATTCAACAGGATGTTTTACCATCTCTCCCAGGCGTTTGACTGTGAAAAATCATGAAACACTGATCAGAAAGCTACATCATTATGAAGTTTTGGGCCGTGCACTCGACCTTCTAACGTCATATTTGACTAACAGGATTAGGCGGGTTGATGTTAATGACACGAGATCGTCTGAATCCGTGGTCTGCATGCGGGTGCCACAGGGATCGATCTTCGGTCCGTTTTTGTTTTCAATTCAAATTAATGCCTTTTTAAGAATGTTCATGGAATGAAATTCATCAATTCGACTTTTACGATGTGCTGCGTGCTGCGGATGCTTACAGAATTTTCGTGTTGCAAAAGCGGGCTTTTCGCGCAATTTATAGACTAAAACCTCGTGTTTCTCTTAGAAGGTTTAAAAAATTTTGAATTGTCAATTGAACTGTGGCATCGCAATTTATTTACCAAAATTTAATATATGCACATAAGAAAAGATTTTGAAATTTTCATAATAATTGTGATAAGCATAATTTCAATTTTAGAAATAAAAATAAACTATGTTTACAACTTAGTTGACTGTATAATGTGGCAATTAATTTAGGAGGTTCTCTGTGCGCATGTTCAATAAGATTCCCGAGAACATACGAAATTTATTCATTACAAATTTATTAAGCAAACGCTTTGAAAAATAGAGTATTATACAATCTCTGAATATATAGAGGATAAATGGACATAGCGAGCTCAACTTCCCACAGTTTTGCTTTTTTTTTTCAATAGTTTTATATGTAATTGTATTTCTATATAATTTTGGTATGAAAAGAGATATCCTCTATTTCTTGCTCGTTCTTTTTGAGAGATTACGAACGAGTGGTAACAAAAAAAAGGACTGTAAATTTTTTAAATGTTATGACGTATTTCAAGTGTTATATTATAATGTACGAAATGAAGATATTTTGTATCTGAATTCTGAATTTGAATAAGACAGCTCTTACACCTAATAATATTAACCTTATATTGAGTACAAAACCTAACATTACTAACAAATAAATAAGTACACAATTTATAAAATATTACATAAAAACCGCATGTTAGGGATAAAATAAAGCAAATAAATCAATTAATTAAAATAATGACATTGATACGTAATTATAGTTAAGTCAGCGGCGGCTATAACCCTACCTAAGCGTAAGGTATACCGCGTGACATAAGCGGAAGGAAATGATTGATTATGTTGTGAACAAATAATTTTGATATTTCGGAATCCTTCTATAGTACAACGCATAAAATTCGCCGCTCTGAATTGGCTGCGAATGATATATTGCACAGGTAGTACGGTCCCCAACTCTTCCTTCTTCTCTGCCGCGTTCCTATTTTATGCCATTGCGAGGCTTTCCTGACGAAATTCACTACGGCAAAATTTCGTGCTTTGTGCTGTACCGTGCTTTACGTTCATTTAGTATCAGTGGTAGCGGTGCAAAGTGCAAGGCTTGATTCCCTGTTTTTTGAACTCGGTTCCAAAAAGATTGGCATTAGCGCTTAATGAACTGTGTTTTAACGTTATTGAAAGAATATTTAAAAATAGGTCAAAGATTTGAAAGAAGTAAAGCGGGAGAAAAATTTTATATAAGAGTTTGAAATATTTATCGATTTACGTGCAAAATTGTTCTCAGACTCTCGACTTAGACCATTTCAACATCTATGAAAACATTTATAGAGGTAACTTTGCAATTGAACTTGTTGCATGAGTATGCATCCTTTTACCAATTGTGTTTGTAACTTCAGTAATATTAATGTTAAAATTCAGTTATTTTTACCTTTTTTAATAATAATAATAACAAATAAACACTATTTAAAGACCACTTTTCGACTGTGCAAAGTTTCGACTCTACAGACGACTTGTTCACCTCCAAAGTCCAAGTGCCTTGAGGGTACTCTCCCCAGGTGTGCGTGGTCATGAAGGGCCATTTGGTAAAGCCATCCCTAGAGTCGTCATCGTTGGCGCGTCGACTTAAAATCATGGACCTAAAAACAAAATATTGTTAAATCATATAAATGATAAAAATATATATATTCACACGATAAATGTTATCGGTTTTAAAGGGTTTAACAGCAGCATCACCTCGTTCCCATGGGACTGGTGAGGAACAGCTCCAGATCCCCGCGGCGGGTGGCGTTGGCGCTCACCACCGCCTGCACGTGCTCCAGGTATCTGACCTCGCTGGTGCTCCCCGCACACGCATTTGTGTCTATCTTCATTTCGATACTTTGGTCCGACGGTATTTCGCTGAAATCCGGAATAATGTCATAAGTTTTAACGTAGTGTATGAAAGGAATAAAATAATAATTCATGCTTCAGTTACAAAAAGACACGAGGTAGATATAGTTCCGATCTGTTCTTGGCAACCGCATCTTTCGGTATTTTCATAGAATTTATGTTATCTTTCCTATTTGAATATAAATGAATCCATAAATGTGTTGCTGTTGTGTAACGCAAAAGTCGAAAACGACTAGAACATTCGGCTAATTTTCTTTTTCAATAATATTTTTAAATCCAAGAAAGGTTTTCATGAAAAGAAAAATTGGAAAAAATTCGCGAATAATTTGAAAATTCTCGAAAAGTTTTAACAGCTTTTTTCTAAGGGTTTCTTGTATGAACTCATGATCATAATTCACGATTCGATCGACGGATATACCTAATTTTTTTGTTCGGAATCAAAAGTCAGATGGGAATTGAGATTCTATTGATCTATACAAAAGATAAAGGGATTAAAATATATAAAAATGAATGTTTGCATGTTCGTCCCTTATCCGTGCCTAAACCTTGATCAGATTACGGTGAAATTGTGGAGATGTATAAGTAAGTGCATACGCATGGGAAAGTTCATAAAAAAAATTGTTTTTATCGGCTTCATAAATTCATAGGCGTATTTGCACTGCTGAAACAAACTACTAAACCAATTCTAATAATTCTTTCACGAATAGATACGTAGGTACACTATTCTTGAGTAAATTAGTCTACCAATATTTAACTCCGTTTCCATCCATGAATTTATATGACTAAGACGATTTTAACGATTATTGAGTTTATAGAAAGCTACACTTTCCCCGACTTATATTTTATTTTGATACTAGCATTTCGGCTTCGTATAAATTAGAATTGTTGCTGGTAGCGGAATCGGATTTGAAAGCCAGACGAAGAGCAGAATCGGGAACGGGACCAGGATCAGAATCAAAAGCGAAATCGGAACTAAAATTGAGATTAAGATCAGGGTCAAGAACGAGTGTTGGGTCGGGATCAGAATCAAAAATGTAATCGAAAATACAACCAGAATAGGAATCGAAAGCGAGACCACGATTGAGATTGACATCAATCGATGCAAAAGAGAAAAAATTCATTTTACGTCTGACGGATTTGCGGTCTTTAATTACGTGGTCAAGACATCTGTAAAAAAGGGCAGAACAGCGTCTGTCGGGCCAGATAGTATCACATAAATTCTATGGTGAAAACTCGCTATAGCAGTTTATATGGATACAACGTTTTCCTTGAATCTGAGAGAGAATATTTTTTGTGTCAGGTTTTAATTACCCCGTTTCTAATGAAACCAGCTCACGACTATGTGCGTTGTGTCTCAGACCAGACGACGTTTATCAATTGTCTTTTAAATGTTTAGTTTGTCAAATGGAAACAAAAAAACTGCTAACTTCAACTTATGCAAATAATTATGATGCTATTTTAAAAGAATAAAAAAATCGCTAGTGCAAACAATTCCTCATATTGGTCAATATTATGAAAAAAACCTATTCATAAAATAAAAATGGACTGTAAATGAATTCAGGAAATGAGAACACATATTTGTTATAAATGAAACAGTGGCTAGTACTAGCCTATGTTAGCTAGACCCTAAACAGAGAAAGAAAAATCATCACACTGCTGACGCATACCCTTCACATTCTTTTTTAATTTCAGATTGAAGAGTTAGGATTTTGAGTTTTCAACGCTGACTCAGTATGGACAGGAGGGCTGGCAACGTCCTATACGATGGACAACGTCCACATTTCAATAGCTTAACTTAGCTCAAGATCGAACTTGGTACTTTCCGTTACTAAGATGATACTCTTGACCAGTGAACCGCCATCGCTCTCGTCGTTCGAGGAAGACGACAGTTTGTGTTTGCGTAGTCGGTACGTACGTGTGAGTGTTGACGGCGCCGGCCTCGCAGTGGTAGCGCGGCGGCACGGAGCGCCAGCTGGCGGCCAGCGCGGTCATCGCGCCGGCGTCCAGCACCCCGAAACCGAACAGGTGGTTGAACTCCAACCCGACGCCATTCATCGTCCAGTGGAAACGACCCTGAGACATTGGTCACATTAAATAAACGCGAGCCGAGAGCGATTCTAGACGAGGCGTTAATTAGAAATCGGGAATTGGACAGGAGTCCAAACGATACATTTTCCCGTTTTCAAATGGTTGCCGCATAGATCTAAGATTTTTGTATGAGTCTTGGTGCAAACACTATGAAAGATCACGACCTGCGCTAGTCCTAAACAGACTGCACTGAATAATAACGTCTAAATTATATTAAATACTCCCATTTGTTCCGTTTGCACTGTACGATATTAAACTCTCTAGGGTTTGAATACGCTTTGTGGCCCGTACGTTAACCAAGGGCGTTATAATGAGTCAAACTCGTTTCGCTGGCTCTCTTGTGCAAGCTTTGGATGACCATGATATTATAGTTTAAGCATCAAATAAACGGATATTACTCATTCGTTTGTTATTGGTTTTTTTTTAAATGCACTAAGGAATTTATGTGGCTGATTGAACGACGGGTGAACGTGTGTAGTGCATGTTTAATTTTAATTGAGGCGAATGAAGTGATCGACGACAAGGACTGGTTCGAGTTTATCCACATATTGATTTAAGAGACTTCATCATCATAGTTAATCATTATAAGGAAAATTCTAACAAAATCGTTAGTGAGTTATATGAATAGAATCAAAACAATGCTATTAGTAAGTACCTAATTAGTCAATTGGCTAACAGTGATCTGTATAATTATTATACCTCCAACATTTGTGAAGACTGCAATAGTTCATTAAGACTTAATGCTTTTCATTAAAATATTTTGAAAAATAATGATCATACGTGGACAAATGTAGTACAAAAACGAGACCAACAAAGTTGCATATAAATACGCTGTACGAAAAATCAAAAAACAATCAGTACAAAACAAATGATTTACCTTGGCATCATACAGAGAGTTCCTCTTTGAAGTTAATACGGTCAAGTGTTGTATGTCACGCCACGTCAGGTTCGGACTGAAATAATACACACACAACAAATTAAACGATCCTATAAAACAGTGTTTGAGATTGGGCAACACATGCACGTTGAATAGAAAAATGAAAACCGAACTTTATGCTCGTATTTGTCTGTCTGCCTGTCCGTCCATATATCACAGCCTATTTTATCCAAATCAACTGAACTAAAAGTGTTACGATTTGGTAGATAAAGAGAGTTAGATGACCTAGTGACTGACGTGTAGCTAAAACTCCGATTTTAAAGGATAATTTTGGAGGAAAATTAGAAAAGAACTTTTGTCAAATGCATCAAATGACGTATCAAAGGAATGAATTTCTTATGGGAAATATAAATGCAATCTTATTTATAATTTCAAAATATTTAATAAAAGTATATTTAAGGTTAGGGAAAAAGTTTATTCGTATTTTATTTACATTTAATTATAATATACGTATGCCATTTTATTCAACAACTTGTTGCCATTTTGTAGGTAGGGATCTAATACCATTGATATAGGAATTTTGGGACTTCTGATAAAAAACTGCGGCAAGTAGTTTTGATAATCTTCTCTTGATGTTATCAAAACACTACCTAAAAACTTCTGAAGAGACCGAAACAGGTGAAAATCTGAAGATGAAAGATCAGGACTATATGGCGAATGCGTTAACATTTCTCAACTAAATGTTTGTTGAGTGGTTAAAGATGTGTTTGGTGTGGCGAAAAACCACAATCATGGTGAAAAACCACACCTTGTCTGTTGAACAATTCCGAGCGTTTTTTCTCTAATTCTTATTCGAGTTTCATCAGCAGTTGGCAGTAGAAACCCGAATTGATGATTTAGCACGGCGGTGAAAGTTCTTAATGAATAATACCCTTCCAATCCCAGCATACATATAGAATCAACTTATTGCGAGTTGATCTGGGTTTCGTTGTAGTCTTGCTTGCCTTTTGACCATGATCTTTTCGCACGTTCTTATCGTAAATAGTCCATTCTTCATCACCAGTGATCAATATTTTTCAAAACAATTTGGTTTCATTACATTTCAATAGAGAATTGCAAATGAGTTCACGATTTATTAGATTCTTTTCAGTGAGCTCGTGTGGGACCCAAGTATAGCTCATCGTACATCCAGCTTTTATCAAATAGGTCAAAACTGTTTTGTGATCAATTTTCAGCTCTCCAGCTGTATCTTAAGGACTAATATGCCGATCCTGCTTACTTTATCCAAAATTTTAAATACAGTCCTATTTAAGACGTTAATACTTCATTGCAGGAAGCCGGGGGCGTATGTGTGTTAAGACTCACCAGCACAGGGGCTTTGATCTGACTAATCAAGTGAAAGAACGATATTTCTGTCATAACCGATGTTATAACATGTAACATCGCTCTTTCGCTTATAGAAACATCGATGTTGCTCATGCTCAATGTTGTAACATCGGTATTTATGAATGATACCTCTATGTTTCAAAATCATCGGAGTATCCGGTCCGGCTATCAATACCTACAATGCAAAAAAATCTATGTGGTTATCCACATTTCATATTTTCTACTTCATATTATGACTAAATAGCATAATGATATAATAGCAGAATGCCTACTTTTTCAAAGTTGCAGTCGAGAAAGAAAACCACTAAGACAGATAAAATTTATTCTTAAAATCTACATACCATATTACCTACGATATGTTCGGCTCTCAATACCTATTATGCAAAAACAGATACTAAACGACCGTCAGAACCGACCTACGTTAGTGAAAGTTCACGATTGGCGATGAACTTGCTTCTGTATTCTTATGGTATACTTTAAAAACTGTAATACTCGACTTCATTGTTATACATTTTGTCGGATTGTATGTGACTTCGTTATCAACGTGACCGGTTAAAATAAGAATTCTTAATGGCAATATCCTTAAACTGTGCTTTGTTTCGTAATATATATATATAAAAGTGATGTAGTTTCGTGAGGAATATGACAGTTAATGCGTCTAAGCCAGTTCTCCATGCTGTTGTTGGTCCGGTGTTGTTCTGACGAACAACATGTAAGCGAGAAACACTTCGCTCATTGTCGTTCAAAATAATTTAAAAACTGTTCGCCTTATTTTTTGGAATTCGTTCTTCTATAAATTTCCAACCAGCTTCTATGTGATTGAACGGCAATAAAGGCAAATTCGAAAATAATCTGATAATTTAATTTTTCGCCTTCAGATCAAGGCCTTTCTTGCATACGGCCCGGTCATAATGTTAATAGCATCTAGTTATGACTGCCTGTGGGAATACTGTTTTAAATGCGTTCGTAATAGCTTGTTCGCAGTCACATTTGTATTTACCAATAGTGACATTGAGTTTGTCTCTAATCAAAGAAAAAAGCCTTCGGTGTATGAGACTTCCGTTTTGTTTGGCAGTAAGGCGTGGTGTGACGTGATGCACAAATGTGAGAAATTTGTCCAACAATCTTCGCTGTATTTCCATCTGTAGTCACTGCTTTTGAACATCCATCGTTATTGACACATCTCCATAGGCTTCCGTCTTTATTATTTTTCACGAAATTATATCGATGGCCATCATATAAAGAAGAGCCGGTTTTCCCTTTTGATTTACCATGAATTTTAGATTATCATCCATTGTATCGCTGTATACCAATAGAACAATAACTTTACCCGACTTCAAATAGACTTTAACATGACAGTAGGTATTGACAATCGGACAGATTTTCCTTATGTGTTTTTAAGTGTTCAGTGTATTCTATCGCTAAGGACATATTTTCCTGTATAATAACTTATAATATCGCAGAGGATTCTTGCTTGTGAATTTTATTATGTTGCGTAAAGATTCCCGCCTTATCGCAAAACATATACATAAACGTTTCAATATTTGGAAACCTTCAGACGGAGACTGGAGTCACTTTAAGATCTGTTTTTTTGGCCGATTTACATTTTAATCAAAAAAAAACCCCTTATTACCCCTAATTTTCGTCGATACGAAAACTTATAATGATATATAAGATTAAAATATAATTATCGTGTTATCAAGATACGTTTAATGCATAAATAAACGAAATATTCATATCAGAGGGGCCTTCATGAATATATATATGAAATGTGCAAAATACTGTCAAAAGAATTTAAAATATTAGTATATATATATATTTATATATGTCGGCGCGGGATACTGATAAGCTTGTATTGGCCGGGCGCGTAGGTGACGCGCATTTCGAGAACTCGAGAGCAATGTTTACATTAACAGCATTAGAAATCACTGTCGAACGTGGCCGTGGGTCTTGGTATATAATGTAATCTTATGATTAGTTCTTTGTTCTATGTTTTAGCTTGGGCGCCGAGCGGGCATTACTATTCGGCCTGTGGTTGAGACGGGACGCGCGCTCTCCCGCGGCTTAACTAAGCGAGTCGTGTGTGTGCTTATACCACTTGACCCACGGACTCGTTTCCGTTTCGCGATAAGTTGTTTTATTAGAAAGAGGACTCAATTAGTTAGTGATTTTAGTGTGTTGTTACCTAATTTCATATTGTGACTTTCATCATAGTTTATTGACAATTTATTAGTGGTTTATTATTGTTTTACTTTTTATTGATTATAAAACTTAAGATTATACTCGTGTGTGTGATTATCCATTATTGTCCGCCCACAAATATGGAGACGATCCCTGGCGCTTCGGATGTAGTTGGGGAGTCTCACGCTTCGACATATATATTTTAGGCAACGTATTTAAAATTTAACAAAGTAAACATAAGAGGTCCTGACAGACGTTTGATAGTTAGTCTTGGTAATAAGTTAAAAATAGTGAAAATTACATATACTGGTCCTATAAATACGTGCGATATCTTGAATAAGCTATCGCAAGTATCCTGATTGAATAATCAGGAATAGTGTTAAGAAAAATGTAACGAAAGCGTTTATTAGCTCATAAAAAATTGGAAAAGTTATAAACAATTAAAGATTACAAAAAAAAAAGGTATTTTGTTTTTCGCCGATATCTCGTAAATTATTATTATTTAAGAAATTTAAAAGGAAGATCCTTGAAAAGGAGGAAAGGTCCTATAAAAAAACCCTTAACTCCCAGAACTCTACCTCCATTATTTATAAATTTAATTGTACTCTGAAAATAAAAAAAATATTTCCGTTCGTAATTTAACTTAATATCAATTTTACAATAATTTGTTTTATAACAATTGTTAGTTAATAAAATTTTCTTCAACTTTCGTCGTCTTTGTACATTAAAAAAATGTTTAAATAGTTTAAATAAAATTTTTTCGCTTCATGGAGCTCTTTTCATATACATGCTTAATAAGATCACTCCATAAAATTTTTAATAATTTCAATACTTTGTTTAATTAAATTTCTAAATTAAACGAAAACTGAAAAATCAAAGTAATATTGCTTAAGTTAAAAATTTATTATAATCAATGTATTGATTTTCTTTTAATTTTATGGAATGATCTTGTTAAGCATGTCAGTGCCAGCGACCCACTTCCTCTTCGATAATTTCATTTTCCCTTCCATTACCCACTTCCATTTCTATCAGACAACTCCACCTCTATCAGACAACTCCCCCTTTATCAGCCCACTCCCCCTCTATTAGCCTACTTCCCCTCCATCAGATATCCCACTCCTACCCAAGAGGCCGGTAACGCACTGATGACTCTTTTTCGGGTTGTAAGTGTCCATGGGCAGCGGTAATCAACTATTTTTTGGTAGCATTTAAAAGAAAATAAAGGAAAAGAGATTATAATTTTCTAACTAAAATCAAAAGTGATTACTTATAACAAAAAAATTACAAAGAAAACTCTTTGTACTAAAAGAAAAAGCAGCAACAAGCCCAAAATTTATCTTCTTCCCATAACATTCAACATTTACTATATTCTGCTAGGAATTTAAATTAGGAGCGCATAAAGTGTAAGCCGAAATTCTCCTGAAATCCAAATCACTTAGTGATTTTCGAAATTTCTTTTTAGCCGATTACAGCAACAAAACCACGCGTATTCTCCGTTTCCTGTTCATTATATTTCAGAGAGATGATTTTTCCTTTAAATTTTTTTTTGGTAATGAGATATTTAGTAACTACCTAGATCCCCTTACAAAGCTATTCACGGCACATTGACGAATCAGTACTTCAGCTGCAATCATAATGTAATAAAAAATGAAATTAAAGGTGAAATAAGAGTGGAGATATAAGAGAGTTTTTAACTAACTATAATACATTAAACCAGCATTTTACAGATGAGTACTTTCTGTACTAAATATAAATAAAAAGTGCAAGACATTTTAATTAAAGAAACACACAAATATTTTTGATGCGTTGTCGTGTCAGGTTATTCATGAAACCATTCTTTAGGTATCCTAAGCATCGTTAGGTATCCTCCCATAATCTTTTTATTTCAAATTGAGGTGCTTGGACCCAACCTTCCTCTATGATGGCCCAATGCGGGTTATGGAGATGCTAAGAGCCGTATTCTTATCAATGCAGTGGTAACACACTGAACCGACGGCTTAACGTGTCCCCCGAAGCCCGGAGCGAATGGATTTGATTCGACTCATTAAAAATTTACCAATCAACTGATCATAATTCGAACTTGGCACCTTTTCGTTCAAAGACAACGTTCACAATTGACTAAGCCACTACCGCTTAACAACAAATATGACTAATGAACAATAAATTTTATAAGCTGTCCAAATTATATGAATAGACGCGGTAAATTGACATTGGCGTGTCAGTTCATGCAAATACAATAATATTCGTCGGTTTTAAATATAAATTCAAAAAAAAAACTAGGGCGTAATATCATGAGTTATATGATACGGAAATATACGTTTCACATTATTATTCAGTTTACTTGGCATGTTTTGAAAAAGAACTGAAAAGTGACAATTAAAATGAATATTTTTATATTTCCAAAAGGATAGGCAGAGACCAGGTCTGTCTAGAGTCGAATTTCGTATATCTTTTTTGATTCATTGAAATTTATTGTTCGCTTATATTTTGTCCAAATGAAGGAACAGTGATGTCGCCAATTTGATCTATATTTTTAGACTAGCCCTTACAGATCCTTTCCTCGCATACGTTTGCTCTATCTATAGAAATCCCTTATCCATTCATCCCTTTCAGATGATCAAAGCATTTCAATATACCCTTTTCCATAATAGTAAGAATGAAAAGTTATTTTTTTTCTTGTCTAACGTTTACAGCTCGCTTCGCTGTAAGTAATATTAAATTTAGCGATGATTGCTTCAATTTGCTGTCATGCTCTCGCTCTCAAATTCGGTCTCGGTCATGTTTTTTATCCCAATGCTGGTACCGATGCCAATCTTGGTCTCCCCTTGATCATCGGTGTTGTTCTATTGGTATGTATACACTTTTTTTCTATAAAATGTATCTAATGTTGTTCTCCAGAAGATAATATAGTGCTGTTAAATTTGGCTATAGTACATTCAGCCGTTTCGGTGATTAGTCCGGATAAACAGACAGACTGATAATTTAATTATATGCATAAATTATTATTAGCACATAAAATATTTATTATAACTATTATTATATATAAATCGATCAATATTAAATATATCAAGGTCAGACTCACTTGGCGTGGAGGGCTAAAGCGAAGACCCCGGCCGCCTCGGGCGCCGCGGCGGACGTGCCCGAGTGGGTGGCGGTGCACTTGCCGTAGAGGTCGGTGGTGGCGACGCCGGTGCTGGGGTCGCGGGCGCCGTTGCTGAACGTGCTGGCCAGCGTTGAGGAGCAGGACTCGTCGTAGTGCGCGTTCTGGCCGTCGTTAATTGCGCTGTAAAAGAAAAATTCATGCGACACGTATTGGAGTAGTTCTTTTTTTACTACTTTTTACATGATTTAAAAATAAATGTATATTTTCTTTTAATTAATTATAATAGTAGCATATTATTTGCCATAGAATTCTGAAATAGAGTGCGATCATTTTTATTAAATATGCATACCGATAAAATAAAGTAAGGTGGTTTGTAATAATTTAAAATTAAAATCAATATCTGAGTTAATACTCAGATATTGAATTTAATACACTGTATAAAATGAATATAAGCACAATTATTTCGTAAATACATGTCCGTCAATTTGTTAATTAAATATGCCACGAACGTTTATTTACATTTTTTTTTTTTTAATAAACATCAAAGGTTCTCTGAGAAGAGATATTTAATATTAGCGACATTTTCATCGGTGTCAGCGCGAAATTAAGTAAAATACCACCGGACCGTTTCATTTCTTACCAGAAAAAAGGCCATACCTATTTTTGTAACGTTCCAAAACTGTACTATAAAATGCTTATTAGTTGTTTTCAATTTAATTCAATCTGTCAGTTTCAGTTCAATGGCCCATACTTTCCAAGAGAATACTTGGACAAACATTTGTCAAAGTCAAAATTTTCGACACACCCTAATTGAACAACATAAAAAAAACATAATAATTTACATACATTATATAAATAATGTTAAGTACGTTTGAATGAATATGTACATATTAAATATTTACAAATTCAGACAATAATAATTATTATTGTATACATTATGTCTTTGCTGTCTTATTATAAATCTGTTATGTAAAATTCAAGTCAATCATAAAACATTCATGAGAGATTAAATACTGTTTACTATTATAGATCGCCCTAATAGATATTGACGTCATTGATTTTCCCCAGCAACTACAAAGTAAAGTCAGCCATATTTTTTTTACAATAGGGCAACATTTTGCCTGTAATTATTATAAAGATAGTGAAGTAGACAGGAATAGGTCATCATAAAACAGATATTATTACAGCCTTAAATTGCGGCACCTATTACGTCATGTCAAATCTAGTAAGCTGTGGTCGATCACTAATATAAAAATAAATTACTTGCGCACCGCCATCAAATCGCTGTAGGTTTTGCTCTCCGATTTTAATGATGCCAAAGTTTCTACTTTTGGTTGTAATCCGCACACTACCTACGAACAAAGCCACGAACTGTCGCTATTCTATACTATTATAAAAGTGTATTAGGGCGGAGGTGTTTTTGAAATATTTTTTTACATCCGGAGCACCTCTTGTATTTTGGAATTTTCACAGTTTGGTCTCTTAAGATCCGACTATTGATGTAAGGTTCAATTTGAAATCTATGCCACATTCATATAGTTTTATATTTTATGAGGACGAAATCTTGAACAAGAGCTACTTGTCCAACATTTCGTTATCGAGAAGAAAGTATTGTTCCCCCAAAAAAAGGTGTCGATTAAAAATGTTGTAGCAACACAAAAGAATGATTATTGTTATCAGCAGAGAAAAATTAATTAATGACCAGATGAAGGGTGGACTCCCCTTCATTTGAACTAGTACGTGATGATCATAAATGAAACGACAACGTTATTTGTGGCTGCTACAGGACACATAATAAATATTTTCATTCCTGTATAAACACATTGCCAAATATTCTCATAGAAACACGTACAAAAGTAGAAGGTGTCTATTTTGACGCCGTATACACACAAAGTTACAACAAATCATTACGGAACCAGACGAACGCTTCTCGTTGATCACACTTAACTTGTAAACGTACTGATCGCAGAATGAAACTCAACTCCTGCGCGCTCACACTTCACTATTTATAGTCGCCGATTGGTCGTCCAGAATATTCTTAAATCATCCGGAACAACAAGTCATAAATGTGCCATATCTAATATAAGCAAATAAGATTTATTGCCTCCGGAAAATTCCACCCTACAAAATAAATCCTTTTAAAAATAAATTAACAACGCACATCAAAGGTGCCGAGAGAAGCAAAAACGTGTTAGGCGGGGCGGCTTGTTTAAGCTTAGAGAATTCTATTCTCGAATATTTTTGTATAGAGGAATTATTTTGTAGTGCTATATTTAGCTCGTGAGCGCAGTTGGTAATATTATTCAGGGTTACTGTGGGATCGACAGAAAGTTATAAATATGTGTTAGAGGAGGTCATTTGACACTTATTTAACCTCATATGATATTAAGCAAAATGTTATCGTTTTTAAGATATCGAACACTTTTCATTTTTTTATGACATTGTGACCATGGTTCAATACAACTACCAAAAAAAATATATTACAGGTATTTAGTTATTAGTTATTTATTTTTTCGGAATACTCAATGTATGCCTTGTTAAATTCATGATAATAAAGCAATTTAAACGTAATAGTTTAAATCATATATGGAGGCTAAGTTCGTACAATTATTTTTGAAATTTAAGGATTTCAAGTTCGAAATTTATTTTCGAATATTCGTAACATGTACATTAATTCAATTTGTTTTAAAACTTCTACATTTATCCTTTTTTAATTAATACCAAAGACACGAATGATACTTTGACTTGATAAATTATATTTTTATAGAGAAATTTTAACACTGAATATAAAACAAAAAAATAACTATTTTGAAAAAAATGTATTTACTTCTCTACAATATATTTTAAATGTCTACTACCATTCTTGATGATTAATCGAGCACCTTTTGTCATTTCTGTTATTTCAGTACCAAGAATCAATCCTTTCATTTTCATAAAAAAAATTCTATTCTCTTTATTATGTGGTTACGATTTTTAATTTTCACTTCGTATACCAGCTCTACAGTTTGTAACGTTGTCTCCTATAAAAAAATATTGCAAGGAATCATTGTAGATATTTCATTCCAGGTTCAGGCAATTTCGAATTGCAGTCATTGCCCCTCGACATACCGTCACAGCAATTTTTGTCTTTACGCATTGGAACAATTCTGTATATGCAACTCATTGCTGTCGCCTAAAATCTCTGAGCCGGCCCGTCGTCAGTAGAAACTCCTTGTTGTAATAAAGAAGATCAAATAGTGGCGCATTCGTTTCCAAATTTGTTATAATTCGTATTTTTTTTAATGTCCGGGAGGTCTTCCTGATTATAAAAGTGTAAGATGACACTTGATATCTTTTGACATTATTGTTTAAACGACAAAAAACTAAATAGTGAAGAGAAAATGCATTTTTTGCAATCAATTATTTTTTTTATATCTTTTACAATATTTGGAATGAAAAAGCCCTCACACCCATCATTGTATCTCCAACCCATTAATTGTTATGAATTTTTTAAAATTTAAAATCGCCGAAAATCCTAATTTCTTGAATTAAATAATATATCTTAAAAATTGAAATGCTATATTTTTTATTTTTATGAAAAATTTCAACTATGTTAAACAAAATAGCCTAAATAAGTTTTAAAAATTTTGTTTGCTTTATGTTTTTTTTACGTTATAACAATAAGCTTCCTACGCGTATGCATTTTTGAGAGAGAAGTATTTCTATCTTACTCCCATCTCGATGTATGTCCCTTTCTCTTACACATCTTATAAGATGAGTAAGAGAAAGGCTAACGACGCATTTAAAAAATTTTTTTGCTGTTTTGCTCAATATCCTCTGGTCTATAACACAATTATCTGTTTAATAGACGGCCCGGCTTTCGGCGGTCAGAGCAATACTGATACAAGGTGTAGCGGGCACCTGTTGATGGAGACGGTCCACATGGACGCTGCGTAGCCATCACAGTTGCAGTCGTCGTCCTCGCCTCCGTCGCCGCTGGCCCAAACGTAGATGTTTCCCAAGCCGTTGCGACCCTGGACACAAAAAATATCACGCTTAAGACACATGAAAATTACCAGTTTCCCAGGATGCTGATCTCAAATGTGTCCGAGAGGTTGTCTATGCATTGGAACATGGAACTTAAGTCATTACCGATTGTAAATCGGTATAGTGGACAACAGCATTAGGTACTTTCAAAACAGAAATCAGGCAAAAATAAGCCCAGACCACCGGCGAATAGAAAAATGAGTTGTAACTTGTGAGTCTAGTCAGACCATCCGCTTCGTATTTAAGAGAGCATGTATTGCCAGCGGTGCGGGATGTCGCAACCTCATCGGCGATGACGATCGCTAGCAGCCCCTGGACTCGCACCGGGCCAGCGTGAAGGGTTGATGAAGAGGGGGGCGTGAAGATCCGAAGCCGAATCTATCCTCAATCCAAAGTAGAAAGATTGTTAGAGGATATGTCTCGTATCGACAGTAGAGTGATAATCATCTGACGAGATGTACAGTATTCGACGTTAACTAGTTATTTAGTTTATAATCTATTTATTATAATTAGTTTAGTAATCTAATTCGCAGTTAACTTTGAAGCTCACCAAAAAAAGAAAATCTATATTAAATTACGGATCAGAAGTTATATTTCTTCGGCGTATAAGTGAGAAATTACCCACATTATATTTTGCATTCGGACATAACCAGATATAGCGGAATCGTCACCACAGCCCTGCAATATCCGGCCAATTCGACCGCGCAGGTTTTCGGTGGAGATGTAACGTCTCTCTGCACACTTTATCGCATACTAGCTTTTCGCCCGCGGTTTCGCCCGCGTGAACGTGGAATGTGCTCCTTCATCTTTTGTATTGGACGATCTTGCTCGCTTTCGACTGCAGTCTCATTATCGATTTCTATCCTGATCCCGAATCTTGATTCTGCACCCGGTCACGGTTTCAATTCTGATACTGGTACCGGTGACGATTCCCATTTTTGCGAGCCGAGGTAAATGCTTTGATCACAAATAAAATGTGAGTTATATATTTATCTAGGGTTGTATAGCTTTATATAAGTGATTTTTTTAATCGGTGCAACAGTTCGATTTGATAGTATAAAGACGCGGACGAAGCTGGGAACCAATATTACACAGATTTACCAAACACACTCTTTTCGTATTATTCTTTGTGTTGCAACCTATATTCTAACCAAGAAGTCATCCAGGCATCACTGATATAGTTGTTGATAACTGTACACAAAATAATTTATATCAATTTTATTTATATATCGGTTTAAAATGTGCTTTTGTAACTAGTGCATTTTGTTCTTAGTGTAATTTAGTGTCCCGCTAAAAAGCACGTTATTATTTTAATTTTTTTTTATTGGCCTCGCTGGAGAGCTGCAAATATACGCATGCGGTCGTTGCTAATCACACAATGCCATAGAGCGACGTGCGGCCTGCGACACGTTATTTGTTACGCGTTATTAAATATTATTGGTAACGATTTGCTATAAAGAGGAAAATATACATTGAATGCGCAACGTAACCAACCCATTTGATTGGATAAGGATTAATGTGATATTGGTCGAAATGAATATGAAAGTACAACATACAAAAAAAATTAATCTCAACAGTACAGAAATAGTTACTCTGGGTTAGCCGTAGGATATAGACGTATGCAATTGTGGACTTTTTTGTAGATATTTTTAAGAAATACACTTCCGTTGTAGGTCATTTTGATATATCTCACAAAGTTTAGTCAGCATTAAGTAAAGAAAGCGTCCAAAAATGTTTTTACATAACACTGATTTTTTTTTATATATCCCATAAAAATAAGATGCATGTATACCATACAATACCTATAAGCCATACGGAAGAAATTATCTGAATGACAGTAAAAACTGCATCAAAATCCGTTGTGCTGTTTGACAGACAGTGGAAAGCGACTTTGTTTTATACAATGTAAAGATATGGAATACACTATGCAGTGTATTCCAGAATTATTCAACTTTATTCTTGCCGTTGGATCCCGTCATCGTTCTGCTCACCGGAAACACACCATCATCAACTCGATGGCTAGCGTTCTGCCTCCTTACGCTAGGTACGCATTTTTTTTCACATACGATAAAACTTGGGAATGATATACCGGTATTCTTAATCAACTACGACAAGGGACTATTCAAGAAAAGAACTTATTCCTTTCTAAAAGGCCGGCTACTCACTAATATCTCTCCTTTGAATCGTTGGGTGTCAATGGGTGGCGGTTATTAAAGGCCAGCTCATGAAAAAAGCTCAGGTATTATTGCATTTTAGAATACAAAAATGGCTTTATACATGGCAATTGTAAACAAGAAAAAATGGGTTGTCTGTAAAGTTGATTTATGAGCGATAGTTTTACGTGATAATGTCATAAGAAAACATTGATGAAAAATTGCATACTTTTATGAATTGAATTATTGTCATTTGCCGCAATTGTTGTTGTAATAAACAATGGAAACCGCATTAACTTTTCACTTCACTTTATAAGCAATTGACAAAACAGTCTACGTGTAGGTTGTGTGCGGCCGCTGTCTCTCTTCTACTCGGACGCATCGGCCGACGTAGTGGAAGAGAGATCGCTCGTTCCGCGCTCTCGCTCGCACGCTCGGCTCAGGCGGAACGCGACAGTGAGTTATGCTTTTTCGTGCGTGCAGCTGGCGTTCATCGATTTATAAGACGTTATCACGTAAAAACATTAATAGGCAGTCATAACTGCTATTTGAAGTAAAAAGTTAAAACTAAGAAATATATGTTTTTTTTTGGGATTTTCAAATTAATCGTAACATCAAAATTAAATTATTAACATTAGTCTGGATTTCACATCTATCGGCATTCCGAGCAACAGTTATATACATTATTATTTAGTTTATTTATTAATCAAAACACATGCTGAATTTATAATGAAAGTCGACGTGCATATTAAGATTTAAATTGCAAAGTTCAAGCCTTTTTATTTAAACAAAACAGCAACAATTATATAATTTAATTAAATTTAAAAATATGATTTTTGCATATGCTGTTAACATTAGCATGTCGGTGACCTGTCACTTGAACACATAAGATTTTACTCACACAAAATCACCCAACGTTCATAAAGAAATCTTCGCATATACTACATTAGCAAGTGATGACGCCTACTCACAACATTTTAGTCATCCGAAAATCATCTAACAACGTCCTTAAAGAAGTTTTTAATAAAAAAACAAACAGGAGAAACGAGGATTTTTTCGATTTTTATTGTATTTTCAAACCGGTGCATAATAATAATTATATTGGGCATGATAATTTGAACGTTCAAGAGTGTGTTTTGTAACGTTATTTTGAGTAAAAGGTGAAAGCCATCACACCATTGTATTGTAATCTACTCTCTATACATATTTAATGAAAATAGGTTGTTTTTTGTTCGCCAATCACGTAAAAACTACTAAACGTATAGACATGGGACTGGGACCATTCGATGCGGGATGATTTGTAGATGGTTCTAGGCTACTCATTTTTCGAATTCCGTGAATTTCATTTTATTTATAATAAAAATTACCCAGCGAAGCGGGCGGGACAGCTAGTCTATAATATAATATATATGTATAATGTTTTCAGTGTTCCGGTTGTTCCTCCGTTGCGATCGGTCGCCTTTGGTCCAGTCCCCTGGACCACCCGTTTAGTTTAGTGTGTTACTGAGTGTCAGTGTTCCTTCGAGCGTTCCGGAGTGTCGAGCTTCGCGCGTGTATGAGTGTTTGTGGTGCCGCGCAGTGTATATTGCGCGGCGACAGTCAACCTGCGTGCGTTCGTGCCGGTTATGTACTCCGGTTATCGCACCGTCTGCACGTCGAGCCTGCGCACGGTTTCTACGCTTAGGTAGCGCTCTCGCAGGTTCACACTCCAGATACCGATCACTATTTTAGTTATTTCGTGTGTTTTACAGACATAAATGGTTTGCCATTGACTACGTGAGGGCAACCGCATGTTGACCAGCAGCAGTTTTTGGGGAGGACTTGCTCAGCGTCACGGTTATCGGTCAAACTCTGTTATTGATGGTCAATCCAATTCTGAATTGAATTCAGTAAGTTATATTACGTTTTTTACGTAACGATCATGGGTCAGTTTTGAATGGTTAATTTTAAATTCAGTAATTTAAGGGCCTAAAGCTGTCGACCGGAACCGTTAGATTTATAACCGCCTTTCGCGTTTTTTTGCTATCCCCTCCACTACTCGCTTTTACAAGCGTCGTCTAATATTGAATCTTTACTCATGGTATTAGGTAGTTCTAGTTATTATTGCCTCTTCCCGGAGCAACATCGTCACCTATGACGTTATTTCGTCGTGGCAGCCCGGAAGGGTTTCTATGACCTTCGCGCCGTTGGCACTCCTTGTGCCTTCTGGCCGCTTAGATGAAGCATACAAACACAGCCTACGGGCTAAAAAAGGTGGGCGCCTTAATGCTTCAGGGGGTTTTTAGTCCGTGCGAGTCGGACACACCCCGTACGCCCGGGCGCACGGACTGTCCATAATGGGTTTTTCCCTTCCTTCTCCTTTGCACAGGGAGAAATAAAAAAAAAATTTTTCAGTCTAATCCGATAACGGGAATTGGTTCAAAAAGAGTAAATTTTATGTGGAGGCGCTTACAGGCGTGAAAACGAAGAAGGTTAATTAAAAACATGCAATAAATAATAATCCTTCTTTCGGAGTTTTCCGCAGTCGAGTAAAAAATACTGTGGTTTGTACCATAATATTTTTCATTGTATCGTTGTCGATACGATGTTCGAAGGATTTATGGGAACCACTTTTATGTTGAGTTACATAATTAATTTTATTGAAAACTCTCGGACATAAAAAACTTAAGAGTTTACAATAAGGAGCTTTTAGGAATTTTGAGGGTATTTGAATGTATAATTTAATTGTGGAGTATTGCAAATATAATCCCAGCCTCCTCGTTCTATCTTAAACATTGCACCGCTGCATCTCAAAATAATAGTCAATAATTTAATAATAAAATATATACTATATTGAAATAGAATGAGATCATAAACTCGTTACGCTTTACAATATTAATCTGATATACATTATGATAATAAGCGAGGGATGTTTGCATCTCCTTTTAAAATAAACCACACGGTTATTACTTATGAATTCTACGTCATCTTACATATAATTGCTTGCACTATCAGCCAATAATGAAGAAATTAAATATTGATTATATTTTCGAAATATAATTAATTAAAAATATTATATATAATGTATCTCCGAGGCTTTAAATGTAATAACTATTGAGTAATTATTAAAAAAAAAAAAATGTATTTTATTTGTATGAATTATTAGTAAGAGTCCACCTATGTATAGTAATATATTAAGATTTATTATATTGCAAATTGCATTTTCTATGAACAGCAATACGTAGGCAGAGCAAGTCTATCTCGCTCCTATCTCATGCATTTGTGCCTAAACGTACACCTTATTATTTATGTATTGCTCATGAATAGGTTATGCTAAGAAAAAAACGTTGTTCCTACCAACGTTCTTATAAATCGTAGACTCTCAAAAAAAAACATGTCTTTCACGACGCGAATACGTGTAGTAAAATATTTTTTGCTATAACATTTATTTTTAGATTTCATGCTTAATGATGACTGTCTCGCTTATAGATAGTACTAGTTTTGTTGAGAAATTAATATGCTTAATGTATAAACAGCTTTATAATAACTTTTAAATCTATTAACATGTGATTAATCACTCAATGATAAATACGTAAAATCTGAAACGTCTAAGTCAAAATACGATCGAAATATTCTAATAGATTATCAGATTTTAAAAAAGACAGACATACGTAAAATTCAAATGTCTTAAATTTCTAAAGCATGCAAACGACTAACGCATAATTTCCGAAATAAAACTTTATTTGAATGTTTTTGCTCTGTATGACTCAAGATGGATTCATTTAACTTGGGTTATTAAAAAAATTTCCCAATTTACAGCTGAGTGCTGTCAATATTATCTTACAGACTGGTAATGTACCGTAATACTGAGTAGTGGGAATCTCCAGAAGTAGCACATTATTATTATTGTCTTACCAAAGGAGAATTATTTTATTGTACTGTTTCGAGAAAAAAATACTATAAACACAGCTGACATAATTATAAAGTAATTGACGTTGGCCCATTTAACACGCGTTATTATTCAAACAAAGATGGCTCTTAAATAGACTAGTAAATAAATTATTTTTTTCAAGGGCGGATGTCAATGATGATTAATTTGTGTTTGACAAGCGGAATGTCTTCTTGTTTATAAAAAGCTAAATCATGCTTATTCCATTTAAAAATGTTTGTAAGTCCGAAAAGTGTTCGGTATCTTTATATTATATTTGGACATATATGTTATCAGTTCTGTTAGGGGTGAGGGTCCGGGCAAAATTTTAATATTTAATGTGACAAAATAAGTTTAATTCTTGAATCTTATTTGTGTTTTTTTCATATATGTTTCATTTCATAGCCAAATCTTTTATAAACATAAATGGTGAAGTGTTGGTTCCTTAGATAAAAACAGAAAATTTTCTCTTTTATGTAATATTTTCGAAAATCCTGAAGCATCAAATTGTTACAAGTGTTGTTGCATCAAAAAAAGGGGCGTCATACATTGGTGAAAGAAAGGTCTCGTGTACTGACCCAACTTATAAACAACTGTCAATGAGGTTGTTCTTCGCTAACATGTGCGCGCGCATTTTAATTCACTATTGTAAATCTTCAATCATTAATATACTGCTAAGTACATGTCGCTTTTGGCAGAATGTCTTAGATCACAGTACTAGATCTCTCGAATTAATTCTATGACTGCCGGTTATTATTAATTCTAATCAATAATTTTAAGTTCTGTTCAAAATGGGATAGTCCGATTGTTTTTCTGGATAACCTGTAAATTTAAATAAAAGCCTACGTCGGGCGTAGCTTTAATTCGCGCATTAGCGAAAGGTAGGGATGCTTTTAGCCTACGGCGAACTTTTAAATAACAATTCTATTTCCAAATCCTCACACGTTCCCGACTGGGACGACTTTCCTTTGTCGCCGACGAAATGAGAAATTTAACGTCGCTCGCTCTTCCATTAAATTCGCTTTTGAAATAGAAGCTAAATTGAATTATTCAGTGTTCTTATTTCACCGAGTTTGTGTCCAGACGTCCCGGAGTGATAATGTTTAGAGTAAAATCTTTTAAAAATAAATGCCATAAACATTATCTAACATAAAGTCTCCTCTATAAAAGTGGTACAAAGACAATTTTATATAACCTTACAATATGACCGGTGGAACTAATTCATTCATAAGTTGGAAAAGAATAATGAAAATAAAAATTACTTTCTACAAAAAATTAATTAAGATGCTGAAAAAACATAAAAGATCAAATATCTATGTTATAAATATTTCCCTTATCAGTAATAAAGAACAATTTTGAAAAGTATGAGATAAATAACACTAATAAATACATTTATACGTGTCTGTTCCAAAGTTTGATTTGTCTAATATAAAACTGAACGTTTGAGCACAAATTTGAGACTTCTTAGATATAGAAATACGGTCACCATCAAAGATTTCTAAAATCGAAAATTATCAGCTAACGTACTGATGAAATTTAAGGAATACTGTTATATCGTTAGATACATAAGTTTGAGCACTACTCAAAAAAAAATTATATTTTTGGATCAAACTTAAACTGTTGAAAAAGCTTGTTTTGCAGCTAGTATACCACGAACACACAAACGTAAAACTAACTGACGGTATAGAAGATATCATAAAAACATAATCATTTAGAAAGTCTAACTCATTTTCTAACTGATCTTGTCCGATGTATTGACTGTCCAGTGTACATTAATATTTTATTAATAAGTTACGAATCACTTGGTCATGACACAAGTAAAGGAAGTTATAGGCTCTAAATTTAAAGTACAGCATAGTTTGAGTGAAAACTTTGTGAATAAGTATTAGAACGATTCTATTGTAATTTAGTTTGCTTATATTTTTAGGTTAATTGTTCTTATGTAATTTTAACTTTTAGTTAAAGTTGTACAAGAACAATTCTAAGAGGCAGCTCTTAACGAACAATAACTAAATGGTGAAATTACATCAAAATTACACAAAAATTAACATGTGTGCGATTCAAACGCGATAAACACAATCTTCAGAAAATTAAACTGCGAGATAATCAGATGAATGCAGTATCGGGAATGGGCTGATTATAGCGTACATTTATTATAATGTTGGGACCAAGTTCAAAAGTTGTTTTACGTTTTATAATTCAGGTTCATTTTTTTTCAGTTTCAACAAATGACAATATTCAGGTGCACGCAAGCGCACATATTCCTTTCTCTGGCATTGTATCTCGTTTCATATTTTATCTCATTCTCATGCAGGTATTCTATTTCGTCTTACATTTTATCTCATTTTTTCGTAGGCTAAATCCAATAGACGTATACGTTTTATCTCCTTTTACTGTCGTTTTTTTCGTTTTCGTTTCAACGAGTTTCAAATCACAACAGCGCCGATTTTTTTTTCACTTCAATTTTTCACTTCAAAAACGAATGTAAGTATGCATTTTAAACTTTTAGCCAAAATTACACCATAAGATCCATAAACATAAAAAATACTTTAAATTTTTTTTAATGCATCAATGTGATAGAAAATTGGGTGGGTATAATTAATTTAATAAGAGATCGCATTTAATCATAAGGAGAAATATTGAAGAACTGATAAATAAATATATTGATCTTAATTTGAAAACACTTTTTCATTTGAACACTTGAATCCCTGGACTTCATCAAAGGTCCTAAAGGTACTCCGCCCCGAGCTACGCCCTACATTTATTTTTACTCTCCATATGTGTAGCGAAGAGCTGTATCACTTTAAATTAAGCTATTATTAAACAACAAGGTATATAAATTACGAAAAACGTTAGAGTGAATAATATAGACAGAATTAGCATAACATGAAGTCAACACTAAATAAAAAAAAAAAAAACTGGCCATGAGCATGTTGGACCATCCTCATGATGGATTGCAAAGTCAATTACAGTGAAACTTGGTTAAGTGGGACCTGGATAAGTGAGAAACCTCCATAACTGGAACTCATGCTGAGGTCCCAACACTTTGGCAGTGAATTACCTCTGTTAGTGGGACGAGGTAAGCCTCTATATCTGGGATTTGTTCTTTCGATTTATCATCATAGTTACCTCTATAACTGAGACAGCGAGTAAATTTTATATGCATATACCTCTGTAACTGAGATAACATTGTTTGTTTACTCATTCTTATTCTACCCACAAATTCCACACGTAATTCCAAGTACGTAAGTACACGTTATTTTATTTAATGATCGCACCTGTATAACTGAAATAACCTGTATTCTCACCTCTATTAATGGAACTCTCTGTAAATGAGACAGATATTTATTTATACCTGTATATCTGAGACACTGGGTAAGTGGAATACCTCTATAAGTGAAACGACATTGCAGGTCCCTTGCAGGTCTCACTTAAACAGGTTTCACTGTATCACAAACAAATGCGCTAAAGATGAAAAAAGTACGTTTTTACACTTTTTCCATGTGTCCCGCATAGAATAGTTATAAGCAATTTAATCGCCTATAATTAGAAAAACAAGTAGGTATATCGACTATTACTATTAAACAAGTGTAAACTAAGTGCACCAATAAAAGAGCGCACCTTCATGGCACTTACGTCCTTTTTTTGTTGAGTGGCAAATTTTTCGGCAATAACTCAAAAACGGTATATTCTATCATGTTTAAAATAACTTGAGTTGAAATCATTTATTAAGCGTTACCTTCGTATTTTTTTTTATATTTTTTGAACATATGGTTTAGAAAATAAAGGGGGCGACACAAATTCTGCAATTTTCGAAGCGATTATTTCAGAAAATATTCAGTTAGTCACTAAAATTATTTAGAAACCATAAAGTGTTTTTAAAAGAACTGTCTAAGTATGTGCCACACTCTGAAGTTTGCTAAAAAAATTTTTTTTCAGCTTCTGTTACTTGTACGGTCTGCTCCCTTGGAAATATTTATTATTGTTATTTAACTACTAAACTAAGTATCAGCTTATACAGGACACATATAATTCAAATTTCATCAATACTATACATTTTGTAGTTTTTGAATAAAATACCTGTGACATACGGACGGACGGACGTGATGAAACTATAAGGGTTCCGTTTTTGCCATTTCGGCTCGGAACTCTAAAAACGGCGATATCTACCAACGTTTCTTATTTATTTAAGTTCGTGGTATTCAGCTTTTTATTGAAATTTTATTAGAAAGAAAGGGTCGATTTTCAGTAAATAATAATACTTTAGAAATCGCGTTAGAGGCGTGGCGGTGTCATTAATAAATACTGGTAGGTTTAATGGAATTCTCCAAACTTATGTTACGCAGTCTAATGATCTCATTACTTCTTTTTTTTAATATCACAAATATTCTGATATTTTATTTCAATTTTATTCCATTCCACTTATAATTCTGATTCTGGCGCTGTATCAATTTTGAGCCCTGTCAAAGTTCTCGATACTCGATTTCGAACCTGGTATCGATCCTAATTTCGGTCCCGTTCTTGATTCTGCTCCCCGCTCTAGTTTGAACTCCGATACCGCTACCGGTCTCGGTTCATATTCGTATGAAGTCGGATCAAATGTTAGTATCAAAATGAAACAGAAACTATATTATTCGGTGATATTGTAGATTCTTGCTAATGAAAGATTTTTTTAATAAGATGGTGTAATTCAAATCGGTACAAATTGGTGGACAAAGTCGGAGACAAAATCTTCAAGACAAGACCTTCTCCATAAAAAAAAGACATAAGACGCGCTAAGCTTGGCGATGATCGGTCAAACGATAGATATGGAGTATATGCAAACATCAATTTTTATGTATAGAGATACACATTATATAGGAATAAGGGAAAAAAAGAAACGTGAAATGCAAATCGACATGCCGCGCGGTGGAACGTTCGCCGGAAACGTCTGTCAAAGTGGAAGTTGGATGTCGTTGTGGATGCGTCGTGGAAGTCGGATTGACAGAGCCCAGGGACTTCGTTCCGAGCGAGCGAGCTGAAAAGCGCAATTTATATTCGTTTGAAGGTTCGCGACGGCCGTCTATTCTGTCTAGCAAAGGCATCGCAGCGATGTACTATAATCTTTGCTCTGCGAAAATTAAAAAAGAGAAAAAGAAAACAAACAATATATGCGATAACCTCTGCACGTAACGAATATGATACACTATTTTGTTTCATATATTGCTTTATTTACCTTCGTCTTTAATGCCTCTTTCTGCTTCTCGATTCTGTCTCATATGCTATTCCATAGACATGATAGCTCATTCGCACGAAATACTCATTTATAAAAGGAGATTATTGGCTATAAAAAAGCAAAAACGTTTTTGAAATCGGTCTAGTATTAGTCTCACTCACTGCAGATAAACACTAGGAACGGGATATTGTTCCATTGTAGAAGTTACCTATGTTTATCTAAAGGCCATTATTTATAGATGTCTTAAGTTTCAAGTCTGTAGCATTCGTCCACAGACGAACAGAAAATACCTTGGCGTAAGATCTGGTTATATAAAACCACAAATAGACATTTCAATTTAATTTTTTTTTTAACTTGATAATACCCTTATATATTATTTCACTGTTGTTCTTACTGGTTGCTTTAAAAATGCGATTTCCAAGAAGAGACAAAATTCAATTTTCTGTTAAGGAAAATGGGCCTAAAACTTAATAATCTCGAAACGTCCCTGAACCAGTTGCCGGCCCTTTTATATCTCGAGTACTTTTCGTTGACGATTCTCTAAGGAGAATAAAATATCCATAAATATATATATATATGTAAATTAACTACGGACTCGTTTACATTTAAATAATTTAATTCAATTACTGTTTTCGACGTTGATTATTTTGAGTTTAATATATTTTGGCAATATTAAAAATAATGCGGTACCAGTGAAGCGAAGCTCTTACTTAAGTTTCAGTCTATAGAATAAATTGGAAATAAAATATTATTTTATTGGTGTCGACTGAAAAATTAAAATTAATTATTAGGGTTCTTTACAAACAATAAAAAACCGAAGCACTTGTAGGTTCACTCTCTCTGTCTATCCCTCATAACGTATTTATTACGAATTCACTTGACGACAAAAGTTGCGATTTGGTCCTAGGCAATATAATCACAATTATAGCACAAATAAGTGAAATTTGACTTTAGAGGTCAATTTTGGAGAGCCATCAGAAAGTTAAAATAAATTTTGTTCAAGTGCATCATGTAAATATCAAATTGACGGGTTTGTTATTATATGTACAAACATATTTTTATGCTTTTAAATTGTATGGTTTAAAAGATATAGCATTCCACTTTATACCCTAAATTTGTGAATCTGAATTAAAAAAAAAAAGATAAATAATAAGTATATGATTTTATTCATAGTGCACAAGATCTGACCGAAAATCCTTAAATCCCCGTGGAAAAAATTCCGCGCACAAGATCATGGAAAGACGATGTGTACAAATCATACTGCTTAGTTTCACCAAAGGATTAACGTGATGACGGGATAACGAATGTCGTAGGAACGAACACACACATACAGGTCAAACACAAGACCCTCCTCTTTAGCCTTCGCCGCATTAGGGTAAAACGTTCCACACTGGTACATGTCCTAGCGCTGCAGCTTGCGAGGCGAGCGATCCCAGACCATTTCTAACAACCTGTCAGGCATCAGTCATTTTTTCCCTCTTATACATCTTTCAGCACTGTGACGTAATTATTTTTGGAGTAATTGTAAGGAATGACATTATCATGAAACGTTCTAGTAGCATCATTTACAAACATTGTATCCTCTATCCTCAAACAAAGTGTCTGTCTCATTCCTCCATCTGGGTGAGCTATTAAACGCACACTCATGTTTATTTAGGCTCATGATCAAATATTTGTTTTATCTCTTAATAAACAATCGTTACCGGTGCTCGTTTGCGGTTATTTTTGTTTTAAAGTAACACTTATTTTTTACTGTGGTATTTATTTGCTTCTAATCTCTTCGAACTGAGCTGACGTGCAGCATGTTCCTTTAACTGGTGCTGTTATCTGCTTATTGCACACGCGGTGTTTAATTTGTTTTTATGGAACCTTAAAATTAACTGAATTGGTATTCCAGGTGTTCGCGTGCGTAGTACTTAGTACACTAGGTACGTATTAGGTGTTATGCTGTTCTATTACATGTCGGCACATCTATTGAAATCATATCAGAAGTGAAGGATTCCGACCGGTCTTGAATTGTGATATCACAAGCCAGTATTGGAGGCTGCACTTCGCGAGAAGAATAAGTGAAAATAAAGAAGAAAAAGTTCAATGACACCTTGAAGCAAATTAAGTTGCAAAATCTGATTAAAGAACCTGAGACCCGTAGTGTCAAAAATACATATTTTTGTATTATTGTGGGTTTCACTTCTCTCTTACTGAACTATTGGGCGGTGAACGAAAGGGTCTTCAAGAAAAGAGCGTATTCTTTCTTAAAAAGCCAGCAACAAACGAGTGACCGCTATGTTTGCGGGTGTCCATGGGCTACAGTAACCATATACTCTTTGAGGGCCCGCTTGGGTACTGCCCGCTTTACCTTTAAAAAAACTCTATAAAATTTGCTTTTTTTTCAAAAATAATTTCGATTTTTTTCTGAATAAAAAAAAATTGTCTCATAAATTGACCTACATCATTACGGTCCATACTCCAATTGCAAGTGTGTGTTTGTAATAATAGAAAAAAAAAATTCGTATGTTATAAATACAAATTGTCGATTAGTTCTTTTATCCTTACTTATTATGTGAGACCTTTGTCTTTGCCAAATTTCGTAGTTCTAGGTCAACGGGAAGTATCCTGTGAGTTTTGATTTATTTCCGAGTTTCAAAATATAGGGCATAAGTGACCGCATTTTTTGATTCGATTGATTTAGAAGTTTGATCTTTTTTTCAGCTTCCAAAAACCGCAGACATAGGATTTTGATATAAATTTTGACGTGTTACCTTCCAGAGAAAAAGGGCTTTGACAATTCAGACAGACGGACGGACAGACAGGCAGACGAACAGCAAAATGATTTTATGAGGGTTCTTTTTCCTTTTGGAAGTACGAACCCTAACAAAAAAAAGTGCAGGCAAATTAGAGGAGTATAAGTGAATAAGCGTTTAATTGCAATTACGTTGCTGTTAGAGAAAAGTTAACATTTTAAGGTTAATTTAAATACTATGCAAATGATATGTAAAATACAATTTACATATCAAGAGAGTAATTTGAATTCCATTAAGAAATAACCAAATTTATTTTGCAATTTTATATCCATGACAAATTTTCATATTGCATTGACCACATTCTCACTTAACAATATTACCAGTTAATCTTTTATTTATAATGGTCTCATTAACTAAATATTTTACTCGATGTTATTATAACAACAGGTGAGTTTAGATTAAACCCGATCGGTTCTATTTATATATGGAACTACTATTTAATGCTTTCGTATTACATTTTCAGTTTAACATATGCTATATGATAGTCCTACTTCCACTGTCTTTTACTTCTATTTCTTAATTTTTTATACCCCCCCTCCCCATTATACCCCTTCATTTGAAACCCCCCCCTCCATTATATAAACGAAGCAGTTGTTATACAAGTGAAATGATCACAAAACCCTTTCCGTCAATGACGTGTCCTATATACGGTTAAAATTCGTGCGCATGTACTTACGAACTATCACTCTACTGTTGGATGTATAACAGAAAATTAACCATAAGTAGGGTCATTCGTACAATAAGGAAGGGAGGGAGGTGACACCCGACAAGGAAAAAAGATATAAACTCAAACCCAAAATTAAACTACATCTCTATGGACATGTGAAATAGTATAATTAAACGAGAATTGTTGTTATTATATTATTATTTCAATTTTATTATTAATAATTCACCATTTGCATTATTTAAATAAAATTATGAACTTGACACGTATCGAATTTTTATCGATTTAATTCTCGGAGTGACGTGATACCATCAATACAAGCGGAGTGTTGGCCTATGACCTACGCCATTGAGGCAGATCCCAACAATTACTGATAGATATGTCTACAATTCGAATCCCTACTTCATTCAATTCTGTGCTATAAAACTGCCAAAACAGCTATACAACAGTCATCTGATATTGACGCTCATGAATTTTTTTCCCCGGACAGCTTTATGAATATTATTTATTTATGTACATTTCGCCGCCCACGCCCGTTCTCGCCAATGAGTGACAGCTAATAAGCCCGGCCGTAGAGAAAAGACAGATGTCAGGGTTTCATTGTTTTAGCACTTTTCTAAATAAAGTCCACTATATTTATTTTCGAATAAATATCATAATAACCTACCGTTTGAACAATGGTTATAAATAAATACAAGTTATAAATAAGGCAAAAGCTACATATATATTATGTACGTATACCACCTTTTGCCTACGGATTCACTCGCGTAAATATATACTGAAATCCTTCACTATTATATATCAACCGATCGCGCTCTCAATTAAGACCCCGATCGGTATCCCATTTTCGGTTCCGATACGGATCCTGCTTTCAATGTCAATTTTGTTCACTTTAAATACTTATCATAGTCCCACTTTTTGGTGATATAAATTCATTTCCTTGACTAATTTTAATAATTTAATCTTGCGTTGGGCATCTGATTCTAATCTCATCGTTCTGTGGTGTATGATCAAATTCAATAAAGTCATAGAATATGAATTGTATTTAAGTTGGGATATTGTTTTTGATAGTGATCATTAAAAAAATAAGTAATTATTGTTTTTAAATTTTATTTTGCCTCAATTTCGTGAATTGAAAATTAAATTGCAAAGTATCTTTATTATAAAATAACTGTTATGAATAAACCATGCCTATTTCCGAACCCGGTCCTGATCTATGTAGATTCTGATTCTGGTTAAATTCTCGATTCTTGTCCCGCTTTCAATTTTGACCCTATTCCTCATTCAGATTCCAGTCATGTTCTTGATTCAAATTTTGGCCCCATAGTCAATATTGACCTTGGTCTCATTCTCGATTTAGATCTTACTTTTCACTTTCGTTTCTGCTTCCCGACCCGCTTACAACTTCGATTCTGTTATCGGTTACAGTTCCGATTTTGACGAAGCCAGAGTGAATGCTAGTACCAAAATACAATTTGAGCTATATCAATCTGGAATAGTGTAGCCTTCTATATCTGAAAAGGTTTTTTGAGTCTGTAATAGCACAAATTATAAGATGAAGCCAAAGTGAAATGTTAATAGTGCATTTCACTCTGGCAATTTCTAATTCGGTTCAGTAACTGAATAGGTTCAGTAAATAGTTTATACAAATATACAGATAATGTAGATATAAAATTTTTAGAATTTTGTCTTCAGAAAGAATTTGGGGATATGTATTGCTTTTGCATGTATATTGTGGGCGTCGTGCACAAAAAAATTGGGCATAAATAGATTTAAGTTGAATTAAAAATACCTAAAATATCTTATTTTTTTTCCAATATCTTATTGTTACGCATAAAATTATTAAATTCTATTACCTCGTTGACACCGCGCACGATGGCGCGCATAGTCGCGTTCCTGGGCCCGTCCACGGTTCTGCCGTCGTCCGTGGGTCCCCACGAGGCGCTGTATATGTGGATCTTGTGCGGCTCGTGGCCCATGGAGTTGGCCTCGATGAGGTCCGTCATGTACGGTTGGTCCAACATACGTATACCTTCGGGACAAAAATTGTTATGCAATGAAAGATTTACGGCTGAAGTATAATATGAATATTTAATTAATTAAACAAATAGATTTGGCATTGTATCGTACTATTTGTGTATTTAAAGAGTGGTACGAGATTTACAAAACACAACCACTCCATTTGGGCGGACCACATTCAAACGTACGTACTGTAACTTAAGTGTTCTGTTTATAAAAACTTATCATTTAATAAATATGACATTTTACATTATCTCGAAAAACAGAATGTAATTACAATGCAGATAATTAATAACTTATTAAATTATTTAGATGTTCATATATTTTTTTTTGTCCGCGTCTACAGAACCAGTATCAAATTACTTGTGGTGTACTCAAAAATACCATTCAGACATTGGACATAAAATTGAAACGTTTGTATTGCGAACACTTAACCAATAGTTTGTTATAATAACTAAAGCCAAGGAAATGGTATTCACTATTCGGTGGTAACTTTAGTATCAGTTTAATCACTAATGTAGGTTTTGTAAGCGTGACTTTTTGTAATAAAATACTGAATTCACTGAAACATAAATGATTATGTGACGGCCATGCTACTGACGGAACGTACATGTTTAGCCGGTAACCAACCGCTACTACGATGACTGTGACAAATATATCATGACACATGGATGCTCATTACTCTGTGTCGGATTAATAACATTTTGAACAAGATAAAAAAAAAACAACAGTTTTTTATCTTGATACTAAACGTACAAACAACTTTAAAGATATTTTCACATTTTTGTTAAAAAAAATAAATTAAAATTGTCCCGATCACATCACCCATATCTCCTATTTTTGTTCTGTAAACCATGACAGATACTCTGTGACTTGATCAATGGATCTTTTAGCGCATTTCCTTACGGCCTCATTAAAGTTATCCTTTTCGTTTGCGAATCTCGGTGCAATAAATCCACCTTTGACGGATTTGTGAAATCTTAAAAATTCGAAATCCGAGCCATGGCTACCGTAAATCAAGCGCCGGTGTCAAATACCCAAAGTAAATCGTTGGCGGAATCATCGAAATTCGGTAAACAAACGACTTTCGGAGCGAAAGGAATACACTTTTTGAAGAGCACCTTTCGTAGTTGGTTGGTAACACCGCTGGTTGTGGATCATTCCGAAATTTTACGGTGAAACGGGTAGGAGGTAGCCGGCCGTCAAGATTACGATGATGGTATTTCCGACGAGCGGAAAGACGAAGGAATCCAATAAACGAAATGAGAGAACAACGAGCGCCAGGCGCATTGGACCAAATATATTGCCAATACTTCAATGTCGTATCGATTCGCAGTCAATCAATTTGTTGCCCAATTTTTTTTATGAGAATATATCCATGGATATTTTTGAAGTTATTTTCCCTAAAAATGGTGCAAATGAAGTCCTTTGGGAGATACAATTTTTTAAAAATAATATAAGTATTTGATAATATCGTAAAAAGAAAACATATTTGTGCACTTAATATGTATGTATTTAAAGAAAAACCAATTGAGGAACTGTAGTGAAAAGTTATATAACTTTAAAATTAAGATATCGAGTATTATTTTGATATCATGAGGATCTTATTTTGCTATACACATTCAAAACTTAATTCAAGCTCAATTCAAGCAATAATAATTCAAGCTAAATAATATTTACCTTTGAATTTAATACAATAACTTATTACGTAGTAATCTTTATTACTATCTTTTCCTTAAAAAACTTAGTTTACAATGTAAAATACACTTTTCTTAATTCGTTTTATAGAAAAACAATAACTTTGAAAGCGATTTTGTTAAATAAAGTAATAAAATTATTTACATAATATTAATTAGACATTAAATATAATACTGTAAAAGCACGAGCGAAAACTGACCTGTATACATGAAACAGAATAAACAAATTTCATATTTCTATATAATTTTTAAAAGAAGACTAAATTAATACGAAAAGAAATGATTTTTCAATGACGTAGCTATACAGTGGCTTTTCAATCTATTCATGGATAGCTGTCTACATAATCTGAAATAGTATAAGTTTGGACTAAGAATGGATGAGCTGTGTGTCAAATGCCTCCCGTACGCCGACGACCAAGAAATTTTTACGTCGTCAAGAACTTCGAGATATGGAGTATCTATTTTATGTAAAAATAGCAGGAATATCTTACTACACTTGTAATCTGATATGTTAAGACGTTTTGTACTGAATTGTAAGATTTATGAAAGTTAAACGAAACATCATCTTTTGGATGTATAAACTTTATTTCCATAATCACATTCCTTCAAGCGAGCAAAGAATACAATAGGAAATTCATTCAATTTTGTACGTAAAAGATCATAAGGATACAAAAATTCAGTATATTTATAGAGAAAACTTTTATTTGCAGATAACAACGTTCTTTACATGATTTGTAATGCAAAGCGTAGAGTATTAAATAATACATGATATTTAATAGCGATTACAGTTGAAGTACTTAATACGTATTAACATGAAATTTCATAAGAATAATTCATATTGACCAATAGAATATAAAAAAATACGTTGTAAAGGTTAAATTTTTCAATTTCAAAGATGATTCCAAATTTGTGGCCACAGGTTAGGTAAATCATCGATATAGACTAGTGAAAAAATTCTTTCTAATGGGATGACGTTTAGGTAAAACATAATCTTTTTTTATGCTGATAAACTGATTTACCTAAAAAACTGTATTTTTATTACATTTATTTCGATATTAATTTTTAATTCAGTTAAAAGTACTAGTTAATAAAATTGCCTCCATTCACGATTTATATGCGATTTCAAATATTCGATATTTTTTATGATATCATTTGATTGAATATTTATTTTTGAAACAATTTCCAACAGGGAGTATTCGCAATTCGTATTATAAATAAATATATTATAAACATCATAACTACATTATAAACATATAATAAACAAATATATAATAATAACGTATTATAATTTTCTTGGCAAAACTTTACTGCGTTCATCCCTAGATAATTAATTCTCAGTAAACTTTCATTATCTAATATTAATTTGCAACAGCAAGAAATAATCAATAACGTAGGTCATGCCAATTATTCCGAGGGAAATCGGAATCCGGCTAAATCAGAGAAACTAAATATTTCAAACAAACTTCACAGCACTGAACGGTACCTCCTTTCGCATAAACTGAGAGAAAAAAATTATACAAAATTCTAAAGTCAACGATAACGAAAGGAAGAACTTAATTTGGGAATGAGGACGGAATTTGGAGAAAATCCTCTAATTTAATTAAGCGAATACTTGATCCGTTACGAAAACGACGTTGGCTTTACACACAATGGGTAAACGTTTGAAAGAGTAATCGAAGGCGAGTCTTTATTATCGGAAAATTGAAGTCCCTCGCGATATTGAAAGTCGGCCATTTTGAATTAGCCTTATTACTTCGACAATTCTTGTACATGTAGATATATATAAATTTATACATTGATAACACGGAAACGGTCCGGATCTTTCTCGAACCTCGAAAACGTATTTAAATGAAAATTTATATTTTGTTACATTTTTATTTTGAAAATCAATCTTTATACACGTATATACTGGGAAAAAGAGAAAGTTGTTTAATTTCACGGCTTTTAGTACGATTTTGAGGTAATTACGTTTTTGCTATCTCATAGGTCCCCATCAACAAATGGAATGTAAAGTAAACTACAGACGGTACGTAATTAAAATACATAGGTGCATTTTGCATAAATGTGTATCTAAATATTTACTGTTGCAAATAAACATAAGCAACTTTCCCTCTGGGTAAAATTACATATACGTACGGCAAGAGAGACTCCGAGCAAAATTCGATAGCCCGACTACTAAATATTAACTTTTATTACTTAACAAAAGATTCTAAAAGAAGTTCGAACGAATAAGATGTTAGTTATACTTGAAAGAAGTAATGGTCTGTAGGTAGTAGTTACCATCCGCCCGAAACGCAAGAAATGCAAGAGAACAATGCAAGAGAAAAATGCAAGAGAAGAATGCAAAAGAAGAATGCAAGAGAAGAAGAGTCTTGATGGCGTCTGCGCTACTTTTATCATTTAGCTTATGCGTAAATTGAAAATGTCAATAATTGTTTTACACTTTGATGGTGAAAGAAAATATAGTGATAAGAAATGCACGTCACGTATATCAAGAATATTATAATAAACACCTATTTATAGTAATCTCCTCATAAAAAAATTGAAATGGACTTCACATAAAGCTAAGCTCTTGGTGACATCATAATTGTTTCGGGTCCTTAAAATGATTATGTAATTCAATCGGAAGAAGTTCTAAAAACCTTGAGTTTTAGATTGGTTTATGAACTATAAAAGCAATATGTTAGAAAATAGTAGACAAAAACCTTGTGCGCTTTTATCCTCCTCCGCAACACAGTCACTATTGACCTTCATTTTTGTTAAGAATCTCATTAAACACTACGTTATAAAGAAAAAAATAGGCCGAGCGCGTATTGGGCCAAGTGCAGTGTAGGGTTCCGTATTTGTTATTCACAGTGTCTGTGTGTGTACTTATCAGAAAGCTTTTCTTTGATATTATGAACCTATTACTTGAGTTCAATACGAACGAACGACTAATAACGTCTAAAAACGGGCCCACATAGGACGGTTTTTCAGGATGTTATGATGTTATATTTTCTTAGTTTTACGTAGTTCATTAATTTGTATTTACTATTTATTTTACACAACCAACAAAGTTGTCTAAATTTTCAATGAAATTTGACGGACAGGAGGAGGGGCGGATAAATGGACGAACGGACAGACACGGCGAAACTGTAAAGTTTTCTTGTTGACTACGGAACTCTTAAAACGCATGTAAGCAAATGCATGTGCTTGACCTTTCAACTCTAGTCTCATTCACAAGGTATTAACAGTCTGATACATATTACTGTGATATAATATTACGTATAGGTAGACACAAAAAAATAATGCGTATATATGTTCTGTAAATGACAAGAAAATAGGAAATGTGAAAATTCACTACCCGATTTATAAAGTTTTAGAAATTGATTACAGCTTTCTTTTTTAGAGTTCGGAGCCAAAATGGCAAAAACGGAACCCTTATAGTTTCGTCATGTCCGTCCGTTCGTCCGGCCGTAAGTCACAGACATTTTATTCAAAAACTACAAAATGTATATTGATGAAATTCGGCGTATAGATGTTTTGTAGATTCCGCTACTTAATTTCGTAGTTAAATAAAAAAAAATATTTATATCGGAGGTTTATAAGCGTCCGATAATTTTCGATACGTAAAATTGGTAGCATTTTAATCCCTTTCGTTCCACATAGAAACTATACTTAAAAAACATGTGCGCGGTTTATATGTGACAGAAATAAAACATTCAGAAACTTAAACAGCGAGAGAATGTGACGCATGCGCTATCAGGCGTGCGTTATTTATAGGTATACTTATTGGTAACAAGTACAAAGGTTATTTTAGATTTCATTATTCGAACTCAATGTTTTCAATTTCAACAAATGACAGTACGCAGGCGTCAGCAAGCACACACATCTCTTTCTTTCGCATTGTATCTCCTCTCATGTTTTATCTCTTTCTTTTGCAGGCTAAATCCTATAAACGTATATATATTTGTCTCTTTTTATTGTCTGTTTTTCTTTTTATCTAGTTTCAAATCACAACAGTCTTAAAGTAGTTATCACTACTTAAAAAATTTTTGTGTCTTACGCTACCATATGGCATGTATGCACAAGTTAATTACCATAGAATTTAAATTCGTCGAATCGGTGTAAAACGGAACCGGGTGTGTAATTAAAAACGAATTAATATTCTGACATTTCGTGAGACAGAAGTTTGAAATTTGTCGTGGGTACGATATAATTGAAATGATCGAGGACTCCGACAGCCAAACAAATAATTGAGTGAGAAAGGTGCGTAAGCTTATTTCAGAGGAGTTCGAAGGCCGCTGAGGGATTAATTTGAAAAGCGAAATTTATATTCAGATTCGTTGCTTCTTATTCCGGAATTCGGTGTAAATTTTCGATGAATGTATAAATTCACGGCAGAAAAACCTAATAGCGTCAAACCCGACTTCTTATGACAATTATTTTCACTATAAATTGCCTGACTTCCTGGATGACCAAATCCAGGTGTTATTGACTTGACCTTGACTTCCTGCATGACCAAATCAAAAAAATGATGTTTATGGCCAAAAAAAGTTGTTGTTGATTGATCGTTTGTTTTGATTATTTGATTATTAAACTCCCATGCCGGATATATTCACGATCGATGGTACTGCCTGTAACCAAAGATCACCTTTGGCCTATACCAAGTTGTCGTTCCACCTGAGAGCGTGTACCACGACGCGATCATCATCATCTTTACTTATTTGTAAATCCACCATTAAACTTACTTGTTTGGTAAAAGTTTATTAAGAACATTGTCACTCTATTGATCAAGTGACCGTTGAAATAGATAGTTTCAATTATTTAACACCTGTTTCGGATTCCATTTCCATAAAGCGACGTACACTATTACAAAAACTTTGTTAAAAAACCTCGAATAGCTTCGAAATGTAAACGCTAAATATTACCTTTCTAAAGAAAATGAAAAGTATGTTTTAGATCGTTCGTCAGGTATTAATCTACCCACTGCTGAGATCTATCTCATAATCTTTCACTCCAGACTGAAGGGATGGAACGTCAATCCTTTCATACTGACACATATAAAGGGCTACTAACAACAATCTCAACACGCGAGTGCGATGGTGTAGCGTGTCCTCTGAGGCACATAGCGAATGAAGGAAAATATATGCCTTAACCATTTGTCTGCGACATGCGGAATACAACCCACCGCCGGCCCTAGTATCTGTTCGTCCACTACGAATCCTCATTCAACAAACTGAATATTGATTCGTGAGGATTGACAGATATCGAACACCTAAGCAAGTGTTAATTTTCTGTTTATTTTAAACGCCGATTGTTTAAATACGATTTCTACGTACGTTATGTGTCAAATCAACGCGTCCTCGTGAATATAACTGTCTAGTTACATGTACCGGGCTGTCAAGAGTATTAAAATACCAATATATGCGCTCTCCATCTGCCACCTCGCATGACATTTGCATGACGTGCGGTCACCCCTGGTGATTTTTATACGACATACAATAATATAATACTTTGATACATATTTTTATTTAAAAGTTAGTATTTTTGCTAGAATTTTTTAGGAACTCAATTAACTTAATTAGTAAGATTATAATTAATTACCATTAGCTTTCGTGTTGCAGAAAAAATAGACGAGTGGGACATACGTATTTGTGATTAATGGTCCAGCATCGTAAATCTATGTTTGTAACCTAAAAAAAAAATAGAATCGCAGACTTTGACTTATGGTTTTTCTTCGTGGTTTTTCTAAAAATTGTACGTTCAATACATTTTAGAAAAACTACTCTGGAGGGTACTAAAACTTTGATAGAAAATGTTTCAATGGTTTTAAAAATTTTGTCTGTGTTGTCTGTCTGTAAATTCGTTCGCGAACTCTACAAAAACAGTAAGGCAGAATTTTATGAAATTCGACATGGTTGTAGTTTATACCCCGGAGTGACATGAAATAGCTTTTCTTCTGTTTATTTGTTATTTTACTTACATCTATACATATGAAAATCCATTGCTGTTCGTTAGTCTCGCTAAAACTGAAAAACGCTTGACCGGTTTGACTAATTTCTTTTTCATTGTGTTCGTAATTATTACGGCAAGGTTTTTATGAAAAAAAAAAAAAAACGCTTTTTTTATCTGTCTGTCTATGTCTGTTTGTCCGGATACCTTGGGATCAGCTGCACCGATCATGATGTGACTTTCGCTGGGAAAGTAGAGGATCTTACGGGTTTATATTTGGGGTATTTTTATCCTAGAAATATTTATGAATAATATTTAAAATTTCTGGCTGAAAATTGAAAAACCTTCGAAATCAGGATATAGAGGAAATAGCAACCTGTCTCGTACGGTCGACACAAATGCGGTCTTGTCATGCAAATAGAATTCAAACGAGCTCACTCGAATTCTTTCTCTCTCAAAAACTTATTGACGTCCTTGAAATGAAATGATATGATTCAGCTTAAAGGAGCCACTAAAAATATTCCTACCTCACGTGAAATAATATTTATCCCTAAATATTAATTATTCTAGAATAAGTTATTTCAGTGTTTCTATAATGAAACAAATAGATACAAATCAAGCCCTAAAGGACTGCACCATTAGGGTTTAATTTGCATGTTCATGTCGCGGGAGAGTGCACTAATCACTAAGCTATGAGCCGCTTATCTACGACGGTAGACGCGCCAAATAGCAGAATTTTATCTTAAACAGTGTCCGAGGAAGTGTTACTCCGGCAACGACGGAAGCCGAAAGACCTCTTCCTGTATTGTGTCGACAATGTAATTTATCGATCGAATCATTCGTACGTCACAATCGAGCAACGCCGAAAATGGGCGTGTCTGGTGCGCAGTGCCTTGGACTTACCTGCGACTTTGGAGTGATATGCGACCCCCACCCCGCAGACGCCGTTGTCGCGCGCCGCCGCCACCTCTCCAGCGCACCTCGTCCCGTGGCTGCGCGAGAGCACCGAATTCGGTGAACATGCGTATGAAAGAAAATATTTGTTAAGAAATTTCAGTTTAAAATTTAATATGTAGCACTAGTAGTATTAACATCATATGTCATAGTAATGAAGTTCTTGCGTGTGCGTGCGTGTGTGTATGTGTGTGCATGTGCCCGTGCGTGTATGCATGAGTGTGTGTGAGCTTGTGTATGTTTGTATTTAGTATGTGTGAATATCTTTGGAACGAATAAACCGATTTCCCGGAAATTGGAGACCAGTTATCTAACATAGATTTATATGAAAACCATCCATTTTAGAAGGGACCAAGTTTTAAACATCCAAAATCGACGAAATTTCGAAATCGAAAAAAACCGATTTCATAATATACTCTACTAATAAAAATGCTTTACTATAAAACAATATTGGAAAATGCAAAACGTAGTAATACAAAAGGTATATGATACTTATCCTTTAGCACAACATACCACTTCTTAGAGAATAAATATTTGTCATCCATAAAATGTGATTTCACAGTTTAACAAACTTAGAAGTAATAACACCTTATTGAAGCGCTTAGAACTACTTACAAATACAGTAATTTGATATCCCCTTATATTACGAAAAATATATAAGCACGCGGGTGAAGCTACGAGCAAAAGCCCATGTATGTACAGTCGTCAGTTAGAGTCGACAGACAATATTTACATTAAACGGAAATATATAGGTAATATCGAAGGCGTATAAATAAGATTGTAGCTACGATAACGCTATTCTGAAAAAGCTAGTGATTATAAAAGAGAAAATTCTCAGAAAAAAGGGTGGCATCACCATTATTGAGTAAATCATTACAACGAATGTAATTAACAATCAGAAATACATACATATTTCAATCGACCAACTTTCAGAGACGGCATATCAATATATTTATCAAATATCATCTGTTTAAGTTGCACGATCGTTTTATTAAATCAAGTCCTGTAATAAAATAGGAAATAATTCACGAATCCACGCCGCCTCAAAAAAAAGAAAAAGATGCGAATATTTTGCAAGGCTCAAGAAAAACAGAATATTATTAAAGGCAAGGTTTCTTTGAAGTGATTTCAAAGGCGTCGGTCAACGCGGAATATTTAAATTCTGTTCGTGTTTCTAAGAGTACCTACTTAAATATTAGGGTTGCATAACAATCAGCCTAAGCAACCCTTGCCTGTTCAAATTCCTAATTTCATATTCTAAAATCTCTTTGTTTCATTGACTATATATAAGCTTTGACATATGTTGTTGTGATATGAATTTATCGCCCGTTCAGAAGGGAGGCCTCTTTCGAGAAGGATGAGGAAGAAACTTAAGGTTAGCTCTTTTCAAATTACACTGTATGAATGTATACAATGTAATTTTAACTATCAAAAAAAAAGTATTAGAAAAATACTCTATTATATAAAAGGTCCATTAAGCTGTGGAACTTTTTATCATGGACATTTGTCACCAAAATAATCGAAAATTTTATCATAACTTTTTTTTGTCAAGTAATAATATTATTTAATAACGACCTTGAATATATATAAGGACACAGTTTTGAATATCTACAAGGACCGTATTGAACACAAAGAGCCCCATAAATATTTTTTTAACTTTACGTAATCGACTGAGATAAACACTGATTTTATCTAGTACCGAATCTATGTCATTTTCGCGTATTCGTAAACATTTCTAATTTTATTATGTATACTTATTGAATTGTCGCATGTAAACCGAGATGTCAAAGTAAAATTACACTTTCCCCTAACTCACTCTTTAGACAAACCATCTTAAACCGAATTATCACTCTGTTCATTCATATTCATACGACGTTGCTATTTTATTCGCAGACTCATAATATCATAAGGCTGAAATATTGATTTAAGATTTTTGTAAGTTTTAAGACGAAAAGAAATATTAAACTTCGCCCACTCTGTTTTTATTAAAAATTATTTATTTTTTACTCAGATACGTCAGCGTGTGCCATAATATTATATAAATCTTCAAAAAGATTTATTTAAAGGTTCCGTTTACGTTTTATGTAAAATTTTATGCTATCGAAGTTATCATTTTTACACTAGTTAGTTTCGTGGTTTCGACGTATCACCGAACAAGTTTTTATATGCAGTGTGTATTTATGAAAATAAAACTTTCATAGAAAAGTAGATTCAAATAATTTGTGGTTCCCTAACCTTTGACTTTCTTCATTGTTCCGATAATTTCTGAAAATTAAAGGAGAAATGGTCGATTCCAATGCGGGCGGAAATCAAGAGCTACGTGAGTAGTCGCACTGGCTACTGAACCCTATAATATATACGATTCGATGCACGATTTGCCAGTTTTTGATATTATTATGCCGGAATAATCTAAGGATAAAATAATATATCTGAACGAGGGGAAAAGGCCACCGGAACCCTCACTCACTGAACGAAACGTAACAGTCTTTATTTGTGAGAGGACCGTATCTCACGCACCGAGTAGGTGCATTTTCGTGTTGCAACTAAATTGGCTACTGCAGGGCTCTACTACGTTGGTTCAATATTTTCAATATTATATGTAGTTTCAGACATTAGAGATTTGACTATATTCAACACTGCGCAGGATATTGATTAGAAATTTTTTTTTTTGAATGTCGGTTGCGCCGTATTTTCGGTTGGTATTTTGTATTGAAATGATGACACACATCCGCCCTTGTTGTTATCATCACATATATCCTCTCCATATTGCGTTCCCCTGCCCTCTCTCACAGCAGCACCGATCGAACCGCAATCCGCAAAGGACTGCGCAAACTCCGCGCCCGCGCCGCTAAACAATAACTGAAACGGGTACGAGGAAAAGGTGGTATCCATGCGAAGGATGTCGAAGTAGTACAGATGAATCCTTTCTGTTCCTGACGAATCCTTTTTGAGTGATAAATTATTGTAATTCGAAATTTTTCCAACCAGCGCAATTCGTCCCACCAAATATCATACTTAATTCTTCTGCACATTGTTGCGAGGAGGTATTTTGATTTCCTTTTTGAGATATATAGTTTTTTGTAATATGTCGTAAGCTTAATGGACAATGCAAGATCCGTAGCTGATATTTTAAAAGCATCAATTAATTCTTCAACTATACTTAAATTGAAAACATTGTCTGCACTTGTATTTTTAATTAATCATAACTTAAGATTTTGGGTTTTTTTTTATTATAATTTTATTATAATATTAACGAGAGATTCGAATAAACGCTATTAGGTTAATACCAAGTTTGTTCAGAATTCAGCGCACGCAATCACGACCGGCCGTTCTGTAATGTTAATTGAATTAAAAGTTCTGAAGGTCCACTGATTAGACGTTTGTTATTAAATTAATTTGACGGCCGAGGCGGAGGGCTTTTTTCAATTTGCTGTTAACGATTTTATTTTCATTGAAAGGATAATTAATTGATTTCGTTTTGTTAACTTAATAACGTAATAAATTTCAAACGAAGGTATACATTCGTCTACGCAATTCGGATCAATACCGCCGTAATAAATGGACGAATTACGAATGGGACTCGATAAAGAACGTCCCAATAGAGAATACGTTCTTTCTTATTACGCAAAATTCGATGTAATTCAAAGGTTTCCCTAACAGATTTAATAATAACTTTTAAACCGATGACATATGCTAAAACCACGTTTTTCTACCGATGTCGCTTTATATTCACACACAATAATTGTAAAAATACACATTAAGCTATGATTTACCAAATGAGTCTAGAATTTTTTCAAACAAAGCTAAATTTCAGATCCTCAATGGCAATGATATTAATTTCATATTTGTTTTTTTTCGGTAATCGACATCGGGTCGTGTGACAGCGCGAACGCTACCTCTGAACAAATTTGATTAATACGGGACGTTGAAAAAGGAGTAAACAGGTCCCGCTGAAATATTCCAAACGCGCAGTTTGTCATTGGATTATCTCGTTATTTTCCCAATATCATCGCATCGCCGGAGCGAATGAAGCGAGTTTTGAAAAAAAAAACGTGGTGCGTCCGCGCACGCCGTCGCTATCACGCTCGCTTCGATGTTCCACCGCTTCGTTCGCTCGCCATACGTTCGCTCGTGTCGCAGACCGACGCCTTGCGAATAGCGCCCATAGATGAATATGAATATATGTAGCGCCGTCGCCGCCGAGCGGCCGTGCGGGCTATCGTCACCTGTTAAACCAGTCGTCGGTGTATCTCGGGTACGGGTATGGATCGTTGCTGCTGAAGTCGTATGAGGCCTCGGCATTCTGCAAGAAAAAAAAAACTGAATAAAAATCTATGAAAAACGTAAATAGCACATTAATATGGCTACACCGATTGAAATTATTATTATTATATATATATATATATATATATATATATATATATATATATATATATATATATATATATATATAGAGCACTATCTTGCCGCCAGTACATCTATTTTACAGGGTTCAGTGGTTAAAGGTGGTAACACTGAAGTATATTGTAATCCCGACGCATCCGTTCGTCTGTCCTTATGACATATATTTGTAAGTCTACCATTTCTTCCTAGATTTTATAGGTACTAGTTTTAGTGAATTGTCTAATAATGTCGTACAAGAATTACGTAATAAAAAAGTCCATAAAATTGAGGAAAGAAATTTTTTTCGCACACTATTATTTGGGAAAACATTATAAAGGCATTTGAAAATGTGTTCAATAATTTTAAAAAAAATTATAAGGTATATATTTCTCCAGCTAATTAGATTCCAAAGACGTAAATTTAATATCTTCTAACTTATGAACCGTGTGTTTTAAAAATCTGTAACAAATATAGTAAAAAATCTTTATAAATAATTTAAAATATAATTGAACAAAATCTTGTTTTCAATGGTAATATTCTGATAATAAAACATATATCTATGCTGCTATTTGTCTTTAGATCAGTTATTTCAAGTTTACAAAAAATCACGTAGTATTTCTTTGACACGGAACCCCGGATGCAGGAGTGCAAACTACAACCTTGACCAGTTTTTGTTTCTAATCTTTTAAAACATTGACATAAAATTAAATAAAGATTGCATGCAGTTTTTAAACACTTTTTACAAGAAAATTTTTATACTTTTGCTATACGAATCGGCCAATAAAACCACCAAGCTTATATTAAAATTGTGTATTATTAAAATCGTAGTTGTCTACTGCAGTTTAGAAATACGTATACTGGGTAGATCTTTATTAATAAATCAGTCAAAAGCCAACTGTCGCCTTTTATTTGATAAACATTACAAAAATAATATATCTCTTCCTGCTGTTTCCTGTCTTAATCTAGACTAACATAAAAAGAAAAGAATTTTAAACCAACTCCTTTAGGTATCCTATAGACAATTTAAAACACCCCATATTAGAATCTAGGATAGAAGCGATTGTATATACATTATTATATATTGTATAACACTTGCATGTGTAGAAACACGCGACAATATTATGACAGGAAAGCAATTTATATCCGCAATATGAAAGCATAACAAATAAGACGCTCGTATAGATTTTATATACGAGATTTCTTCTGGAACCTTTTGATGATGCGACTTCGAGGGAAGCGTGCGCCGTTTTCCTTTTATTAAGCAGAACGTATTTCAAAATGGAAGCATTTGCATAATCTATCTGCCTTTTGCTTTTTTAAATAAAAAAACAAATAAATTATTTATCACGCGACGTATAGTAGTGATGAAGAACATTTTAAAAGTCGATGTTGTTCTGGTTTTTATCTCTTCAGTGACTTGAATTCGTCTGAGAGCTTGATTCAATATATTTTAGTATCAATTACGATTTATCGGAAATGTTTTCTCTAGAGACAGCACATATGAGATGTTTTATTTGATCTTTTATTAGAACAAAAATCTAAATACCGCATACTGAAAATCGAGCTTAGATTCTTGATGATCGAATAAAAATAATTTAACTAATAGAACCGTGACCAATAAAATAATTATACCTTATTTTTAACTACAGAATTAAGTGTTTTTAAACGGTTTTATTTAGCTCATCCCGTTTGTTTTATTTATTATTTATTCTTGGGTCAAATTTAGTAATTCAAATTTCACCCTCTTCCCGTAAACCGATTAATCTGAAATTTTGTATACACTTTGGATTTTGGTGACAATACAATTATGTTTATTCATAATCATTATAAATTAAGATGGCGCCGCTACAAAATGGCGTGATAATTTATTTTATTATTAATCCCATCAATATGTATCAAAATGAAAGGGCTCAACAAGCAGAATACAATATACTATAAAAATTGAAATCCAAGATGGCGGCCGCTACAAAATGGCGGATAACGGGTTTTATCAATCCCATCAATAAGGGTATCAAATGAAAGGGCTCAACAAGCAGAATACAATATACCATAAAAAATTGAAACCAAGATGGCGGCCGCTACAAAATGGCGGATAACGTAGGTTTTATCAATCCCATCAATATGGGTATCAAATGAAAGTGCTCAACCAGTAGAATACAATGTACTATATAAAATTCAAATCCAAGATGGCGGCCCTACAAAATGGCGGATAACTTAGGTTTTATCAATCCCATCAACATGGGTATCAAATGAAAGGTCTCAACAAGTAGAATACAATTTACTATGCAAAATTGAAATCTAAGATGGCCGCCGCTACCAAATGGCTGATAACATTTTTATCAATCCCACCAATATGGGTATCAAATAAAAGGGCTTGACAAGAAGAATACAGTGCACTATACAACCTCAATATTTAAGATGGGCGCAGCCACTAAATGGCGTATAATAATAAGATTTAAATTTAGAAATTGAATCTGTAATTTAGGTATCTGATTAATCCAGCCTGAATCCACCACCCAAGTCAAGATTTTGTATCGTGTTGAGGACTGTGTGGCGTTAGGGTGGCTAAAATGATACGTCGTTAGCGGTACACCACCCAAGTTAAGGTGAAAGGTTAAAACGCCGAGAACTGTATGGCATTAGGGTGGATAAAAATGATATGTCGTTAGCGTTTTCCTCAAGACTCAGGCGCATCTTGTTGTACATAGCCTTGCCCTTTATTGGACCTCTGGGGGTCGACCGTTTAAATGTCCATTACCGGGAACAAAATGGAAAAAAAAATATAAAAAATACAAACACAAATAAAACAGAAACTGCAACACAACGTAAACGAAGGCTTCAAAAAGCGAAAGAAAAGTATAAAGCAAAACGAGCTAAAGAAAGTGAAGGTGATAGAAATAGTCGATTACAGAAACGACGGGAACAAAAAACTAAAAACTAGAAAATAAAAATAGGTAAAAAAACTTTTTAAGTTAAACGGTTTTATGTTAAACATACATTGCAATGTTTAAGATAAATGTACTAAAAACCAAAAAATAATAAAATAGATACAGTCGTGGGAATTATAAACATATGCATAGACTAGACTAAAATAAAACCGTGGGGCACGTCAATTGTCTACAAATTATCGACTTAATGTGCGATAGAAGAATAGTTTAATTCGTCGTTAGGCAGTTGGCCCGCAGACGGTGAGGAAATTACTTACTATTTTCTTGCTCATGGAAATTCCAATAGTTATACACTCCATGTAAGTAAAAGAGATGTTTCAACTAGTTTATCGTTGGACATTCACACTGCTGGCTGGCGAGGAATCGTTTCACTGCTCGTAGTTTGTCTTTAATCGACAAAACATATGATAAAAGTATTACTCGCTCACCACTATGAAACCCTAAAACTCGCTTATAATCGAGCTTGCTAGCTTGTTTCCACATTCTAGCCCTACTTATCACACGTCCATCGTTGTCGGTTGAACAACTGCCTAATTATAGTGTAACATTACAAAACAAATATTTTAATCAACGATTGTAGACAATTGACGTGCCCCACGGTTTTATTTTAGTCTAGTCTATGCATATGTTTACAATTCCCACGACTGTATCTATTTTATTATTTTTGGGTTTTTAGTACATTTATCTTAAACATTGCAATGTATGTTTAACATAAAACCGTTTAACTTAAAAAGTTTTTCTACCTATTTTTATTAGTATATTTCTTTAGAAACCTAACTTTTATTCAGATTGTTCAGAAAATAGCATTGGTTCAAAAGTTAATTTGTACATATTTGAGATATAATGCGGTTTGTCATTACGATAGCGCTTGCAATTTTCAAGGGATCTTAATGTAACTTAGCAAGCTTACTCTATAAGAAATTACCTTGAATAAGTTCGAAGATGAGCTGATTTGCATAATTAGTTTAGAAATGGTGGCTATCCGAAATTTCGAAAAATTAACGAGAAGTCAACGTCCATTTCGGATGCCGAATGGCATTTTTTGCAACAGTAAACTAAAATAAACCCAACACTACAAATTGTAAATCGATTGATTCCCATCATTACCCCTATCCTAAAACACTGGCTGGAAACAATCACAAAGGAATAACGGTCACATTATTAAAATCGGTATTCGGCCATTACTCTGCTGTATGAATTGGAAAATAAAATAGAACATGGCATATTTTTAAATATTGCTACATAAATTCCTACCATTTAACGTCCAAAAAATAAATTATTAATTTAGGAAGCATTCAGATAATATTAGATAAGAAAATGAAAAAAAAATGATTTTTTTGACTGAGATATTTTGTTTATTTTGGATTCAATCCCATCATAACAAAAGTACATATTTTGATACAATTAGAAACATGGGCATTATTGCCCACAATATTACTATTTGACAAAAAGCTGCGAAATTAACATACGTTAACCGATATCAAGCAATCACACGTACTAATTAAATCACATTTGAGAGAGCACACGACATAAACAATTATAATTTATCTGATAAAATAAAAATCTGTATGGACAAGCATTTGAAATTAATCCTTGTATTCCAGATTTATTGGATGATAATATTTAATATCGAGGAGAAATATAAGGTTTTTTGTGGGAAAACTTTTAAAAGAATTTATTAAAAATCTTATTTTTCGTGAGAATTTGACAGGTCAATTTATTATGTCTTCATACATACGATAATAGGATAGACAGACAATAGTTAGAACAATCATATTTTATATAACACATTAACTAAATCAAATAAAATGGGATAATATAATCAGTCCAAAAAATTTTATCAATACATTTTTTTATGTTCGCTTATTCCAGGAATAGAGTACATTCTTATTATTATAACGCCGTTTCTTAATGTAGGCAAAGGCCGTCCGACTGTGGAGAATAATAGAATAAACAGTCACGTTCTAACCGTAGCCAGACGATCCTAGATTATGCAAACACTCATCCGTTCAACCGAATCGAGACAATGTTTTAGTAGGACGCCGGAACGAAAGGTAAAACCTTAGTTCCAGTGGCCCGTGCACTCAAACAGTTAGCCGCGGTGACTCAGCGGTGATGTATATCGGTTTCGGATCAGAAGGTACCGGATCGAATCCTCACCACGACCGAATCAATCGATGTGTTTTTGACCTAAGGCAAATTAAGCCGCCGGCTCCGTGCCCGAAAGAGCACGCTAAGCCGTCATAGCATCTGTGACGCAGAAGGCTTAAGTTCCGAAACCCTGACGTTAGAAAAATTGCAGGGGTGTATGGTTCATAGGTAGGATAAGTGAAACCTCATAAGGCACACATTTAAATTTGTACCGTGGAAATATATAATCGTTGATAGTTTCAGTGTCGGACTGGTCATATAATCGAGGTGGCGTTTCCCAGCCGAGCCCCAGCCTCTCCGGGGCCCTACCATACCTATCCTCAGGCTTACGACCTACATGTTAAGTAGTTAATTCATACTTAGAGAGAAGTTATACAGACAAATTCGAAAACGGTCGACCACGAGACCATCCCTGAAAGTTCCCGCTGATCATCTCTGAGACATCTCTTGAATATTATTGTGGTCAAAAATTATAACGCGCTTTTTTTGTTGTTTTTGTACAACAGTACTTCCCTATTAATTGAAATATGTAATTCGATGCCGTTTTTTAGTACATTAATGATGTCTTTCTTATCAAAAGTCTATTAAAAAAATTGAAAATTATTTTAAAGGGCGTTTTTAAAAGCCATATCTTTTAATGAAATAGCTGATTTTGGGTAGTTATTTCGATGTTTAAAATGATGGATGTATTAAAATCGACATGTCAAAAAATGGGAAAGTTAGTTTGAAAAAGCACTTTTTTGGAAATTTTCGGACAGCGGCAATTTTTGAACAAATCAACCGATTTTGATCCGCTTTGTAACATTCGACGTACGTGTTTAACCACTAAAATTGTGGTTAAACACATACGCGATACTAAATCTCATTTACCCTTATCGAAGGCTTCTGTGGAGTTCTTAAATTCATAATACCACCCGGGCCCTTCTAGCATAGTCCGACCCTAGATAGTTTATATCGACTTTATACGATACATTGTCATTGGGCTGCACTGGTCGGCGGCTAATACTAGGTGCTCGTGCTTTTGACGTCAGAGATGTAAACTTTATTCTGAGTTAGACGTAATCTTTGCTAAAAGTATATGTGTAAAGATTTTTTTAATAGATCAAAAAATTACTTTTATTTATATATTTTATGGGCCTCTACATATTTCATTGTATCGGTAGGGGAGTTGTCTTCTTTATGACTGCCGAGAATAAACCGCGGGGTAGTCATTTTTCATACATAAAGAGCGAGAAAAAAGTTTTTCTTAGGCTATAAGTAAAAAATTGCAATAAAATCCATTTGATTGTGCTGTTTGTATTTGGCTAGTTTCGATACCATAAAATAAATGACATAAAAAAAAAGTGAAAACTTTTCTATTGTTTTTCTGTCCATCAAACTTAGGAAATCTAAAGTAGAAATTCGATACGTTTTTAAGTTTTATTACAAAAAAAAGGAAAAGCTGCGAAAAAAACTTATGACGTTTATGGACATAATAAAGTGTCGGTAAGAGTAGCACAAAAATTGGTTCAAGCGTTTTTCAGTCCGGTAATTTTGATGTCAAAGATGACCCTCGCTCTGATCGACCTGTTATGGATAAAGTCGATGCCATTTTGGAAAAAGTAAGGCAAGATCGGCATATTAATTGTTACGATATAGCTGAAAAGCTGAGAATTGAAAACAGTTCTGATGCATTTCAAAAAACTGGATATACAAAAAAGCTCAATACTTGGGTCCCACATGAGCTCACTGAAAGAGATCTAATAAATTGTGTAATCATTTGCGATTCTCTACTGAAATATAATGAAACCGAACCGTTTTGGAAAAAATTGATCACTGCTGATGAAAGATAGATTACTTACGGCAAGAACGTGTGAAAAAGATCATGGCTAAAAGGCAAGCCTGTTCAAGTAGACTATAGTGAAAACCGGATTAACTCGCAATGAGTTGATGCTATGTCTATGGTGGGATTAGAAGGGTATTATTCATTAAGAACATTCACCATCGTGCTAAACCATTAATTCGGATCTCTACTGCCAACTGCTGATGAAACTCGAGTAAGAATTAGAGAAAAAACGATCGGATGTGATCGACAGAAAGGGTATGATTTTTCATCGTGATAAGGCCAAACCACATACATCTTTAGCTACTCAGCAAATATTGAGAGAGTTTGATTGGGAAGCGTTAAAGCATCCATCATATAGATTTTACCTTGAAGCCTGAAATTTTTATCTGTTTCGGTCTCTTCAGATTTCTTTAGGTTAACATCAAGAGAAGACTGTCAAAACTACTTGACGTCGTTTTGTTGATCAGAATTACCAAAATTTCTACTGCATTGAGATTATGTCAGTACCTACAAAATCGCAACAAGTTGTTGAATAAAACAGCATATATGTATATGTTACAATTACATTTAATTAAATATGATGAAAAAATTATGTTTAATTACTATATAAAATACGAGAAAACTTTTTCCCCAATCCAATATATACACACAGAGGCTAACTTACACTCGCAAGTCAAAAGATGTAGACGGGATGGTGAGCGGCTACAACTACGTTCTGTGTAGTTGTATTTGTTGTTTCGCTATCTTTCTATCGCGTGTTTTCTTATTAAATTAGACAACTTTACAACGTAAACAATCATAAATATGAAAAAACTTATTAGTTTTCTTGTCTATTGGCCTATTTTAGTAATATTACATAGACAAAGCTGAAGTGGAACGATCCCTCAATAATTAAAAGCTTTTGATTTATAACACGAATAGCGTAAAGGATTTAGGCGAAAAGTAATAAATGGCAAGAATTTAGAGTTTCGTATTTGTAGATTTATTTTAATCACATCAAAGTATGACCGATAACGAGTTTAAATAACACTCACACCACATATTTTTAATAAAAAATACGGACAATGGCGATGCGTACTGTCTTCACTCACGGCGAGTAGGTATTATTTTATTTAAATAGTATCTATTTTTAATTATTGTTAAACTTAGACTAAACAACTAAAAAGTAAATTTAAATTAATTAGTATTTAAGTAATTAATGTCGACAATGATTTCATTTTATTTGTTATGTTATTTGGAGATCATCGGACGGAAATTTTGAGATTTTTATACATACAACATATACATAGTTTCCATATACGTATACGTGTTACAACACACACGTATTACTTGGTTATAATTGATGAATGTTTTTTGAAAGTTAACTTTAGAGTGAGCCGAATTCGGAATGTCTGTAATAACAGGCATCAAAAAGGTTGATTTAAATATTTGAAACCGCAGCTATAGAATAATAAAATTATATTACTGAATCCATATTAGAACCGAGAGATTTACGAATAAATTTATTCAATTACATTATTAACTTCGATCCAATCAAAGGACTCTGTAAAGAAAGAGAATTTTCTTTCACGAGAAACCAATAGCTGGAATCTAGAGAGTTATTAATTCGGTACTATTCGATTTATTTCAGAGGGACGAAAGAAATTTAAATGCAAAAACAAAATTTCCTTTCGTATTTGATCGTGAAAAAATAAATTCCGGGCGGTACCTACACCGCTTTGAAATTAAGATGACCGGAGCTATTATAAAAACAAAGCGTGGGAAGACTACGGCTAATGAATAAATGACACGTTTATTTATAAGCCGTATTTATGCTCTGATCATGATCAAGATAAATGCTTAGAGCCCGTTTCTCGCTAAAATCGAGCGCCGCTTCCAGGGGAGGCCGTATAAAGTCGCCAACAATCAGTAGGTCATTTCGGATTACTTGGTAAAGGGCATCGAAACAAAAAAAAATGTCTTCGCAGACGCATCAACAATATCCATAATTAAAGTTGACAAAAGCAGGTAATTATAGATAAATAAATTGGTAATGATTTAACTATTATTGAGTTTTTTGACGTTCTGTTTGAGCAAGTAGCACCTACTTGCTCAAGTGGAACGAGAAATATCTGAATGTATAAGATTTAATCACGTTTTATATTTACATTCAATGGCCGGTTTTTCTCGATGCAGTTAATAATGAAAACTTCTTGATAGAAATTAGTCACCAGCGCACGAAGTTTTCGGTATGGCTACTTTACCGACGCGGTAAAAAAGTGCAGTAGGTCTTTTAAGGTTTTTTTTTTTTTAATTAGAAGAAATAGATGATTTAACACAAATAGTTGCTGAATGTGATCTTAAACATCTCAGGAAAAGAAAAAGTGCTAAATCAAAGTGGAAATGTGCGAGGTATGTAAAACTTCAAATAAAACTACTTTTGCAAAGTGATGTGGAGGTAGTTACGCAAAACTGTAGTAGTAATGCAAAAGTGATCGTGAAGCTTGTAGGTTTATCAAAATTAGTTTTTGGTAAACATTTCCAAATTATCATTTAATTTCTAATTTATTTTTCGAATTAAGATCTCAATGCAGCCACCTAAATTGACCTTATGCTTTTTTTTTTTTAATTTAAATTATGTGTATCTAATCGAATATGCTATAATATGTATTTTTAAAGAAATGTCTGCCTCTTTTTCTTTAGAATTCCTCTAGGTAAACTTTATAGAATGACGGCGGTTAAATTGAAACATTTATATTATACCAATTTTTAGTAAAACGATGTTTGTTAGTACGTCTTCCCTTGAACCAGAATTTTGTATGATTTTTTTTAATCGTTGAGTTCACGTTCACAATGGACCTTACCTTGTGCTAATACGTTAGACGCCCACTACGATTTCATTTATTTAGCTCGGCCAAAAAGTATAATCTTTGCAAACATTTTTGAAATTTAAAACAGTAGGCCGGTAGTAGGCACTTTTTATATTATGCAGGTTTTCGTGTAAGCTTATTTGCATTTTAGTGTGCCTAATTTGAAAATGTATTGTTTTAAGTACGAAAGTAAAGGTTTGTCACAATACCTCAATACACCCATGACCAAAAAGCATTGAAATGCACCCAATGAACTTACAACGACATTCGGAGATTCTACAACAATTTTTACAAATGTGGGACTGAAATTTCTGAAGATAATTTTATACTGAAATACTGTATTGTGAAAAAAGCTAATAATAAACAATAAAAATAATATATAATTGCGCAAGGTAAATTTATTCCAGTTTGTCGAAAACTTTTTATTTCGTACATGCTTCAATTTCGGTTTTGGTTCACCAAGAACTGACGTCTACTTCACATGCATCTGCTTGCAAAACAATTAAAAGCTTAGACTGACTCTACCAAAAACCTTAACTGGTGACCAAGAATCACAGAGCCAAAGTATTTTATCAGATACTCCGGAATGAAGCAGAAACCATCCACTTACATTTGACCGCCAAATAAACCAGCCCTTGTCTAAGCTACCAGACCAGTGAGCACGTTTTAACAGGCAGTTTAACTTTCATCGTTTTGCTATAGTGGATGGGAGTTCCAATGCTATATCGAAAAAAAAATATTCATTCATTCTACTAGAGCGAAGTGGTTCATAAAAAAGGAGGTAGTGAAATAGTAAATGCAGTATATTATTACTTATGACATGTGTCATATAACCAGCAAATAAAAATTCTGCTTGTGGTCTGTGATGGCTGTTCTGGACAGAACATATGATAGTTATGTTGGGCAAATGGTTATATAGTGAAACACCAAGACATGTCGCGAAAATTGAAATAATATGTCCCGTAGTGGGTCGTTTATTTATTCCACCAGATCGCGTGTTTTCCAAAATCGATAAATCAATAAGAACTGAAGAGGTTGTAATTTCTATAGTAGAATATGTATCTGTGCTTGAAAAAAATGGAACTGTGACAGATCTTTCAATAGTACCTACCAGTTTAAAATTGAAAAGATGGTTTTGAAGCTATCATCGAACATGCCATTTCGTGGTTTTTTCAGTTTATGAAGTTGGACGCCTATTTTTTGACCGGGACGAAAATGAAAAATGTTTTGGTTCAAGGTGAGATAAATTGTAAAAGTGAACTCAGCGGTAAAAAACCTATCACCGAAAAAAAAATATAGAAATTAGCGTGCGCTGTCCCAAGATAATACAAACAAACACCATTATATCGAAGAAAGGCAAGGTAGAAGATGTAATCAAAGTTCTTGAAAAACATTTTCGGGCTGAGTGGAGAATTTATCTACAGTGGACTATTATAAATAAATTAAAGAAAGACTGCAGGATTATCAAATCGATTGTCAAAGTTTCAAATTGGAAACCCGGAGACTAAAGAATTGTGTAAATAGGGTTTTGAGGACATTCACTTCCATGTGTAATCTGAATGTTTTTTAAATAAAATATCAATATCTTAAAAGTTGTTTTTATGATGTCAGTTTTGAAACCCGCTAAAATAAACAATGTGCGCTACAAACTCCGCTTTAATAAATGTTACCATCAAAAACCGACAAAATAGAAATAAAGTTTTTGTACACCTTTCTATTGTTCACTTTTTTCAAGAAAGTCCGTTTTTGAATATTGCCATACTGAAAAATAAATCTTAAAAATATTTGGATTGTTTTGTGATATTACATCTTTATGAGAGTTTTTCTTTAAAATAGCCATTTCATAAGCTACTTAAACATCTCTACCATACATCCGTTCCAGTGCCTCATTTATGAAGATAACGTTGCGCATCGACATCCATCCATTCACCAATGTCAACGTTATTCTTGATATGTGATGTAACTCATTTACATCCCATACACAAACTTTTAATTTTGGAATCAGCGTCATGAAGGACATATTTTCATGATCTTACGTAAGAACTCTGAAAACGTCCCCCCCTCTCTCTATAAATTAAAAAAAAAAATCTTAAATGATATGGTCACAAATGCGTATATGAACGGTAGGTATCTATTGTAATAAAATTCGTAAACGTGCCCTTATGGCGTGATGGTTAAATCTATAGTCATTATTAACAATTAAAAATAGTAAATATCAAAAGGCTTGATTTTCGTTCATAGCGGTTTCTAATTTATTTATAAAGCTTTATGATAATGATTTCCAATTTATAAAACATGTGTTTCTAAATATAGAGAGGAATTCCGAGTTAATTATTTTGGAAGTGTACACCTTCTAGACGGAAACTCACTTAAAAATGTTTAATACATTTAATAAATATCTATCAGTATATAAAAGGAGCAAAAATAATTTTTCGCACCTTAATTTTTTGTCTGGAAAAAGAACTCCGATTGTTTTTATATAACTTTTTGCATAAATGTATGGCTGTTTACGTAAAACACCTGCCTGTACGATTTCATTAGAATCGACGGAAAAATGACAAGGACCCAAGACCACGATGGATTGATGACGTAGTTATAAAGATTCCTTTTTTACCTTTGGCTATGGAGTTACATTAACACATTATATGTAGTTAAAAGCGATTGTTACAAGATTCTTTCACTATTCGTAATGACAAGCAAGGTCCCATTCATTTTATTTCCCATCTTTATTCTCTTTTTCTTATCGATATCACGTTTACCGCCATTTATAAACCAATTCTATTCAACTCTCTCACCTCCTGTACATACATTGCATTCAGTCATACTTTTGCTTCTTTTAAACGCCATAACATTAATACTGCAAACATTGTTATCTTTATACTTTTCTTCTTGATGGAATCATTTATTTTCCTTACCTTGTCAAAGAGATCAATGTATGCCCCATTTATTTTAACACGATAATAGAGATATTCAAAATAAATGCCTTTTAATTTTTCCTTTAAGATCTATAAGTGAAAAAGGGAATACAGAAACTTTGTCTCATTTTTGTCGACGCGATTTTGGGTCACCGCTGCAATCCTAATTGAGACAACTCGTTTAGATGCTGTCATTAAATTGCCGTTTTATGTACTAAATTTAAATAAAAAAACCCTTACTAATTTTGAGACATTAAAACCTTTTAATCCATATTGCAATGTTCTTATCAATCAATTAGTCGCACCACGCATGCGTGGCATTAAATTTCTGTTTGACATTTTGCCAATATCACTTGGTCCGTTCATCCCATACCTTTTTCCAAATCCCTCTTGCACACCCTATTGTACATTCCAATAATAATTTTCGCATATATTTCGCCAACGACCCTGAAGCGCCGAGCCGGAGTTAATTTTCGCACATCTGTCGTGAACCTGTCCCTTTACAAAGGAATCCAATATTGGTGTTGAATATTCTTTTCTTATTTTTATTTTAAATGCATTTTTATTTTACGAAATATGTGTATGTAATATATTTCCTTTGACTTCCGTGGTTATGATTAAATGAGTTTAGCCGGACGGTTACCGTATATGAGTGTTATAAATTTATTATATGTATGTATATATTTAGAAATTTATACATGGTTATCTCTGAAACGACCTTAACAATTTCGAATATTTAACAACAATTTCAAGTTTATCAACACAGATGTCTACCCTGGAGTAACGAAATAAAAATATTCTAAACTATGCTTTATTTAGCGTCGTTTCTTAGAATTTTGAGATAATCACATTGTTGCTATATTAATTGTTCTCAACAACAAATGGCACTAAATATCTACATAACATAGACTACAGATGGCACTACAAATGTTATATTATCTGAAGATTTATTGTATGACATTAACGAGCAACTTCTCGTGGGATGTTATCGTTTTCCCACGGCAATCTTGAAGGACACCGAACAAGGTCCGTGTATTATATTGTCGTACGGATACTTAGGCGAGTCCCTATATATATTTCACCCCTTATTTATAGTTTATTGTAATTTTGTATGTACAATCTCAGGAATAACCTGGGAGTGCTGAAACGATGCTGAAGCGGAAATTTAAAAAGCTAATCTTCGAGTTTATGGAGAGATACGCCTTAACAGTCGATTTTAAACTAATCATGAGATATCCTTCTTACACCTGGTTCACTTCATTCAGAAGACATCGCTCATCATCCCTAATCACATTCAAAACCGATATGCCGCGGTCACTCCGGGCCCTTCTCACCATATTCCAAAGAAATTTTTAGTTAGCCCGGAAATTTTTATAAAATCTCCTTTTACATTGTGTATAAATACTTTTATTAATCACATCTTTTATAAATACTTTTATTTTTTATAGATTCTTTAGATCTCATTTTATCGGTTTTGTGACCTATGAAATAATGCGCTTGATACATAATATATCTCCTGTCATCGTTACTAAATCAATATAGTATATTTACTGTAATTAACATATCAAATTTGTTGCGAACCATCGCATAGGTACATTCAATCATATCGCAATCCATTGCTATCAACTCAAACGACAAGTAGTGTACGATCCTAAGAACACAATCAATACACTTCGAAAACCTCTCACAACAAATCGTCATTATTATTATCCTTTTCCTTTTATCCGATTCCCTTTCCAGCACAAACCGTAGCTCAGAATACGCATGCGCCCTCAAAGACCGCTAACCGATCGGAAAAAGATGATTTTTCTTTTTAAAACAGAAAAAATTAATCAGTTTTCCATCCAATTATCTTTGCCTTTGCAAATGGACTTGTTAATTCACCTTTTGTTCGACCGCCGCCGACTGCACGAGCATCCCGGGGCGCGCTCCCGGAGCCGCGATTGGGAGATAAATGATTTTCTTTTTCCAGCTTCAGACCGATAGGAATTAAATTTTGCGCAAACGGAAGTTCTGTTTTTGTTTTTTTTTTAAATCTGCTTTGCGTAAACTTTTAAAAACAACGCTTGTGTTAATATATCGTTTTTATAACTTTGCGTATTCTATTTTAATTACGTTTATTTGAAACAACGACAACGGTCGTTAAATTCGTGTAGTTATTTTTAAAAATATTATAACTAGTTAATTGTAATTGCTTTGTTTTTAAAATTACCACCAGGCATTGATATTTAATAGCAGTACGGTGATGATGAATAACTAAGTTGTCAAAATTTACATGGCCTAAGTAACGCAAATTGATGAATGCAAAATCGAGCGTTGATAAAATAAAATGTAACCTTCGCGTAATATCCTTACGAAACGCAGTTTATTCGTATCATGTAGATGTTTTGTTTAGCACAGATAAACAAGTTGTTAAGTTCTTTTGTAATAATCCAAAAAAGTCGTTCTGAAGATATAAATTCCTTCATTGAGTAAACACATTGCAGCTGACATGCACTATTTTTAATCGACTTCAGAGAAAAGGTGGAGGTTTACATGTATATATTTTTTATGTTTAGACGGTTGCATGCTGCATGTTAATGCATGTTGCAGGCAAGCGTAACCCCTTCTAACACACATGCAAAACATAAAGATAATATTACGTTTAAATGTTTTGGATACCTTCGAAATTTTAAAACATAAATATAATAATAATATGTTCAATGACCAAATTGACATTTATAAATCGTCATTATTGGACGCTTGCCTGTAACTATTTGGGTAATGTTGGTGATGGTTAGTCTGTGACATTTGACAAGCATGTCTATCGGTGGTGGTCTGTAGCTGCCTTAAGAATGTTTTCGTCGCTCTTTGACCATTTCATGACAGCGGCCCGCTTAACGAAGGTTGTGTTGGTTGTTTTAACGTTCCTTGCACCCTGGTGGATGTGACTGTCGGCAATTTCCTGAGGACGTGCCTGGTTGGCATGAAACGTACGTAGACATTATCATTAGATATCGAACACCTAAGCAAGTGTAAATAAAATTAATACTTGCTTAGGTATTAGATATCTGTCAATACTCTCGAATCAATATTCAATCATTTGGATAGAGATTCGTAGTGGAGAGGCAGATTCGAGGATCAGCGGTGGGTTGCATGCTGCATGTTAATGCATGTTGCAGGCAAGCGTCTACTATGGATTTCCCCGAATTAATACCTCACACAATACAATATTTTTTTATGTTTGTTACCTCAGAACCCGTGTCGTTTATTGACCGATTTGGATTTTTTTTTTTTTTTTGGAAGTATATACTTACAGATTGGTCTCATTTTTTCCAAAATCCATTTTTGTTGATGAGGTCCATGAGGAATTGAGAGGCATCCTCAAATATACATATAGCAATTTTGTTTTAGACTATTAGTCAAGCATTTACATTTAGGAAATGTCATTTAGTGACGTGGAACTAATGTGGAACACCACAGATGACCACCGAAGCTTCTCAGCTATAATTTCGACCAATTTTGTAGATTATTATTTTTGTTTGAAAGCGTATATTCTTGAGGTTGTCCCATAGTCACCAAGTCATTATCTGATGACGACGTTTCAGGGAAATCGAGAGATACCTTCAAATATTTTGTGCACATATAGTGTGTTTGAACTCTTTTTTTAGATTCAAGTTTTTGCGTCTGGTAATTATCATCTCACCCTCTTGTGCTGATGATGAAAGCTACAGCACTCCTTAACGGTTAGGAGTTAGCGAATAATACTGCGATTTGTCGTCAGAAATTACTCTTCAAAGGGAGTAAAACCTAGTATAGACACAATGAAAATCAATTACTTATTAATCTACCTACATGTTTCACTGATTTATATAATTCCTACTTGATAATCTTAACATGAACACATCAGGAATCTTTAGCGATAACAATAGAAATTAATTGAATGTGAAAGCAAATGAAAATGTGATTGTAGGAGTTTTATATTATAAAGAATTATTATAATTTATATAGTTTGTACAAAAACAATTTGGTAGTTGCATTCCGACTAAGAATGATTACCAATGCACAATAAATTCGAGATAGAAACTGCTTTTCGGTTTGCTCAATACAAAAATAAAGGTGATGCCTGGCCCATTTTATTAAATATGGCTTGATCCATGTACAAACTAACTAAATAAATTATAAAGTTAAAATTATTCTTTGAGAAAAAAACGTGAAATACAATAACTAAAAAAAATAAATAAACACCACCTTCAAAAACATTCTCAAATAATTTCTAAGCACACTTTAAAAACAACTAGTTAGTTGTTTTTGGTGTCGGTTCCAAATAAAACGAGGGCAAAAGTACATATAATCCATAAACACGAATGTCAAACGTTAAATATTGTATCAAAAAGGAGTTTTTCTTCTAACGAGATACAACTGCGTCTGATTTACCTTTACCTGAAACCAAATCCAAAAACAACTAATTTGAAGTCCGTTTAAAAATTATTTAAGCATGTTTTGGAAGGCGGTTTTTATATATTTTTTAAATTTATTATTATCATTTATTAGCTGAAATTAGTATTATTTCCCAATAACTGATAATTCATTGTGTTAGCTTCTATCTTACTATATTGCACATGCGAAAATTGTAGTAGATATAGCATTTCATATGGCTGATGCTGCATGAACCGATGAGAATGCGTAGAAGAGCGGTCACACAACATAGCCGCGTTGGTGATGTGCCGGACGGACAACGTATGGAACTTGTCTTTCATGCCAAGTGGGCTCCATTATAGAACAAAAAAAAAATAAAAAAAACAGACGGAGGTACAAACGGTTATTTCTTTTGCGTAAATAAATATTATATTATTTTATAAAATTTAACATAGAATCGCGAAAAAACTAAAGGCTAGGTAAGAAATATCCGGACGGAATGCGAATTTTAAGTAACTATAACTTGTATGACTACTAGAAATTATATTTTCGTTGATATTCGCGTAGAATCTTATTTGTTATGATTTATTGAAGGGACAGAATTGTAAAACTTTAAAAAGAGAGATTTTTTTCAAAAGTAACCCACACGAATAGGAATTATTAATTTAATAAATATTTTGAAAGTAATTATAATGTACCTACATAATTAAACTTCAAGTCTGGATGCATGTAATCGACACCTGTAACATAAGAGATAAAATGTTTTATATGCAAATATTCGAGAAGCTTAACCCTAGTTATTTAATATTTAGGCGGCACTCAAACACTACGCAATGCCTTAATTAAATAGTTCATGAGTATCAAAATTAAACTGTAAATTAGGTTTTACTAATGAACAAATTAATTAAATATATGATTTTGAAGTCAAATTATAAACGGTTGATAGATTAACTGAATCACTTTTATAACTTTAATATTTAAATGACTACAATATCAAATTAAAAAATTAGTCAGAAACTCGGATAGACTAATTAACCGTCATTAATTTGATTTGAAATATTTTAAAACATTTTTTGTCAAATCATACAATTGTTGTCATTGTATACATGATTTACAATTATTACACATTACTTCAAAATAAAAGGGATAATGGTTCATATTATGAACAAATTAAAATAGTAAATTAATAAAGATTAAATTAAAAGTTATCATATCCAATATATACCATAAATTAATAATAAATAATGTAACCGAATTCCGTGAAATATTGCCATTAATTTTAAATCATTCAAAGTAAGGGTATCTACACCTGATATGACACTATAGTTATATGGGAATTATATACATTAATCTGATTCAAAAAAATAGATTATTTTTTCAAAATCCCCCTCTGAAATATATTGAAGGAGGTGAAAAGAGATGTGTGTGAACTGTGTGTTAATATTTAGAGGTCGGGCATCGGGAAATTGTATTTTAATTTTAATAACAATGGAAAATTTATTTATCAATTTCAGAATTTTGTCTTAAATAGATGTATTTGAATGCCCAAAACATATTCTTGTAGGGAATTGAACACCCTGCAATACATGTCTCCTAATATTTTTCGATAAACTTAAGTACTCGTTCAAAAGTTACACTAAAATTTAAATTAGCAACATTTTCATCTTGTAAAGACAGACAGACACTAGAATGATGCTATAAGGGTTCCGTTTTTACAACGGGTCTAAGGTACCCTAAAAATTGTCAATAATTTTATTGCCTGACTTAATTGAAACTGACTTTATTGAAATCAATTATTTTACACTATCATCTCAAAACGTATATTTCGTTATAAAATAAATTATAATCAGAATTATTATTGTACGCAGAAGCAGTAGTGATTAATAAAATTTTATGATATTTATCAGCAATTTAGTAGCTCACTTGTGAGTCATATATTATCTATAATAAAATAATGTGTGTTCGCAGGTCAAGTTAGTGAGAATAACTTAGTGAAACCATACAAAACAAAAACGGTTTAATTGTTTTAACATAAGTGCAACTAACTGTATTACGTGAATCATCCCTCGGAGCTTGTTTAGAAGCAACAGGGCTTCTGTCTAACTTTAATTAACCCCATTGCAACTTCAACTAAATAATCTAAAGTTAAATGCAGGAACTACTACGCAGTTTGCCCCTCGAACTAAACTAATCTCGCCCGGGTTGGCGTTACTAAAATAGATTAAAATCAGTTATTATTTTATAAATGAATAACAAATTCAGACATTTTTTTTTTTCTATTTCTATACACCTATCAGAGCAACATAAACTATATATACCGAATGATTTGGTTACATCTAATAATTTCACGCTGCAGAAACTGTTTACAATATTAAAGAATTAATAACTTTGAATCTCAAAATAAAATTGATTGATATGGTTTTTCTTGCTCGACATAGGAGAGAACAGTTTTTATTAATGGTGTAATATTACATTATACAAAGTAGATGTAAATTTACCTTATTATAGAATGGTGTCTACGACAGGGATGGTTTTTATTATAGAGATTTTTTTTATTAAAAAAGAAGGAATTATTTAGTTTATTAATTTTAAAATATATATCTTAGTCTTAAATAAACAGCCAGTGTGCCATTATTTCCTATACCACTTTATGGTCGTCCTTCCTAGTTTTATTACGCCATTCTGGGCATGGTATTGTTATGTGAGAGCATAGTCCCGTCACCGTTTCCATCAAACCAGATCATACTCTACTATTTTCATAGAAGTTCTTGTTATAAAGTTTCTTCTGAATCGTGTAAATATATATGCAGACAACTTTCAACAAGTATTAATTTTTAGTACCTCAGAAGTTTACAGAATGTCTTCTTTACGACACCCCACTGGAATTAATCAACATTTACATCTCTATCACGTGAACCCCTAATATTTTCATTACAGTAGGTGTATTTCATCGAAAGCTCCAAATGGTAGAGTAAGTGTGCACAGACTTCTAGAAACTTCTATAGTCATATTTCATATAATAAATGAATCTCGTTAAATATTTCCATTTTCTTCATCCAACATACATATGAAGCGATCGAGGCGTTGCGAAAGGCGATCCGATTAGTCTACAGTATACATACTTCAGTCCTGCTAATTCGTCCTTTATGTTCCATTACACCACGAATTTAAGGCGACCAGGACCCGTCGAAAAATTTATACACTTTAAAGCATCGGGACACTTATGTGGTAAAGGATACTTTATTTACCTCATCGCCAATGCTTACCCACGCACAATTCCCTTATTGGCTTGTGCTTGTCAAGTGGCTTGGACTTTCAGTTTTTCACATTGGCCCAATGGTGATCAGGGACTGCTAACGGCCGTCATGCATATCGGTGCATGATGCAGTCTGCAACGACAACGTCCGGCGTCGACGATTCAAAGTGCTCTCCTAGGCGAGGACAGTGCGGTTTGAATTCGACTCAAGTTGAAAACTCATTTCGCTCTTTGCCGAAACCCGGTACCTTCCGGTTCCGAGGCGATGTTTCCAGTCATTGGGCCGCTCAACTAAAAACCATTAGTTAGTCTATGATTACGTCCATGAAATTTATTACCTTTTTGATTAATATTAAGACTTTTCATATTGAATAATAGCACGGCTCTGACAAGAGTGGTAAAAGCTGTTTTAAAGTCTATGTCACAGACTACCTATTTATAGTAAACGTTCGAAGTCCTTTAATTTGAGAATAGACAAAGAGTGAAAAATATTACTCATGTTTTAGGGGGTTATCTAAAACGTTTAAACGGCCCCACATTATTTATTTAGTCTCATCGGTATAACTGGTGTTGATGAGAGACCGCGATCTGTATCGATGATATGTATGGATCTATTGTGACGTGTATTGCGGAAATTACAAATACAAGTGCCACTGAACTGATATAATGACTTTCCACGCGTAATTATTTACTGAATTACTAGTATCGATCACATTATTTTTTTTAATTTGAATAACTACTAGTCATTAAGGTATAAATATCTATTACGAAAATTAAACAACTTAAACAAGGGCTATCTATTCGAAGATGGCAATTTTCAAATAAGTCCCTCAGAATAAATGTCCAAACGCTCTACTTATACTTATGTAATTATGATTTTGAAGTCCATTGATCAATATCATCAAAAGTATCTATTATATACCGATAATGGGTTAGATTTTAATTTACTTTTTCATGGAATTCAAAGATGAGACCCAAATGTTATGGACGACATAAATATAACGTGACACCTAGATATCAAAGAATATTTTATTTGCAGGATAAACAGAATTTACACACGTATCTCGTTGGTCAAAATTATGTATATATATATATATATATATATATATATATATATCAATCCTTTCGAGTCAATATTCAATTCGTTGAATGAGGATTCGTAGTGGAAGAACAACTTTGACGGTCATCGGTGGGTTGCACGCTGCATGTTACTGCACGTGGCAATCGTGCGCATATGTATGTATATTCTGCACATAGTAATCATAGTCTAATCTCCTTGTAGTATTTTTTTGGTATATTTCATTTGCGAAAGTTCACAAAGGTGTTGAAGAGTTGGAAACCGGACGTTTACTCTTGACAAATAGCATGGTGAAAGCAGTTCGCTCAATCTGGAGGTAATTTCGACGATATCCCTGAATGCAGCCACCGTCGTCGTGTAGTAGTAAGTAAATGGCCACATGCGACATATGTCAACAATCTCACATAAGACAAATTCAAACATTTTTATTAATTTTGTTAAATAATGACCCACGTATATGCCTACCCACTAATTAGTTCTACACACGCGTAAGATACTACATTCGCTTTTTGTAAAAAAAATAGATGCTGATGAACACTACAAGACGTGTGTTCAAACAAGTGTGAATTACTGGCACTGTTTCGAGTGTGATAAGTCATATTATTCGCGCATTAAATAAATATCCAAGAAATAAACAAATCAATTTAAATAACTATATTCATTTTTATCGTACGACTTTCTATTTTTTTTACGTGTAGACTGAACTACTTTTTAAAATTACAATTATTTTTTTTTACTCATATGCTAGATAAGTGATCACTTGTATAAAACTAAATATAAGTGCTAAAACAATACGTTTACGGCTAAAATATTTATAATTAATTTTAACATTGAATTGAACCATTATTACTAACAACGTGATGATATATAAGATTCTCAGATACCCCAATTCGAAGAATTGAAATTTTGATAGAGACAATACCGAAAACTCACCATCATCCATTATAGCGGTGGTGACATTGATTCCGGTGTAACCCTGGGCCCACGCCGCTTCCACGTTGAGATCCAATTTCGGCTTCCCACCATTTTGACCTGTGTTCTTGAGGTACCATTGAAGAGGAAAATAGGGATCCCTAGGCTCTGAGGCCGGCTGAGTTTCGGGCAATCTTAGAGGACGGAACCCTCGCTTCACTCGTTTGAACCCCGTCTGCTGCACAGCTGTGTGTACCTGGGAAATAGAAAAAAGAGGTAATAAATTAATAAAGTCAATTTTTAAGAATCTAAAATTAAATCCTGTCAAAATCTATTATTATATTAAATATTTTTTTTAGAAAAACCAGACAAATAAAACGTGGTCCTTAATTTTTATTTTATATTTGTTATAAAGTAATACCTGTGATAAATTGCGTAAAATGTTAAATATATTAAATTTTCCCCACAAAGGTGTAATTTTCTCACGCAAGACAAAATCTTACACCTGCAGATTTTGTCTCGTTTTGTCTCTCATCGTCGGCGAAATTGTATGCGCGTCGAGGCAGAAAACAATTTCGCGACGAGAAAATTTTTCCCAACTCAAAGCGACAATGAAAAATGACATAAATAAACTCAAATTTTAAATATGTCGAAAAATTAAAGTTGCTAAAGAGTGGGAGGACAATTTTCATTCAAATATGCATAATTCTTTGCCTCAACGTAATTGTGTGTATTTTTGCAAAGCACCAGTTTGATTGTGTGAACTTATTGGTTGAACGTATTTAAATATTATTTTGACAGACAACTGATATAAACACAACTTTTTTTTGTAGCATTAAATAATTCTATTCATAACTTGTGTATGCATAAATATAGGATGTGGTAGTATAAAGTATTATATTTCTTGTAAAATGCAAGCAAATCCAAAGTGACCTCGTAGTAATATTTGTTCGTGACTTTTAAGTTTTAATGAGGAATATGGAAAAGAAAAGAAAAACGATTTTAAGACAGACTCACGATATATTTAAATTTATTGAGTATGAATTTTTAAAAACATGTTTATGTGCCCCTATCTTTTGCATAATACACATCCACGCGATAAACACTTTTTATCACTATTGTTGGGAGCTCAGTTTAGTATTTTGGCAATCAAATATGAAAAATTAAACTAAATACGTTGTTTTTAATAAAATATATTCCTCATTTAATTATCTACGAAAAAATCTGCGTCACATACAATCACAAAAGGGTTTATTTTATTTCTCAGTGGTTTTATATTGATAATACTATAACATAATCGTACAATAAAACACGAAAAATACTAGAAACAACATTCACGGCATAGTATTAATTACTTTGAAGTAATTTCATTTTTATTTACCTTTTTATTTTATATAGTATTATTAGTCATTATTTTCTCACAGTTTTCTACTGCTGCAGGTAGACAACTCGCTACGAGCAAACTTATGAGTCAACGGCCTCAGTTTCAAGGTATATTAGTCAAGACGTTAAACTGTATATATAGGTGTATAGGTATAACCTCGTACCACACTTATTGTTTATTTATATATATGACCGTCACCCGTTCGCTTCGCTGGGTGTTAGGGGTCATGTAAGTAACTAGGGCAAGTGCGAGCTGAATTCACGAGGATATGGATATGTTATCTGCCATGTATTTTTTTTTAACCTGACCCTAATTCGTTTTGTGATAAATAAAAGAACAGCGAATCTAAGCTTGCATGTAAAACATTGGGAGTTATCACTATGTCATTTGAAGGTGACATAATTCTTATACTTAGGTTTTCCTGTAGCCTATGAGTAAAGAATTATTTTCTATATTTTCTTCAAAACTAGGCTCACTAGGTCTGAAGGTAGCTAAAACAATTTCAAATGCAAATTTGTATGGTTCATTTCCTCCATTTCCTTAAATAAAACTGTTTATTTTAAAACTACTAAACAAATATATATATTTGAGACCCTTTTTTTATTTGATATGCCGCATTGGAGGTACAGTTTGCAAAATTTTGTTTCCGAGATTCTAATTTACCTCCCAAAAGTGACTTCAGATATTCGAAATTCATTTATTTAGGTTACAGGTTATATGGGACACAGATATTAATATGATTGTATACAAACACTCTAACTTAAATAGTGTAGTAGATCCGAAATTAAATAAATAGATAGACGTACTCATTCGCACTACGAAACCCTAAAAATGGTTAAAGGGGTACAGAATTCAAAAGATAAGTAACCTAAAACCGTCCCAATTCGATATTTCCATGAGTTTTGACTGATACTTAGACAATTATTTCAAGTTTAAGAATTACATTTTATAAAAGCAGTTGATTGATACACCAACAAGGAAGATTAAAGCGCTCTAGATTTGACTTTACTTATTTTACCAAAAAATGTTCACTAGAGACGATTTTGTGCCTCATGTAATTTATGAAAATCTTACCCAAAACGTTTAGGTAACATTATATTTTAAATAAGTTACAGAATTGATATGACTACGACGCCTCATAAGACATGAAAACGTTAAAATGAAGCTACGGAACCCTAAAAGTTATATATACGACTTACCGACAACGAAACCTAAGTAGTTAAAGCCTAAAAAGTTCAAGGCAAACTGTAAACTTGAAAAATTGCTTCTGATTCTAGCTAACTTTAAAATTCCAGTGGAGAGGTACAAATTTCAATTTTCTGTCGGCATAACAAAATTATCCGACTCATCGCTGAGATTACTTTGGAGTCTTCCTGAAGACCTCGTAAACTCCGTCGGTGAGTACTTTGCGTATATATGGCGGTCGGAACGGAGCGATTCGATGAACCGACTTCAGAAAAAAAAAGATGTATATTGTATTCCAACTACGAGATATACTTTCATATCCAACCCATGGAATTTTATGATGTGTAATTTTAATAATAATACAATGTAAACTCACGCCCATTTTCCAGAAGGGTAGGCGGAGACTATAGATTTCTACATGGTATACGATCCATGGTATAATTTTACATTACAGCGATATTCGCATTTTATAGTATACACGAAAAGTTCGGATGGAAAAAGTTCTCGTTCGGTAAGACTGTTCTTTTTTCGAGGTTATATTTCTTTTGGCGCGTTATGAATAAATGATGAGAGTGAATTTTTATCGTGGTGACACGAAAACTACAGTATGAAGTTCTCGCAAAAGGTTTAGCAAGCAACTTCGGACAACTGATAACTGATGTGCCAATAAGGTTTGTCACTAGGCAGCGCTTATAACTATAAGAAATGAACATTAATTTGTAAGTGCCTCGTTGTCTGTCGATTGGTATTATTTCTCGCTTTGTTTCAAAATTTTTGTCACAATGTTAGGTCACCATTTAGGAGATGCCTATAAAATCTAGCCCCTCTCTCGCCCATCTCTTTATAATTATTAGTATAGTACCTTTACTACTATACCCCTATTTTATATTTATTTTCCTATGTATATTCCCTAGGTTACCAATTAGGTGACTTATGACCTTAGAGGGGTAAGTTTTTACTTTACTCTGTGTTTACTTATAAATACATTTTCTGTGTCCCTACAATCCCCCCCATTACATCCTTTCTTATTGTTCATTTCTTATTTTTTACGTTTCCTGGCACCAAGTAGATGACCATGCACCCCCGAGGGGTATGCCCTCTAACCCTAGTCCTTAGCCTCTCTCTGCCATGTTGATTTCCTATCCACAACCTATCTCAGTTGGGAGTGGTGCTACAATTTCTAAATTGGGCTCGTTTGAATCGGCATTAGAAGAAGAAATTTTTGGCTGCGGCAGATTTTCTAAATACAATCGAATCAAATATGAATAACGTTAAAATATTCTAATTTTTGACTTACTAATTGTTATCATTTCAAATAAAAAGATAAAATTGATTTTACACTTTGTATAAGAAAGTAAATACTAATTCATGATTATAAATTAAACTTTATTCGCCTTATTGACTATCCCACTCCTTTTAATAATTTATTGTAATTAATTACTTGCATTAAATTAAAAAACATTATTTTACGTTATTTGTTTACATTTTAAATTATTATTATTATTACGTTATTATTTAAGAAACAGTTCATTCATATTATTTTTGGTATATAAATTGATTTTTTATAGAGATGTACAGAAAATTTATTAATTTTGTATGTTCGTTTTCACAAACGTAGACAAATGACAGGCAGGACTAAATTATGGAGTAATTTTTTTTTTGTTACACCGACGAACTATAACTTTTTACGTGCGTATATAAGTACACATAATTAAATTTTTCCACTTTTTGATAATAGCATTGTAAAAAATAATTTCTTGTACTTGTAGATAGATATTTAAAACCATCAAAAAACATACAAATTCTTTTATTTACATCTTTTTGACAGTTTTAACGTAAAACCAAAGCTTATAATTCGTATAGAGAAAAAAAAACAATAAATAGAGAATAAGAAGATTGTTAATTCGATAAATAAATATCTAAAACGATAAAAAATACTTTACTACGACAATATGAATGTTTGTTATGCTGTCCAGTGTAACTTTTTTTATGATCTAGTGTAACCTATAACACAAAGTAGTTAAGGAAAACTGCACAATATAATAATTAAAACAGTGTTTATAATCTTATTGTATTCATATATCTTGCGTTATATGGACGCCTGCCTTACAAGTAAGCCTGCTTGCATAAACCTTGAGCACCTTCTAGTATAAAATTTAAGACGATCCATAAACTGATCCATTGTACAGAATTTCCGCTTAAAATGGCACCATCAATGTAGTACTCAACTCAATGGCTTATGCGACGGTTGACGTATATTAAACTGTATTTATTTTTCTTGATTTTAAACGACAATGTCGGACGTATCCCAATTCTAGAGAGTAAATAAAATTAATAGATTTAAAGAAATATACGAACTGTAAATAACAAATTAATTGAATTACCTCATATTAAGCATTCTATTTATTGACGCTTAACACTTCAATCTTTATACGATGCAGTATTATGCATTGTTGCTTATTTTTCATAAACAATTGTTAAATTTATGTGTAATCGTATCGCTCTCATTGCGTTGGCTATACGCCACTGTACAACGATTTAGAATAAAAGGGGCTATACGCCACTGCTTAGAATAAAAGGCGACATTTTCGAGAAATTGTAGCCCGCGAAACCGTGACTATTAGCATTTTACTTTCGCCGGTAACGTTTTGATAGTTAGATCGTATTGAAATACGATCTCTTTGATACACATGCACATATCGTAATCCAAAACCACACGTGCGCTAGCCTGCAACATGCATTGACATGCAGCATGCAATCGGTGGGTGACAATTCGTAGTGGAAAAGTAGTTTCGAGGGTCAGCGGCGAGTTGCATGCTGCATGTTACAGGACGTGAACTAGACAAGCTTCTAATTATAAAAGTTGCCTCGGAGTGACACTTGACAAGCGTGTATTTAATTATAAAAGTTACCTCGGAATGACACTTTATACAAGAGAACATCCTAAAGTCAGAGTTTTGTATCGACCGAATGCAGTCTCAACAGGGACAAATAAACAAACGACGTCGTGGTCTCATTCTTGTTTGTTTTTAATATTTGTTTACCCCTCTATCTATATATATGTTCTGAGGTCTCCTAAGAAGCACAACCGAGCAGCGCAAATATTTGTACAAATATATTTTGATTGTACAAACAAAAATGTGTGTGTTTATGAACGCACGATAGAAGTGAAAACTTATACGACTTTCCGATTCTAAAATATATTTATAACATTAATAATTACATTTATGTTATGTAGTACATGTTATTTCAGCAAATCTGGACCAGGCGATGTTTTCGTTTTAAAGTGTATTCTTTATATCTATATACATGAAGTAGTAAAATGGCTAAAATGTGCATAATTATAATTGTAAATCAAACATTCAGTGGAATTTTGCTCTGATTGGACTTCTTCATGGCTATCATATTTTAAAAATGAAATAATACGTTTATGGAAACAAAAGTGTGTTACAGTACAATACACGAAACTTTACCCTTCTGGATTGCCTGCGAATGATGAGTACGCAGGCGCAACACCATCCGATCCTTCCCTCTTCTCCCCCGCGTTCCTATTTTATGCTACTGCGACGCTTCCATGTATAACTTCCCAGCGGCAAAGTTTCGTACATTGTACTATACAGATACTTAATCCATTTAAATACGTGCAACGCACTATAAGTTTCTAGAACTGGCCACTTACATAAACAATATTTAAAAAGTACTACGTTTGAAAATGGAACTCTTTGAATACAGTTTCTTTCATGTAACTGTCAATTTGTTTTTTCATTGTGGCGTCATTTTAAAATTGACGTGTGGTCATCGTCATGGATTTTTAAGTCGTGAAAATTTTCGTAGAATGATTTTTTAATATTTTAAATGTAATTTAACAGCTCAACAGAGTCTCACTCGGCTTCGACCTGCTTTTAGCGATGAAGCACCTTTTAAGACTATTTATAATTGGTTTCCAAAATTCAAGTACGGTCGTATCAATCTCAGGGAATTTCGTGATAATTGCCTGTCCCCTACTGCGAGCAACAAAAACATCGATACTGTGCGTCGATCGTCGAAAAAAACAAACAAGCACGTGACCTACCATGAGATTCGGCCATCCTTAGACATAGACATTCAAGTACAATTAAGTCAAGTATAATCAATCCCACTCAAACAATTGTATATGAAAAAGCTGTGCTCGCGGTGGATCGCACATAATTCGACTGAGGCTTAAAAAATGGACCGCGTCACATGGTGCAATGCCATGCTTACCAGGTTCAAGGAAGGGGCGTCAAATTTGGTGTAGGACATAATAACAGATGAAGAAACGTGAATTTATTGCTACGACACAAAGAAAAAGCAGCAATCGACCGTATGTGTCTATTGAGTTGAGCTCAAACTGACCAAAGTGGCGGGAGAGCGAAATTCTTCTAGTCTAAGATCCGGCTGCTAAATTAGTACATTAATAATTTAGATTATCAAGAGTTAATTTTTAAGTATTTTTACAACTAGGAAAAGTCATTTTTCATCAGGTACCAACTAAAAATTGCCCGCCAGTATTATTAATTAAAATATTATTAATTGACTTTTAGATAAATATTTCGTTTACATCTTATGGGAATAAAACTTACACCACTACACAACAGTGTATTTAAAAGATCTGAAAACTTACAGTTGCCGTCGATCGCTTAGCCGGAACCTATACGCAGCCAGGTGTAAACAGGTATAATTTTGTTTAAAATTTTCGTTTATAATGTATACTCATTTCATTTATACCACATTAAAGCTTATTTTTTTCTGTATTTAATGACATAAAGCTGCCTATATAAAAAAGCCCGCAAGTCAAAGTTTCCTACCCTTAAACATGCTAAGTATTAAAAATAGAGTGACAGAGAGTGAGTAAGTGCATTTTTTTCCGAATGTTTTGAAGACCCTACAAGATTTGTTAGACCAATAAAACGTATAAAAATATTTAATTTTGCATCTGACTGTGTAAAAGAAATATAAAAATAAAAATGGAAATAAAATTTTAATAAAATGGAACGAGATATTTTGGACGTCTGCTAGCAATTGTTATAAAACAAAAGGTTAATATTGGGTACTGTTTGTCTTTTCCTCTTGCACCGATACCTCCGGCACTGTTCTCATGTTCAGGAGATATGTTGAAAACTGATAAGTCAACTATAAGCAAACAATTGACGTCTCAAATTGACTCAGAAAATCCTGACAAAGTTGACATAGAAATAATTGATGGATTTTATTATATGTATCAAATAGGTGCAACTCTGCCACAAACATTTGGCAAACTTGCTGAGTCAATTTTGATAAAACTGTGTGTCAAAAAGGCTAAAGAAGTTCATATCGTCTTTGATAGATATTTAAAACCGTCTATAAGGACTGCGAAAGACAAAACAGGAAGGTGTTGACATACATTATACGATTAATGGTCCTTACAAACAAGGCCAAATGATTTCTTAAAATCTTTAAAAATTTTGTTTCAAAGAAGCTTTGGTTAAATTTTAGCTCAGCACTGGAGGATGATTCACTTGTCTCAATATTAAAAGATAAAAATTTTATTACTGTTGGGAGAAATGTTTTCATATAGTTGCAATGGAAACAAAGTAGCAAAAATAATGAGGATGATTTGACATGTGATCATGAGGAAGCGGACACAAGGATTGTATATCATATAAAGTCCCGGAGCATTCCAACATTTTCATTAAAGCATCTGATACTGATATTCTGATAATTTTGTTAGGTAATATACACGATTTCCTACTATGAAAATTTGGTTAGCAAATGGCGCATCAAAAGAGGTAACAAAGATGAAATATGTATCAACTGTTCGAAATTATCGAAAAAATTAGGCCCAACTTTGTGTCATGCGTTTCCAGCATTTCATGCTTTCACCGGAAGTGATTACACTGCTGCTTTCTTTAACAAAGGAAAAGTTCGTCCCTTGAAAATTTTTCATTTTATGATTATTATTATTTTAATATTTAATGCAATTGTTATTTTCTGAATAATATTTAATATTGCAATTAAATATTATGTTAAATATTGATGCTTTATTCGTTTCATTTTTAGAGCATTTGAATCATTTTATTACTAGTTAGGTCGTTGGTTGAGAACCCTATTTATCGGAGCATGCGCAATAGCGCAAAAACACGTTCAGCTGGCATTTAGTATCCTTGTCTAACAAGTAACCTCGCGCACTCACTCTCTGTCACTCTATTTTAATACTTAGCATGTTTAAGGGTAGGAAACTTTGACTTGCGGGCTTTTTATATAGGCAGCTTTATGTCATTAAATACAGAAAAATAAGCTTTAATGTGGTATAAATGAAATGAGTATACATTATAAACGAAAATTTTAAACAAAATTATACTTGTTTACACCTGGCTGCGTATAGGTTGCGGCTAGGCGATCGACGGCAACTGTAAGTTTTCAGATCTTTTAAATACACTGTTGTGTAGTGGTGTAAGTTTTATTCCCATAAGATGTAAACGAAATATTTATCTAAAAGTCAATTAATAATATTTTAATTAATAATACTGGCGGGCAATTTTTAGTTGGCACCTGATGAAAAATGACTTTTCCTAGTTGTAAAAATACTTAAAAATTAACTCTTGATAATCTAAATTATTAATGTACTAATTTAGCAGCCGGATCCCGTACTATTCTGAACGGATGATTGCTTCTTTTTTCTATAAAACTGGACACATAGCCACTGTTGCTTTGGAGAACTGTCGTACAGTGAATAGTGATTGGTATACAACCATTTGTTTGTCGGAAGTTATTGACTAACTCCGTAAAAATAACCGTAAACGTCGTATGCCCTTGCACCACGACAATTCCAGTTCTCACACAATATACACGATATACAAGATTTGCCCTTATATAAATTTAAGAGTATTATTAAACATTCACTCAGTAAAAAAGATTATTACGCAATTTCCGAATGTTTAGAACAAATATCTATGGATATTTGTTTTCTAAACATTCTTGACCTCTTCACGGGCGGTTTCATTCAGCAATTATTTTATACTTGTTTTGGCTACGTGTCAAAATTTAAAAAGAGCTACCCTTAAGTTTCGCGTTCGTTCTTATAAAAGGACAACTACCATCCGAACGAGTGGCAAAGAGTAAATTCGTAAAAAAATTTAATGTATTTCAAGTCTTATTTCATGATCTACGAAAGAAAGTGTTTTTGAAATTGTAAAAAATTTGCACTTCAAAAAACGCATATGCACAAAAACGTGACATATCGACAGGAAAATATGCAGCGTATAGGCCCGATTGGTATCGCAAATCCGCAATCTAGATACAGAGTATTATAGATTGATCGATTGTCTGTCGGTCGCTCCACGCGGCAATAACTGATTGTGGCATGATAGCGGTCCACTCGGCGATCCATCACGACGGATACCCGGTGGCATATTATGGATAATTTCGTTTAGATCGTTCTCGGCTATCAAATAAATACAATAGGTAGTCTATTAAGGCTTCGCTATTTTGATACCCTCGTAGTTATCGTACATTATCGTGAGTGGCGGGGGTGGAGTGGAGGGTATCGCCCTCGGATCCGAATGTAAGAAGATTGGATTCGTGAAGACGGAGTAATTGTACAATGAGTTTTTAACATAAGTCAAAATACAGACGAGCCGTTGATCTGGACGTTGTCATCGTATTGTTGATGTTAACAGCCTCCCGCACTGAACCGGCTTCGACAACTAAAAGTTCTTGACTCACCATAAAAAATAGAATGATTGTGGGGGTGGATGTAGGTCGACGGCGGGGTGGCAAAAACCTGACGCGACAACGACGATAGCTTGTTAGTATATGTGTGAGCTGAAAAATACGTTTCGTCAGATCTATCATTCAATTAACATCAAATCTAAGGACATTCGAGATCTGGCCTTGAAGTTATTTACTTCGCAACCTTTATCCTTAGTAATTTGCGATACTTCGTAATAATTAAATTAATTTAAATTAAAGTAATTTAATCATGTAAATAAATCTTACGAACGTTGAACGGTAACCGCACTTGTACCGAGTATATAGAAATAGATATGGCAAAAAGGAAAATCATTTTTTTTTTGCCGTACAATTATCATTTTTGAATGTATTTCTATATTCGCTTAAGCTATATAGCATAGTTAAAATAACACAATCTTCATGACTCCGGCCGCGTTGAAACAGACTATTATTTCTTTGAAATAAATGTATCGCCATACAAGTCTTCACAGTTCACTAGTCATTACATTGCGCCGAAATACTTGGTTTATTTATACTTTTTAGTTGCTCCTAACGAAGATGGGTTTTTGAGTTTTTATAACCTTTTGTTTTTATTCGAGCCAGGTTTTGACCGTCACATAGCTGAGGTGGACACCCCACACTTCTCCGACTTTTTTCTTTCAAATTGAGGTACTTCGTTCTTTAGCCCCTCGCGCTAGGCCATTGCAAGTTGGCGGCTGCTTACGGCCACTGTCGCCCGTACCAGGACAACGTGCGATATCAACAGCTCATCCCAATCTCCGTAGCACGAAGCGAGGAGTTTAAGTTAGGCTTTAGTTGAAAATTTATCGATCTAGTCGGAATCAAACACGGTACCCTAAGGTCCGAAATCGACGTTCTTAACGATTCGTCGAGACAAATTTAAATCATACTTCATACAATAAGGTGAAGTTGACAGACATCGTTTCTAGATAACGATATTTTTATGTACATACTATTTAAAATGATAATTAATAATAATAAAAGCAGTAGTTGGCACATATTTCTGAATTTTCTTAGACCCCACACGCCGCGCGCGAAGTTAACATATGATCGCCACACCAATTCGTTTATTGATTATATAGCTTTACTCCACCATTCGCCTCAATTTTATTTAGCAGTTCCATATTTCACTAAAATCGACGAACCACGTACTATACTGCCCTGTTTGACCAAACGAACCAGTGGATCAGAAATAAAAGTATGAAATAACAAGCGATGTAAAATTTTAAAATGGCAGTTAACCGATATTATATATGTCGTATATTTAAATATTTATATTAAATTTTTAATATTTATACTTAATTTTAATATTTATATAAACTTATGTTTATATAAATATTAAAATTGATTGAAAAACAACTAGCTGTAAGCTAACTAATTCTTTGCTATTGTTGATTGCAGAAGAGAGTTTAATAAATATTTTATATGTAGTGCCCTCCGCGTATAAATGTCTATTCTAAACATGGATTACTCAGTTGTTTTTAGACTATCCTAAAAATATTTTCACTATACGCTTTCTTAAATAAAAATATATTAAATAAAGTAATAAAAAAATGCACATAACTAAGCTATTAAAGTATTACATATACGGAACCTTAAAACGCAAATCTATCCACGTCACAATATCCCTTAAGTGTGTGACACGTGAAGCGAGAGTCGCCAAAATGTATTTTTCCATATGGTGATAAAAAGGCTGTGGATTATCTATTTTTGTCGCGATCCCGAAGCGATGTTAATGCATAAAACATGTACGCAGATAGGCGCGCCGGCGTCGGCGTACGCCGGTGACGCGATGGGTGTTTGCTTGAGACACACGCAGAAATTATTTTGATGTGACAAAGATAAGCTTTTCGGGTCGGTCGACTTCCAAGCTTCGATTTAACAAAGGAGCTGACAGATAAAAAAACAAAATATTGTTTTGAGCAGCGCTCACGAGTTGAATAATTAAGTAAAAATAATAAAAAATTCCCCTAATAAAAGATTCCAGAATAATTCCTCGTAAAACGTAAACCATTCGCCACTTCGCGTGGATTCGTAGGAATGGAACCGGAGTGCAGAATTATTACTCTTAAGCACTTCCCATTAAACTGAGCACATTTCTCGAATCACAAACGAGAATTCCTTGTATTGTACTCGGTCGGTTATACGATAAATCGGACATTAAAATATTATAACTGACATATGTAAATACGACACGATAACAGTTTAATAAATTATCATTACAGAAACATTTATTTCTAAAAAGCAAATCGGATCGGCGCGCACGGCTGTCAGTTTTTCTTGAAACATCTTTGTCAGCGAGTCGCTTTTATAGTTTAATATTTTATTTAAAACACGAGTTGATTTCTTTGAATAATTTTAATACAAAACCGACAGTTAATGATGATAAGCACATCAGGAGCAGCTGCTGGTGCGATAGTCGGCGTTGTTCACCAAGCGGGCCGTGGTCATTTTACGACGCCCCTGAGACCGCTTCGCTGGCTCGGCGCCGGACATCGGGATACGTATTCGTGGTCCATAACCCTTTCTTTCGAATGCCAGCCGTCATTTATATCTCCAGCTGTTTCTGGCAGGGACTGAGACTGATATATTGTTTTTTTTTAACAATTGTTACTTTTATAACATTATAACACTTTCTGGTTATTTTTATCTATAACTATTGTTCAAATTACACCTATTTTTAATGAAATCGATCGATTTAAATATACTTTATTATCGCACGAAAGTATCGAAGCGTTGTCACGTTTGAATTGCAAGTTACGCTGAATAGATAGAAGTTAGAGCGTCAGTTTCGGTCACTTTGCGCAGTGCCCTTCCCCCGCCAGGTTCCGACGCAAACTCAAAATCATAACGGCGGGCAGACTATATAAGCTAAATCATGAAATTGGATTTATGTCTCTGAGAATAATATTTTCGTAATTATTAAGGTAAGAAGATACAGACCTTTTAGTTACGGCAAACTTTTCTGACCTACGAGCCTAGCATGAAGCCCTAGACAACAGTCTCTTTATAAGACCGCCCCTTTCATTAATCAAGTTACGCGACAAGGACAGCCACATACATAGACACTTATCAAGAGCGCCATGCTAGACCCGCCGGTACCCGTGTGTTTATTCAATTTTAAAGACACTTCACGTAAATGCACTTAAAACGAAAAGGTTTGGATGGAAAAACCTATTTAATTTTAGATTACCCCACTCTCTAGACGGCAACCTCCATTCGATGTCTCCTTTCAAAAAACACATCAGCGAATATTAATCAATGGCATCACGAAGTTCCCGTTTTGTCCGTGGGGTGATAATACGGCGGTAATAATACGATACTCGCACATGCACGTCGATTTACATTCGCCCGAGGCCCTCCAAAGGGCGGCAAGTCTCGGCCGCGTCGGGCGAACGGAGTGCCGGAAGGTTCTCGCGGGACGAGCGCGCGACATGTAAAAATGTTTTACGGATAAGCCGAAAGATATTAAAGCTACTTCATATTTTACGTTCACTCGCTTATTATGTACACCTTCAGTTGTAATTTCGCTTCGGAGCTAATAAAGCAAGCGGCCTTCCCACGAGTGCACTGTAATTACTCGAAATCTTTTAAAAGTAAACTTGCTTCGTGGGTTCTTATTTTGGCTTCCGACGGAAGCAAACCGGTTTTTGTCTCCAAACAAAAAGAAATGTTTTTAAATCATTAATATAGCAGTTTTTTTTTTATAAGCGTATTTAAAGTTTTTTTTTATTTTAAAAAGAACGTAGAGTGATTGTATTTTTTTTTGCATAAATATAAAAATAACTAGGTAATCACTGTTGTAAATTGCCAACTAGACAGAGAGGACAGTAATAACTTGTAACATCGGAGTTACAGGTGATGAAAAATTGAAGATGAGCTTCGCTTTACATGAAAGAGCGAATAATCGTTGATGAGTTACAATTCGGTGTTTTGTGTTTGATACTAATTGTGATTTAAATTTTAGTAACCGTATCTAGAAGGTTTATATATTTCGTCGACTAGTCCAATGTTTTGATTATCAATCAACTAGCCTAGTTAATAAGTCGATAATAAATCTATCAACTAACGGGTAAAATGTTTAATTGTTATTTTTTTTCTTTATCATATAATTAGTTCACGTTATTGTGTAAGAATATGGTGCATTATTCATTAGGACATTATTAATTTTTCCTTAATATACAAGCACACCGATATAAAGAATTATGGAACATAAATATATTTTCTACTGTTAAAAGTTACAGTTACTGTGTAAGAAATCGATTTTTTTTTAAATTAATTTCACCTTAATTTTTAACTTTCATTTGATTTTTTAATGTGTCTAACCATTCCTGAACAGATCAGAACAGAAACCAATACTCTTTCTATGTTATGTGAGAGATTAATATTAACAAACATCTTTCTAAAATCCTACAAAATATAAGTGTTGCAACTTAGTTTATACGCCAATGAAAAACAGCAATTACAATAGCAAGATTAAGCACCGATAATATTGACGGACTAAATTACGCAGGGCGTTTTGTGGCATTAGCAATTAGTGACTTAATCAATTCAATTATTATTTCCACTGTATTCTTGCTCTTTATTATTAATCATCTCATATTGACTAGTGACCGATTACAATTTTCTTTGAATGAACATAATGTATTTAATTATTATATTATTAAAGAATCAGTTAAACGAACTTACTTGGACAAATTTAATAACAGAACCTAAAACGTGTTCGAAATAGTGATAACTTAAAAGTGTCTAGCACGCAGGCGACGCTGTTTCATTTTCCAGGCCAGCAGTCAATTACGCTAACTTAATATAATGTCAACTCGAATCCTAGTCGGTTTCAAATGTATTTTTTCGTATTAAGATGTACAGTCAAAGCGAAGTAAAAACGGTATAATTTCTTACCGTTATGGTTACGTCACGAACGACTAAATTTTATTTAAAATGTGTGTAATTAATTTGATTCAGTTGTAACTAATTTCGCGCTGAAGTGCGACGAGAAATGCTCCAGCTTCGAATAATACGTATGTTATATACGAACCTTTGTCCACAAGTCTTTGTCCGTATAATAGTTGGAATATCTTGATTTGTTTTGTCATGGGTGTCGGTGAGTGTGCTTACTTACAATACCGTGGCGAAAATGCAATAAAATGGTCACATTAAGATAAAATAGCAAAGATAAAATAGTCGTAGATATTTTAAGTAATATTTTTTTTAATGGAAAAGCTATGATGTCGAAATCAGTTAGTAGCACTTTACTGCGTTTTGATACGTAACACGCATTTTCGTACGCATTGTCCTTATATCAAGTTGATGACTATTTTACTTCTACAGCTTCAGTGTTTTAGCAAAGTAATATGGTTTTCCCAATGAGCTCCTGTTTCTTATCTACTTCTGTTTCATGTTCATATCGAAACATTATTCCTTGGTACTTTTAAACGGCGAAGAGAACATATTCGGCTTACAGAGACTCTATAATCTGTAAGCCGAAAATGTTTACCATCAGCGAATCTTTAAAGATATATGAAGTTTTCCAACTCACATAGGTACCTAGAGCCAGAATGACACAAGGGCCAATATTCGAACAGCTACCGCAGTTGGCAACATCACCCACGAATTGCGGTACAAAAAATGTCGAGGGAATGGGATATGGTAATGATTCAATACAATCGAAAATCACGATAAAAATATTCCCTACAAATAATCGAAGAGTTGATTTTTATTTGCAAATATAATGGAAATCGTATACATTATGTTACTTGTCATTTTATTGATTGAGATATTTGCAATTATTGTGTGGATAGATTGTATTTGTACGAAGCACGGAAATAAATGTTTATGCTTTATAGGTTATAGTTCTTTTGTGTAAGGCTCTGTAGCTAAACATGAGAAACAGAACCTTCGTTACGTCTTTATGTCTTTATTCCATAATAAAGCAATAACATAAGAAAATGTCACAACTTTACAACTCTACCATATTTTCGTAAATTCTGATGATAGTGTACAGGCAGATGCTTTATACACCTTTACGTGAATTGTCATAAAAATTACCTAGTGGTAATTCTGTATTAAAACATAAAATTAAGAGACGATTTATTTCTTCTTATTCCACCAGTGTGCAGTATTGTAGGCAGGTCTTTAACAATACATTAAAATTCCTAACCCAAGCTATTCAGTCCGTAATAAAAATATTATGGGGCAGTATGGGAAACTGTAACCTAATACGGCAACTTCTTATAATGACGTTCGAATTGCATATAATATCACTGCTTGTACGCGCCCAGACTGCTTGTACTATATCTGTGCGAGGGGATTCACCTTACGCCATCTTTCTTCCTAAAAGTCAAGGCGCACGTAGCCGATAATCATTCTTGCACTTCCGTACTCACCTCCGCTATTAATATGATGGAGATTTATCCCGCAACAGCCCGAGTTTTATTTATTTTCGTCTGCGCGATCGCGCATCGACCGTACGCTCTCTTGTTGTTCGGAACCGACAGTATGACGTCGTGCCCCGCGTGCGCCAGTTGATTATGGTCTAGGGAACCAAACTATAGTATTAAAGGGGGAAATGGCGTAAACACCGTCCAATAAAAAAATAATATTTCCTTCACTTCATGAGTTAATTCTTACTAATTTCGGATGGATAAAAACGAATATGACAAAGACTTTTTTTAGCTCTAGTTTCCATGATATATAATAACGTGTTTTACTTTTTAAATGATTAAAAGAGAAACGGTAAATACTAATTTTATATGCTAGTAACATAAAAAGTGTAATCTTTTTTTCAATGACATTTACATCTTGAATTGATAATATAACACTTATCAGGCCGTTGGATCTACAGAGAAACGACTGGTGGCTTCATAGGATGGCTGGATTTTGATTTTCTACTTGTAAATGAGTTCTGAAGTTCCTACGCACAAATCAGAAGTAATCCGCAAGCATCGCTTGATTACAGTGGCTCTGTTATCTCCGTTTTTTCTATCACAGAAACATGCTTATGGAATCTTTCACTGTGCTCCTCACCAATTGCTCCCACAATTACGTGGGAAGAAAACGAGATGGGAATGTAATAAAATGGATTTTTAAATGTTGTATCCGAGTTCATAATGTTTTGTCGAAGTAGTGTCACCAACTGAGTATAATTATCATTTATTTTGATCCCTAAAAATCACTCATAACTCCCTTGAGAGCTTTCCAAGCTTCCTTTTCTCACTCCAAATAATGTAAATTCTTATGAACCATTTGTGAATTCACCAACTATAAATGTATAAGAATCAACTATTCTTGAATCTGAAACAAATCTATTGATGGGCAGTGTATCTTGTTCCCTTACGTGCATTCTTCGTGTACAAACTGTTTACTTCTATGTAATCTTCATAGCCTTATAACAATATATTAGTTTTGAAGCTACTAGAATTTGTAAAGGAATAGTGATATACTTGCTCCATAGTAAATACGAAGTCTGCATGTTTCTGAGTCGCTTTTGTTTTGTTCCTTCCGCTCGTAGCGTCTACAGCGCCGTAACGTAAACCCGGCGTAGTATTAGGCAATAAAACATGAAGGTCTTGGGCCGTAAAACGATCAACTTCCGCAATCTCGTACAAGCCGCCATTTCTTAAATTAGATCGGATTAACTGTACTTTCAGAACCTTAGTATAGACGTGTTTATGGAAGACTCTTTATATGCTACTTCGTAACTATTAATAACGCTCATCGAAGGTTAATCCTATTGTTATTTTATAACAATAGATATGTAAGTACAAGAATGATTATTTATCTCAATCATTTCAAAGAATTACAATGACGACATAGTTGTTTTAACTAATACAGACGTGGAGTAGCAGGTTCCGCTCTTGCCTTTCATCAAGTGTGTGTTCATCTCCTCGCTCCTCTTTCATCAGCTCGTTCCCCTCCGATCAGATGTTTCTACCCAAGAGGTCGGCAAAGCATTGGTGACTTTTTTCGAGTCACGAGCGTCAATAGTCGAAAGTTACAACCTACTCTCTAGTTGCTCGCATGCTCGTTTTCCCCTTTAGAATGTGATTAAAAATCCTCCACGCTACATAAATTCTTCAAGACAGAAAAAACTTCTTTCCTTTAACTTTGGTCTTTTATGTAAAGAACATGTTATACACTATTATTTTTTGTCCTTACAATGTAATTTAAAAGGATTTTAATAATCCAAAACCGATGTAGCCCCAAGTACATTAATAAATAACCATTCTAACGTGCTTTCGTTAGCATTTGTTCGTTTCGTTCGGTATTTATAACTACTTTCCGTACTTAGAAACATCGTGAAACACTACTACGTTGTATTCTTTTGACGTAATAACGTCTTATAAATCGAGAAACGCAGGCTGGACGCACGAAAAAGCATGACTCATTGTCACGTTCCACCTGAGCCGAGCGTGCGAGCGAGAGCGCGGAACGAGCGATCTCTCTTCCACTCCATCGACCAATGCGTCCGAGTGGAAGAGACTCAGCGGCCGCACACAACCTACACGTCAACTGTTTATAAAAAGAAGTGAAAAGTTAATACGGTTTCCATTGTTTATTACAACAATTGCAGCAAGTGATAATAATTCAATTCAATTCATAAAAGTATGCAATTTTTAATAATTGTTTTCTTATGACGTCATCACGTAAAATTATCACTCGTAAACCGATTTTACAACCATTTTTTTACAATATTAAATTACAAAGTTTACTAAATCACAAAGTTAATTAAATGTTTCAAGAAAAACGCAATTAATGTTTTTTAAAAAATCTTCCCGCAATGATATGTAAAAGTTTTTTAACAAATAATATTTAAAAAATGTAATAACAAATAAACATATATTTTGGTCAAAAAACATATATCTTAATGAGAACATTCTACATTAAAGGAAGATTATTGATAAAATAAGATTTAATTGATAGGGAACTTCGCCCCTTCGTACCTCTTGAATGCTAAATCAAGCATCTTATTGCTGTATAATGTAAAAGTCTGTAAAGCGAAAAATAAGTCTAAATTGTGACATTTTCGACAAATGTTGCTTTTTGACTACGTCTTAGGCACCAAATATATAAATCTCCGATTACAATGCTTGAATTAGAAATTATTCATATTTTGGCAAAGTCTATAAAACAAAAGGAAAACGCCAAATGAAATAGAACCCCTATGTATCGGTTCTCGAATGTTTCACAAGAAAATCGTATCGGTAAATATTATTACGAATGTATTTCGTGTTACAAATTGATATTGACAAAACGCCTCTTTTATCTTTTTTACCGAAAGAAACATTCCAGACGTATTGGTATTTGTATTGATGTCGCAAAGAAACACGACCAATATTGGTCGGAACGTTATTTTATATCTTGGTTACAATACTGCCTAATCTACATGCAAGATTTACAAGAATACAAATTATGAAATTATATGAAATGACGTCATCCCTTTTTGTAATTATATATCCGTCTAAGTATGTAAGTAGTTCATTTAATTTAAAATATATATCATATTGTTACAAAATGACCCTATCAAGGGTTCGAAGATTGATATTAAATGAAAAGAAACACGTAGAATAGCATAAGACATATATTCAGAAATAAAGAGTCATGTTAAATCGCTGCAGAACCAGTTGATCACTTATCGTTGATCGTACTTGACTTGTAAACGCTTCGATCTCAGAGCTAAAATTGTAATTCTTACGCGCTACAATTTACTATTTTGCAAATTTAATATTACTTGCAAATCTGGAATCATTGGGAACAACAAATCGTAAACATCTGAATTAAAAATAGCAAGATTTTTTGCTTCCCGAAATTCCACCCTACAAAATAAATCCATTTAAAAATGAATTTAATTTTATTAATTATCAAAAGCGCCGACGGTGGTAAAAACCGGCGCGCGAGAGACTTGTTTATTTAGGGAATACTATTCTCGTATATTTTTCAAAGGAGAAATATTTTGTAATTTAATTTTAAGCTTACGAGAGCATTTTGAAACAGCATGTACTATCTGCTGTATTGTAATAATGCCGAATAAATTATGCATTTCGGTACTTTTCGGCAGTAAGCATTTTATTCTTATTAATGTATCTTGTCTATGTATAGCAATAAACATAGACGCAATACATTACTAAAAGTAAAATTTATAAAACCATTGATAAAAACAATGTATTAACAAAAGAATTTATTAATACTATCACCAAAAACAATGACTGCAGATGAACAGTAGGATTGATTCATTGTTATATTGCTGTATTGCTGTTACATTTGGCTGCGTTTCGTTCCAATCGAATGCTGGAATCATAATTAGCAAAATTTTTATGATACAAGTTTTTATATAATGAAGGGGGGAGATAGATTTTTGATTCTTACATCGAATACATTTTTTGTAATTTAAAGAAAATTTGATTAATCGGGTTACTTTTAAATATGGAGTTAACGTCCAATCCCTGATTAAACACACCGTAAAAGTTTTTATGATTTTATTGTAATTCAAAATATTAATTCATAAAGTATACTAACCATAGGATGTTGTTTGAGAAGGCGCGTATGCGAGACAGAGCGGCGCGGACGTGCGTGCGGCAGCCCGCGGTGCGCGAAGTGCCACTCGACGTCAGAGCCCAGTACCTGCACAAACACAAACCACAACGTCATTCTCATATTTTTTTTGATACATTCTAATTTCTTAGTTTTAAAAATATTAGTTAACAAATCATATTTAGCTATGACGTTTTATGCTAGATGTAGGTACACCGTATAACGATTGCAGCGTATATTAGCGATTGAATTCGTGAACATTACAGACAAAAAATTAATAGTAGGTTAGAGACAAATTAAGTACTAAATGTGAATGAATTCTGAACAACAAATTTGTGCGGAAACTAGTTTCTGCTTGTTTATTGCAGAAGTGACAAATGAGAAGGCGTATCCCTCACACAAAATTGATCACCGGTGCCCAGGAACATCCACAACTCAGAGGTAGATGAAAACGTGTTGTTAAATTTTGAACAGACACATTCCTTTTCGTTAAAGGTGTAAATGTCCTGTATGTCCTATATTACTAACAGAGGTCTATTCCAGTTCGATGAGGATGGTGAAAAATTGCACACAAAAAGTACCCACTGTGGTAGATTGTTCACCGTCGATATTTTAGGTCAAAATATAAAATGAAGAATTTCAATCATGGCAATTCACTTATTTCATTAGAACAATACCTATACAAATGGTACAATACCCATTCTATATGTGGAGTGCTGCACTCTTCAAATAGGCCAAGACGTCGAGACCGACCGCACACAATAATGTGCGGTCGGTCATCGGTACCATCATCATCAAATGTAATCATCGGTGATGTAATAAGATCACCGATGATTGCACACCACACGCAGTCAAGTTTTAGGAGTAGACGTCGAGGTGCGTCAGTCAGCTCAGGGACAAGAACAGTATCTCGTTTGCGGCCGCATCTGCGTTTTGTATGAAACTACGTATTGGCTGATGTTTGAATGGAAAATGATTTCGTCACAACTTCTTTTGAAAATGGTTTAACTTCAACCTATCTACCAACCTAAAATACGGCAAAACCGAGCATCTCTCCACATGTCCCCGACCGCGTTTTCAATATTAGATCGACATGCGTCAATGATTGCATTTTTCAAGACGCTCTCATTAAATGATGTCGAAAGATTTTGTTTGCGATCAATGCGCATGCGGGCTTGTGCTTTGGTAGGGTTGAGTTGAACTTGAGTTGACGAATCATTAAAATTATGGATGGAAATAATTAAAATTATCAACTACAAAAAGAAAAATCAAACAGAATGTAAAATAAGCTAGACCCTAATAAAAAATATTGGCTTTTACAACTCATATTAATTAACCATCAGTACATTTTTACAAATTCTTGAGGACTTATAAGAATAATGGAGAAAGATCAGATATCTAGTTGACGATATCCATCTGTGTTGGTTAATTATTAACATAAGAGCTTAAAGCTCCCGACGTTCATATTGTTTGAGTTTTCTTACATTTTGTTTAATAACAATCGGTTTTCTAAATGTTCGTTTTAATTTCAAATAATTATAAATAGGGTACATTCATTTTTTATTAAAGGGTATATTTGTATGTGTCGTGCCCTTATTTTATCTCTTTAAATGAAAGTAAAAAAAAATACGATACATTGCCATGGCGTAATTTTTTGAATTATTTAACTCGTCAAGCCATTTGTAAGTAAAATACACAGATGGGCAGGAAGACGACAATTTTAAAATATGCATATCATTTTAATATAATAGTAGTGTATCCTATATTTGTGGTTCACATAAAGTCACTCCCCATCAAAAAATAATAATTACTTTCTTGATAGCTGTCTCTACCTACTCCAATTCAATCAAGCACGTGTTCTGAATATAAAAATATTATTTGTTTTCGTCTTATTGCATAAAAATTATTTTCCTTTCTTTATTTAGTTATTAATGCCTGAAAAAAATATAACAAAACTATATTCCCAAAGCTTGCTATTGCGCTGGTTCCAACCAAATACAAGTATTTAGTTGTAATTTCGGCGACATATCAACGAGTCTAGCGGGCTTAGCATGATGTTCTTGAGTAGAATCTCTCTACAGGAGCATCCCTTTCATTCATTACGTTAGAGCGAAAAGGGTAGTCTCATAGATACACATTTCTTTAGGACATCATGCTAGGCCCGCTGGTTACGTCGCCCTTTATCGCCGAGCCGTAAAAAGCTCGTAAGAATTGATACGACGACGTGAGGAATTCGCGCTTCGAAAGCTGCAAATCTCTGTGACATGTGACGCGCGAACGGAGGGCTTAAACTTTACGACGTACGCCGTTGCCGAAAGCGACACGGAAGCTCGTAAATCCATGTTATAATAAAAAAAAAAGCTAATATCGTTTACTTCGTACGTTTGTGTTTCGTACGTGTACATCGCGCATACCATTTGAGCGTAGTCTGTGCGTCCTTAATATGCCGTACGTCTGTGTGGACGGTGTCTGTGCGGGCGCGCGCTTGCGCGAGAGCGTGCGTGCGTGCTTGTGTGTATGCATGTGCATTACAAAGAATGTCATTATGTGCATATATGTAACAAAACAGAACAATAAACACCTATTCAATAAAGTGTTCACCTATATTTCTCCTTACAATTTCCTTTAGTTTCATGTTTAAATTTTTTCTTACATTGATTATATCTTATTTTTTGGAACAATATAAATACATTTGTGTGTTCACAGCCCCTTAAGTAGAGTATTAGAGTATAGAGTATAGAGTACACAGTACAATTTTAACCGCAGTACTATACTGTATTTAACATACAAGCCGCCAGATAATAAATAGGTTATCGTCGTTGTCCATGCACACTCGCAACCCCAGAAGGAATAATTAATGCGTTGCCGGCCTTACAGCAAGAAATAGAATACCTGATGAAGGAGGAGTGGACTCCTGGAAGTCTCAATCACAGGAAGAAACCCAATAGAGAAAACTGCTATTTCATCTGTCTATTCTAACAGAGTGTGGTGTTTCAGTGATCGAGTCATCCCATTTCCGTGCTGCAAGCAAGATGACCACAACAAATGTTTGCGTGCGTACGTGTGTGCGTATGTTCGTGTGTGCGTATGTGTGTGTAACTCTATTTTTATAGTAACTACTACGAAATATGAAGGAAAAATTAAAAGAAAAACTAAGTAATTTGTTATAAATGCTATTAAACACAGTATTTATTATTTCATGACTTTTTCTGTTCTTTTTATTAAAAGCTATTGTCTAATTTCAATTCAGAACTTGATTTATAGTGTAACTAGAGCCGATCAACGACTCCACAACCTTTTAGGCAGTTGTAAACAAAAAAGGGAAATGTCGTCGTAAGCATAAATCGATTCCATAGACGTGAAGGGCGGCGACTGAACGCGGTCATTGCGCGAAGGGCCGAAAGGACGGCCCGGCGGCCGAGTTGAGACTCTCTAAGTGGATTTGCGACAGGATGTCGACTTGGCAAGTTTTTCAATGCGCAATTTCCGCATGTCAAATACAAAGTTCGCCGGGCCCGACCGGCGAGCGGGGGCTTCGGGGAAATACGGACGGCTCGAAAAATTTTATATAAATATATTCCCCATTGAGAAGGATTTGGGGCCTCTTCGGAAATTCCTTCTTCTTGAATCGCTGAAGAGAGTAAAGAATATTTTTGACTGACTTCAAGATAAGGATAAAGTTCTCAATTCGTTTAAATTGTTTTTTTATATAATACGTGTATACGTATACGCATTAAACTTCGTTGTGATGAGGCATGCATCCATGAGAACATCATTAAATTTCCAATTTGCATAAACGTATTCATGACAAATAGGCGAACAATGCTGTACCACGCAAACCGATTTCGATTATAATTTTTTTGTTAGAAAAGATGTATTTGAGATGTAATGTCATATAAATATTAATCATGTCATATAAAATGTTGTGATGTAGTTCATAACGAAATAAGGGAATTCTCCTATTCTTAAGTAAACGATACTCGGTCGAATCTCTTCGGACATCTAGACATTAAGTTACCGTGATTATACCTAATTACGGTAAAGCGAACAAATAATCGAGAGACTTGACGATTATCAATGAAACTCCTCAATGGCCCACCGTAACAGTGTGATCTATGACAAGATTTCTAATTGATAACAATAAAATTGCAGTACATTTACAATCAACGTGACATAATGCAAAAATGCTATAATAAATTAGTACAATCAGCATCAAATGTATCGGAGAAAATGAGACATGCCAACCGATTTTGATGACTCAAATCGACTTTAAAAAAACAGGAGGTTCTGTATTCAAAGCGTATCATATTTTGATCGAAATTTTAGCTTAAAAGAAAGTATTATATCACCTTCATTAGACTCTCTGCGATTGTCTTTCTATCCGTCTCTTTCTAACATATGTGAAGTGGACATGGATAGTATTTAACTGTCTCTTTCTAACACACGTGAAATGGACATGAATGGTACTGAATAAATGAGAAACGTATACTTACACTTAATAAAGGTTTACTCTGTTACAAATGTATTGAACTAAATACACAAACTTGTCATTGTCACATATACATTTAGCAACTAGATTACAATAAACCATAAGGCAGTAAAATGATAATTCCGTAATTACCTAATTAGATTAATTTTTCGTCTTCCGACATGCATCTCGCGTTTTTTGTCTTGAGCGATTGTAACCTGTTTATAATAATTTTAAAGAACCAACGACAAAAGCGCGTGGCGCCGCCGACCAGGAACTAAAAATGTTTTTATTATGTTCATTTATGTGTACTTATCAGTACATAAAATACATACAGTATTAATATTATTTTTATTTAGTGTTTCTTACATAATTTATAGTTCATTATTTTAAACCTATTATATCTAACTAATCTAATTAATGAGAATTCTTCTTAAGATATTAAATGAAATTATTGAATTTTGACTACTTACCTTACATTATTTGCATTGAAAAAATGGTAGAAAATAGGATATACAGATTACATTGGAGGAGGCATAACGCTCTTTGCTTGCGTGACGAAAATATAAAAATATTATCAAAGTAAATGTCCATATCGAACTACGATCGGAGTTCAAGCTGATGAAAAACTGTAAGGAACTTCGTTTCTGATGGGGCTCTCCCGACCGCTTTTGATAGATTAAACCATGTTCTATTAAGACATATCACAAAATTGTTTTATACTTTTCTCTATGACGTGACTCATATCTACACTGAGAAGAATTAAAAATTATTTTTTTAAGATTGTCGGAGTGCATGCTTTTTAAAGTTGTTTTTTTTTTGTGATATTTCCGTTGACTTGCTAACTTTCCCCATTTCTTGGCGAAATCGGGAAAAATCTGTATATTATCGACTGTCTGTCGAAACTGTGAAACTAAAAATCTATAATCCTGGACCGATTACCAGCACCTTCAGAAAATCCGGAAACGAAACTGGTTTACCATTTTCCCCGTACGAAAGTAAAGTGCAGACGCTGGATGGATTATAAAATGTAATTATCGAGTACTAAAAGAATTCTAAATAAAATAAGCAAGAAAATGAAAACTGAAACCCCCCTTAATAACCAATTAAAATGATAAGTTGTTCTGGGAGTCGGTGTTATGTAACGAAAGGCAAATAATAGGAATTAATGTTTTGTAAACGCGACCACAAAAGATGAAGTATAATGTCTGAAGAACATCAAAGGACGAAAAGTGCGTCTGGCACATCTTTGGCTGGTGCCGACTTCAAAAACGACCAATTATGTGGATAGATCTTTGAAGGAAATCTGTATTATATATATATATATATATATATATATATATGTATATGTATATGCGTATAGGAGCGCAGTAGGTGCTGAATCGGTGTTAATGAAATTTTTATGATAGTACTTCTTGTTTTTTCGAAACGAATTAATTAATAGTCGCCAGAGACCTCCATAGACAATAATACGTTCGTTGCGTCTGTTGTTTATTTATAGAGGGAAAAAACAAAGGAAATATGTTGCACACTTAAATATAATAAAATAAAAAATGACGTAAGAATATTGAAGATATGAATTTGCAAAAAAAAAGTGAAAATTTAAGAAATACAACGCAACGCAATTCATGAAAACGTTGACGAAAGTAATAATATTTACGTTCATATATTTTTTTAAAGAATAGTTATAAATAAAAAAATGGACATTAGAAATAAAGACAAAATACCATAAAATTTCCACAAGCAAAAGGAAAATGTTTATATTCATGTCAACTACATATGCGATCGAGAAGTTCCGAGGAAATTTATAAAAGTAATATGGAAAATATTAAACTTGGTTGACCATTAGAACCTGGGAAGTTTATACATTTTCTCCAGCTTTCATAATTATTAATTTATTTGTTAGATAAATACTTTAACTAAAATTACATGTTCTTAAAAAGTTTAAAAAAGTAATATTTAATTACAATATCTCTTATTTAATGAAATCATAATAAAATGTCAATTACAAATCTAACTAATAAAAATTGGGAACCAATGTATTTCCTATGCGCTGAATATGAAAGGATGTCGGCGGCCCAGTGGCCAAGAGCGTTATTTTCGAACTATTAAGTGCAGAGTTTGAATTTTGACCACCCCATGGACAGAAGATCAATATATTTATAACTTGAGTGATATTTAGACCCACAGATCTCAGGAGGACGCGGCCTAAGAAGGCGGCACAGACGGACGCCGCATCCGCTGTTCCGTGTTGCACACAGGAAATTAAGCCGTGGGTCCCGGACTCTGTCGCCGGCGGAAACGGTTGTCGGTGAGCTCTAACCCTCGCTGCGTCAGAATGGAGAGCTCAAAGTCTACGCCTCCCGATTCGAAACATCGGAGACTGTGAGAGGGTACACCGAAGTGATGGGGCGATAGCGATCTAATGAAGAAAAATTTGAATCTATAATGTGTTAAAAGGGAAAGTCAAATTTAGTATGCGACACGGGTCTACTCACTTTTCATAACGACCGTTTTTGAAAATGTTTGTAAATCGTTTGAAAAATCAATACGAGTTCTATTGAAGTTCTCTTTTAAAACTGTCCATCCCGCGATGTAAATAAATAGACTGAATTGTAACTGAATACAAAATAAATGTTAACTAATTACACCTCATTGAAGACTTACCGTTATAATCCTGACTGACCGTCGTCGTTAACCGATTTTAAATCTAGTCGGGTATCACCGTTTTTGTAATAGGCAATCTTCTTTACACTATAACGTATACGTGAAAAGGTCTTACATTACATGTGATTAAGTACGACGGTTTGGCCATCTGAAAAGGATGAATGGAAATAGACTCACAAAACAAATCTATAGGACGAATGTGTGTGATGAAAAGGTCGGTACCGGTCGCCCTAGAAAATCCTATGCAGACCAAATTGGCGGCGTATTAAAGAAGGGCCAAATTTTAAGCACCCGAAACCGACGAGCTTTCATGAAAAGATTGATGGATGTCAGTGAAGAAAGAGAGATATGCAAAAATAATTAAGAGTAAGTACTATAAAAAGATTTGTGGTCTATCCCTACTTTTCTAGGAAATAGGTGTGGATTTATATAAAAAATGCATAGTTATGTACTTGAAAATATGAGTTCGGTATACTCAGAAAAGATATGGTCCGGTTAATGTGATGTTTGATTTTATGGTATTGAAATTTATTACATTATGGATTTGAACCTACTCGATAGGGAAATTACATTTAAATGTGATATTGTCCGCTTAATTCGCCCATATAATGCTATTGGTGTACAACAGACAAAACATTACATAATTATTTAATTAAATAACTTTTTTAAAATATTCAGTTTTAAATTCAGAGCACTTTAGAAGGTTTAGATTGCGAAGCACTCACAACTTTATATAGGCGTCAAGTAGTCGCGCCATGTTTAATTAACGTTTCGATCCGTTTAAACTTTGATTGCTGCTCCGACGAGCATTCAAACCTTTGTTAAAGTTTGGCGTCAAGCGCTGAGATTAATCACAGATTACTATAATCTTAAAGTTCTATGGAATATATTTGGGAATTTCAATTGGTAATAATTTATTCCTCCCGTATATTAACACGTTTAACGTTTACTTAAATCACGTCACTTATAAGGAACCTGGCAACAATTTATTCCATTACTCAACAGCAATAGAACATTTACATACATGGTATTATGTTTATTATTCACCAGATAATCATGTAATCCGCGAAAGCCTTCTAAAAACTATCTTGAAAATCTCTTAAATAATGATGCAGTTCTTTGTATAGTGCTTCACTCCCGTTTCCTAGTCATTTTTCCCAGCTTCTCCTTCTTTCATTTTATCGAACGAGCTACTTTTGAAAATCCTGCGCACTAAAAATTTCTAAATCATCGGAGTGAGTGTTCTAGAAACTTCTCGGTGGGTGAGTTTGAAAATCGGATCAGTTCTAAAATTTGATGTCTGACAGTGTCATCTACTAGAGGTCTCCGAGACGAGTCGATTGATACCTCCTTGGCCAAATCGGCCATTTCGATCTATATCGGTATTTTAATGTGTAAGTAAAGAAAGATATTTTTGGCTATATCAGTCGAATATTTAACGTTATCTATATGCGTGATGAGAACGATTTTCCTTTGTCCAGACATCAATTAGAAACCACTGAACTCATCGATGTGAAACTCTATCCATTAGTAATTGGGGCATAGATTGAAAATGAAACAAAGATGGAAATTGATAAGGAAAGGTTTGTAAACGAGAGTGGCTCCGGCAAGCAAATCGGGAGCGATTGTTTATGGAAATCTGAAATAGGACCGAGATTGAGATCATGACTGGCAGAGAGATTGCTGGCAATAAAAGATGAAGAAAATCTATTCTATACCCACCCGGGCTGAACCTAGTTTGATAACAAAATAAAAAGTATGTGACAAACATCCCTACATTAAATTAGGTGTAAGAATATATGTCTAAAATAAAAAGAAATTGTAAGCATTTATTTGATACGTTCATTTTTACCATAGGAACCACTTATTACTAATTATAATTTTATGCAGGCCCTTTGTACGTTTTATTGAGATCTGTACTGTAGTATAGTCGTTACGTAGCGGTCCATAAAGTCACTCATAATCACCGGTAAATAATAAACCGCTTTATGGGCGAGCTTTACTGAGCTCATCCATAAAGTAGAGCACCTTTTAAGGAAATGGAGAGATTTCGATATATCTTAGATGTTTCATATACTGCATTATATAAAATATCTAAAATATATCCAAATCTACACAAAACACTACTATTTCTGTACACATTTACGGTACAAAGTTTACTAGTTAATGCTAGCCTTATTCATATTAATTTGATCGTCTACTTCGTGTATGGTTAATACAAGATTTTTCATATTCAATGACAAATTTAATAATACAGAAATGTTATCACAATCAGAAATGCGGTCTGTTGTATCAACAATGCAACTCAATTATCGCGAGTATATAGTTTTGCTTCAATAACCTTAAGAAAATGGTTTTCACACATTTCACACATTCTATCTGTGGGTGATTTTCTTGCTGCTGTATATTAAGGACATACAACAATTTAGTTACGATTTGGTAGCAAAAAAAAAAGAATTATATGTTGATATTATTAAATTGATGCCTGTTTTCAAACCTCAAGAAAATTCAAAATTAACAGAATATTAGTGAATATATTTTAATTTATAACAATTTTGAATACGCTTTTTAGGAAAAAATAATTGTTCAACCAAATTTCGATCAACGTGGGAAAAGAAGTATGGTGTGTTAAATATCAGGAGGGGTGCTTCCAATTAAATTTTGCAGTCTTCGCTTTACGAATAGCTAGCGATAAAAAATTAAAGAACTGCTGTACTTCAAATGTCAATGACGAAAACAAATGACAGTATTGTTGATTTTTAGGGTTCTGTACCGGAAATAGAACCCTTCTACGATCATTTCTTTGTTTGTCTGTCCGCCTGTCTGCCTGTCAAAACATTCCTTCTCAGGAATCCGCGGAAGCATGAGTTGAAATTAATATAAAATACCTAGGCATACGGTCCCTTGTAGCGGTAACAAAATTCAGCTCCTCGATTAACGCAATAAAAAAATTAGACCGCGTTTTGATACTCGCAAATAAATTAAAACCTATAAAGTACTTTCTGTTGACCTAGAATCATAAAATATGGTAAGAAGTAAGCTCTCACAGCAATAGTAAAGGAAAAAAACGAAAATTTGTAGTTAAACAATTTTTTTTGAACTTACAATTTGAAATTTGCAGTTGGAGTATAATTCGTGATGAGTGCGTAGACCGATATATAGGAGAACACTATAATTTATAATTTTCCAATATCAAAAGTTAAGATTTTCAAAAATTCGGTAATCTAGTAATTTTTTCCAAAAAAATTTATGGAAATAAGAAAAAACACTTTAAGTTTCAGATCTTCCGCAACGATATTTCTCTGATATCGATATCAAAAACACGCAAAAAATCTTCGAAGTGTTTCATTCATGATGATCATGAAATATATAATTTACATAATAAGGTTTCTATGGGATCCTTTTCGCACTTGTCTGGTGTTCTTAAAGTCACATCGCACTCACAAAATTATCGTCGAACTGTGAAACAGACGAGAACGAACGAGACAATGTTCTAGAAATTACGGCATAAAAGCGAAATCGTTTAAGGACCGTCGTCCGTTCCGCTGGCTAACCTGCAACATAAATCACGTTTATGATCGCGCGTCACAATTGTTACGTTTGAAACGTGACGCATAACGCCAAAACGTACGCCTCGTATATAAGTAGAGGCAATTTCGAAGGGGACTTTTACCTTTGTACGGTATAAAGTTTGTTTTTTTTTTTGGGTTACAGTCGATTTTACTCGATTAAAAAGAGAAACCGGGCAGCAACATAGAAAACACGAAACCGCGCCTCCTTCGACTGACGCTCAATGTGAACATTTCTCACACCGACGTTTAGTATATGCGTGCGTTGCATTTGGTAAATAATCTATATAATATGAATAATTATTTTAGAACAGTGAAGATGAGTATTATAAAATAGTGCTTGTAAATAAATAATTGTATATAAGAATTGATATTGCAAAAAAAAATAAACTAATATCAAAGCGTTGAGAAAACTTCCTATTATGTTAATCAATAGAGATAAAGACTAATAAATTTTCAAGGATCACAGGACATAGTTTTTTAATAATTTCTAATAAAGATTATAGTTTTAGACAGTTTTTAGGGAAAATTTATTTTTAGATAAAGAAACTTTTTACACAAAAGTCAATTTCTAGACAGCAATTAGGTATTTCACTGGCCAATTACCGGTTTAAACTCAATTAGCAGTTACTAGACAGAAAATCCTTTTCATTTCTACTAGCGATTTAATTGAACATCATTTTGCCGTTTAGTCTATAAGAGTTCGTGCTAGCAAATTTTTAATTCAACGTTTAAATTGGAAAAAAATTCAATTTTAACTTATACAGCCGAAACATCAGAATGTTTGACGCACATTAGATTACAAAAAACGAGCAGCTTAAATTGATAATATAACTAGAACAATTTATTTAACTTTTAATAAAATTTATGTATTGTTTATATTCCAGGAATAATCTTTAATACTTGTTGAAGACAAAACTCGAGTTTGTTGCGTATACAGAATAAAAACTACAATTTACGTTAAAGAATAAACGCTGACAGCTTAGAATAAATTGAAAACGAAACTTATGTTATAAAGTGGCTTTTAACGTGAGCTTAAAGTATTCAAGTCGTGTTAAAAGGCAATTAAGAAGTACTGGATGGGTAGGATAAAAACTTTAATTTACGTTAAACAACAAAAATTGTGAGTTTGAGCTACACGGGATAAAAGCCCCACATTTAACTACACGTTGACAAGGATCATGATGTGAGTTTAACATTTAGATTTAACTGCAATCGTTAAACACAAAATTACGTAAAATGAGTTTAACAACTTAGAATGGATAAAAACTGAACTTCCGATCTGAAATTGATTCAAAGAAAGCAACAGTTTATGATTTATTCTACAGTTTTCTTAGAAAAGAACAATACTATGACGGAACGAAGTTTATTTGTTTACGTGATGAAAAGAAATTAAAAAATGAACGAAATCTATTCACTTATACAGAGGGCAAAGCACTTTTAGATAAAAAAAAAGTATAATATTCACTCTGCTGCTATTTTCGACTTAACCTTTCCCGCCGCTAAAAGCCGGTGGCGCTCGCGTCTCCGATAACACATCGCCGGCCTCCAATTTGACGCCATATTGGCTGCCGCTTTGTTAGCGCCGTGCGCTAAACGACGCGTTCCTCATTAATTTACGCCGACCTGTAATTTTGAACTAATAAGATACTTTCGATTCTATTGGCGTACATTTAAAGTATTCGGTAAATTGCATTTTAACGAGGTTAATAATCACCTTCGGCATTCCCGCTTAAAATCCATTTAATTTCATAATAATGCAGTAATTTAAATATTTACTTTATGTATTATCATGATAAATTGTGATAATTTTTAATATTATAAAAAAAACAGTTATTTACCATTTCAGCGCGTCACCGTTATTAAATATGCAGATACCTCTCCTCATTTTTCAAATGAAAATTGCTAATCGAATACAAGAAAAAATGAACCTAAGCTTTAATAAATTTTGACAAATTTAAAAATATTTAAAACCACTATCCATCCACAATAATATAACAAACAAATAGTAACAACTATATGATTAACAAATGAAAAAAGTTCATAATAGACTTACCACTTATTTCATAATCGACATATTCGTAATTGTTTCCATCAAAATTATGAAACTCAATACGGACTATGATTTTTGAACTCGAATATTAGATATAAATAAGCCTACATCAGTAAATTTTGCCCAAACGCGAAGTTAAGAACCATAAAAAAAGAATTTTTCTTAAACCATCTTTTTATAACCGAACTATTGTTTACTTAATTAACGGATTAACCAAGTGCATTTCGTTGCACTTCCCGGTAAAAAAAAAATAAAAATTTCAACACTTTTAACAGCCAATATACGCACAAAAAGGTTGTGTAATGAGAAGTTAATTATTTAATGCCGAGAGTGCGGAGTCCGGCGGTGTTTAAACTTAAACAGCACTCAGAACGAACAATCGGCCTTAATGGACGCCATTTTCCCTCAAGTAGCCGCTACGGTTATAAAAGTGTCCGGTATAGCAATCTCAAATTGTGAATAGTAGCGAATTGTTAAAAGCAAACGGCATCGCATCGTTTGAACTCTTTTTGCGGTGAAGATTTTTCCATCTCTTATTCTTTGCTTTTAAATAGGAGTCGTAGCTTTTGGCTCGTAATGTATATATAAGCTACAAGATATTTGTTTATTATTGAAATACTCATTTCGTTATCCATAAGTACATTCACTCAAGAAAAACCGTGAATACATAACCGCTTAAGTACCAAATCCACGATCGTGCTTAAAGTGGATAATTTTTTTGATATGATATAATGTTCAAAGGACAAAGAATGTACATTAAATTTAAATACGAATTCAGACAATCGAAAATGTAGTGTTTATCGCAGAAACCGTGTTGTGGTTTGAACATTTTTGTGGTTTTCATGACTGTAATATCATGTCATTAATCATCGAACCGCAATCATCAAAAATTGGTATTCTAAACCAACCAGAAACATGACTAATAAAGAAATTTTAATATGAGAATCACTTTATTTTATGTCGTAGCCAGTTTATAATCTCCTTCACTTGCCCGGTTATCCGGGTTCGTTTATCTGTCGGGAGATACATTTATATATCTCTGATCGCAATTATTAAATCAGGATGCTAATGCTCGTTCCAATGATATAGGCAAATTATTCCAGTCTGGAAGAGCGTAATTAGTGTTTATATTTGTTTAAAGTAAATGAGTCTATTTGGAATAATTTATTTTAGACAAATATTTTTAAAATATTGTCCCATCCAGACTTTTTTGTGCTACTTTTCAGTAACAACAATCAAATAAAGGTTTCTTAAATTCGTAACTGTTACAAAAATGAATATTTCACATCAACGATAAAGAAAGAAATACTTTTAAAAAATAAGTCATTTCTAACCTTTCTACCATTTCTAACCATTTCTAACCTACGTTCTTATTGTGAATTTTTTCAATTGAATTCACTTATGGTATAAGGCGATGTTCGTATATATATATATATATATATAATATCTTAATAATTTTCTTACTATTAAAACCTTCACTTAAACAAAAAGTTGCAAAAAAAATGTTTATGTTTATTTATATTAATGAGACAATGTACGAGTTCTGGTGTGACAACGATGCAAATGATATAACCAACCTAAGTGATTTTAACTGTAACCTTATAGATTAAATAGTTAGGTGGACGAAAATTTTTCCCCGACTAAAAAATGTAGTTTCAATATAGTTTAGGGAGGGAGTACTGTACCTTATTTCATTAACACATATACTCTCTTATGTAGCAAACGAATAGGAGACGAATAGCAAACCGTTACCGACCATTGGACAAAACAATAGACTAACACAACGTCATTACATCTACAAGTAGGCGGCAGGTAGCGTCGCTGTCATTAACGCAAAGACCCTTTCGGCCGGCGCTTTGTTCGTCCGGGCGGGGCTAAAAATAGGACGTAGAAAAAGAATTAGGATAAAAAGCGACAGGAGAGAAGGGACGCCGGAGAAAATGGTGAAATTCGAGCCGGCAATGTCAAATTCTGCCGCCGCCTCCCCGGGGACGCCATTTTGTACTTTTGACACGTGATGACGTCGACGTTCTTATAATAGTTTGAGTCGGTGACGTGTGACGTATGGACCCAAGCACGCCATGCTGTGTGTCAAGAAACTATAAGGGCATGGTAAGTATGCTGCAACATTGTTTTCGAGTAAGAAATACGAGTAAGTCTATAATAAAGACGAAGGATGTCGTGATCGCAGCCACGTAACTAAGATTGTACTGATAATTAATTTGATTTAGTTAATTAATTTGGAAAAATGGAGTTCTGCCTATTTCTTTGTGAAAGCATTAAACTAAAAATAGCCAACTGGACTGTTCTCGTGGTGTCGATTATTGTGGCGCATGCTGACGATGCGAAAACCTATTCAATTTTGTTGCTTAGAATCAAAGAATGCCCAAAGTTTTTGGAACTCTATCGATTATACGTGAAAATACTTAGCATAAAATTATTAATCTATGCACAGTACGTCTATATACAATAATAAAAGTTGGATGTGACAGAAGAAATATGAACGTAGTTTTAATACAGTTCAGATTTAATACATCTGTGTAGTATGTGTTGTGTCTTTGCAAGATGCATATTGAAATAGTGATGTCAGAGAACGGTGTGGTTTGAAAGAAGACTCAGTGACTACAGTAGAATAAGATACGATGAGGTTGATTTGGCCATCTGGAAAGAATGAATAGGAAGTCGACTGACAAAACAAATCTATAGAACGAATGTGTATGATGGAAGGGTCGACAAAGGGCATCATAGTAACTATTGTGCAAACCAAATTGGTTGCATATTAAAGAAAGGTTAAATGCTGAGCACCCGAATCTGTCGAGCTTGCATGAAACAATTAATGGAAGTCAATGAAGTAAAAGAGATATGCAATGATAGTATGATTTGAAAATCTGTGCTCACTGACTACACTTCTGGAAACTAGAATTTACAATTCTATTTCTCAAATACCCATACACGAATCGATGATTTCTAAAAGGGCACTTGTCCATCTTCAAAGACATTTTTTTTTAATGAGATTTTCTAAAAATTATGTTTGCTTTCATTTTGTGTAAAAAAACCACACGTCACTTCTTTTTTCATAAGTTGATACAGCATCGAAATATTCGTTTAGAACTAAAGAGGCATTTGTCCGAGGACAAGTGCCCTTTCAATCACTAGTCTGTGGTTTCGACCTATATCACTGTATATGCTGTTACGTCAGTATAATGGTATATTAAATGGTATAATAACGAGAAAGCTTATATAACTATTGATATTTATAATCTACACAATAGATGATTAAGTTGAGGAAATAATATTAAAATGCTCTAATATTGATGAAAAGTTTACTGTATATTTAATGTATCGAACTGACTTTTTAAATTTCCAAAGTTGGTATCAGAAATTCTTTTAAAAAACTAAAGTGGCAAAAAAGGCTTTGTCTGGTGAAATCAAAGAAAAGTTTAACATTTCCAAGTATCATGAATTTAATTCTAGTTCTGACAAGCCCCGTTGCATGATAATAAAAGATTTTGTTAATGGTTTTGTACCACTTCAATTTGACTTAAGAAAGATCAATATACCTAATCTTCAATTACCAACAGAAAAACTTTATTCAGAAATTGTACCATAAAAAAGAATAATATTGATGATTTAATAAAACTTATAAATTACATTTCAGAAGAAGAAATTAAATTCTAGAACACTATTTATGATTGATCGATGGAATAATTATTATTTTAATAACTAAAACTACTTATTAACTAATAAAACTGAATTTGGCGATTAATTGTTGTTTTACTTAGTTTTTGTATGAAAATAAAATGGTTAATTGTCATATCTCAAATCACACGCATTGTTTATTTCAAAAAGGACACTTGCCCTTGATTTTCTAGTACAAGTTTCTCAAAAACTATTTAACAAAAAATATTTTTTTTCCTGACGGCGTTAAGATTATAAGTATTCAAACACATATACGAAAACAATTTTACACTTGTAAGTATTTTAAAGAACAAAACGTTTTTTTTTTTCTCCTGTAAAATTTTAAAATAAAGAATACAGTGTGATAAGTGCCCCTTTTAGAAATCCATCGATCAATATAGTTTTCCAATTTGATTGATATATCGTGTATCGATACACAACCGTTTGTTTTCCGTAATAACTGAAAAGGAGTTAATGAACTCTTGTATTCTACTCTCACTGTCACCTGTCATTACATAAGGTATGGCTGTGTCATTTTAAAGTGGCAGACTATATAGACCACGCTCTGTGGTCAACTTGGTTGCGGAACGGGCTCGAGCGAGCGTGCCGCCTTATTTTGCAGCCTGAGAAATGTGATACCACACTCTCACATAATATAGACGTGAAGTAATATCATCCGCTGTTACGTTTCCTGCAGTGAGTGAGAGTGCCGGTGTTCGCCCATTAAATTTTGCCCAAACACTATTAAACGCTATTACCTCACTCCCTCCTCCATCGATCTTCCCTGAATCAGAGATTATATATCTACCCAAAAGGTGGACATCTCATTGGTGACTCTGACTCTTATGGAGTTGCGAACGTTCATGAGCGGCGATGATCATCTATTCTCTGGAGACTTGCAAATTCTTTTTATATTCTTCAAATATGATATAAAAAAAACATGCACAATAGAGAAGCCAAAAATTACACTAGTAATCACATAATACATTACAATCATGAACGAAAACCTATAAAATCAACAAATCTTTCTTTTTTTTATGACGCCCTTGATAACACATTAACGATGACATAATGGAGTTCGAATTACGACTGTGCCACAAATAGGCAATCAATTTCTTTATTTAAATATCTATATTAATATCTATTTCAACGCCGTCTGTATGCCAATCCTTCAAAGTAATGCATACATGATCAAACAAATGCACCATAAATTACAATTCTCACTTTTTCTTTATCACTTCTAATCACTTCACTGCTGAAGGCATACACTCCCACAATCTTTTTTATCTTAGACTAGCATTCGCTCGCGGCTCCGTCCGCGTAGACATAAAATGAATTCATTGCTCTTGTATATCGCCCCGTCACGAAATAAGATCTCGATAGTTATTCCGATTCCTTTCTCGATTCCGGTCCCACTTTGAGATGTCGGTGTCAGTCCTGTTTCTCATTTTCGATTAACCTGTAAGCTCAGTATTTATTTCTGGTGTTGAGTTTATGTCGATCACTATTTCTTTTAAACATTTTTATTTATTTTTTTTTTAAATAAATTTTCATAAATAAATTGGGATGCCAGAGTTAAGATTCCAATTTCTTTAAACTTATTTCTAAGAGACGCACGAGGTCAGAGCTTGTAAATTGCGCGAACGGCCCGCTTCTGCAGCACGAAAATTCTATGAATATCTGCGGCATGTCCCAAAAATAAAGATGCCGTATCACATCAGGCTATAGAAACCGGCAAAATATATTAATTTAGCAGTTTCGACGTCTGAGAAATTTCTTATTTTTTTGACTGCATAGGCGGCAGAGCTAAGCCTTTCGCCAACTTACTGATACGAGGACCCTATTGAAGCCTGTTATCTAAAGTATTTCTCAAGAACAAGGTAGCATTAAAAAACTCCTATTTTTCTTCTAGATCCATTCTTCCATTCTTTCTTTCGGATCCATATCTTTTGGAAATGAGACTTTTATATATTTTTTATTTTCGCTTCATTAAGAAGAAAGTTATTTGCACTAAATCATTGGAGTATAGTGCAGTTTTATGTAAAAGAAACAACTTTTAGAAACCTAAGTGGCAGAAATCTGAAAATGAAGCAAACTTTTTATAGAAAGCCTCTTGTACAACATATAGCTACAATCATGATAACCGAATAAATGGTTTAAGCACGCAAAAAAAAATATGTATGTATATGTAGCATTTCGTTTTTTTGGAAAAAAAATTCAATCATTATTTCACGTCTTCTGAAAATGATGCGTAATTATTTTCAATATTGAGTTAAAATATAAATTTTGACAAAAATAGCTTCAGTCATTTCGGTTTTCTATAAAACATTTCATCCCATACTTTACTTCCTTTAGGGGTAATTAACAAAAAAACAATAAACATATTTTTTATTTATTTCTATAAATAACTAAAACATTGCATTTGAAATCTGTAGTTTCAACGCTTTCGATATTCCATACAACAGTACTTCACGATTTTCACCCTCTTAGGGGTTGAATTTCTAAAGATATTTCCCTCATGCTCGCCTATTTTATAACAGGAATCTTTCTACAATATCTCAAGTCTCTAGATCCAGTAGTTTGGGGCCTGTGCGTTGACATATCAGACGGTCCAGTTCGCTCTTTTATATTTATAAATCGAAGGTCTAGGGCCTTAAAGCCTCCACGCAGACCTACTAAGGGTTGGTGGCTCGTAACGACCGTCGTCTGTGGGACGGCAACGAAGACCGACGGCTTGACGCCCTCCGGAGCACGGGGCGTGTTTTATGATTTGACCTGAGTGAAAAACATATCGGTCAATTCGCCTATGGTCAAGATCGAACCCAGTATACCTCCCGATTCGCAGGCAACGTACTCAACCGCGAAGCCAGCACCGCTCTGATCGTCACTTGATCGAAACCGATTTATAGGCCCACCTCGTGACATTATTTAATGTGCCATAAATAAGCTTTTTCAAAACGAAAGAATGACATGAAGATCTATTTAGTCGATTTTCATAGTAAAAAATGTACGATCATATCCGTTTGATACGACCTCGGCCGACTTACTAAAAATAGATAAGCCCACGTGCCTCGTTCGCCGGATGAACACACGTAATCAAAATAAATATTCAATGTTTTATTCATAACAGGTATAGACTCACGTGGAGTTCGCGAGGAGCTTACCCACAAAAGTCATTAAAAGTTTTCCTCTTTATGGTCGTTAATATAAAAATTGTTCCTAGTGTACTTTGCTTCTGAAGAAAGAGATCACAAAATAAGACAGGTGTCACATAAACTATTCATGTCTTTATTTGACATAGTGACAGATACGGCTGCGTTCATATTTAAAGAAAATGTTTTTGATATTTCCAGTATGAATACTACGTGTATTGTACGTGATTTGATTTTACCACCGAGCAACGAGGTATGTATTATAAACTAATTTTCGACCACCGCTCTGTCTTCGTGAGTATGAAAATTCCTTGTTGGCCCTCTTTCAGGAGAGGCATCACATTACCTTAGTCAAGATAAAGCAGTCACACAATACTTGTGCTTCAAATCTTTACGCCAATTACGTGGAACGCACTCGAATTTCCTTTTAAAACTGATGTATCTTTTTTATTTTCTAACCCATTTAGATAAAATAAACACAAAATGTTAGCCTAATAGTATTTCAATATATCATTGAAGACCAAATCGGAATTAGTTCCGCGATTGTAGAGACAGACGAACGGACAGAAAATTATTTACACACTTATTACGCGTATAGATGGATAACGAATTATGAAGTGAATTCTAAAAAATAATATTTATGAAAATTACCTGAAATATAAATGCTATAAATAACTACATACTATTGAATTTGTTCTTAATCCGACACGTCAGGAAAAACAGGTCAGAGTGTATTTTCAACGTGTGACAGAATTTGTGCGCGCCGATGTAACACACCATGAAAATAGTGCGGTCTGAAGTTATCCACGTGGTGTGCAAATGACATATACTATTCCTTCTCTGTTGCGCAATATCAGCCAGACGAACATGTGCGCAGTAAAAAACTCAATCAGTCATTCGATGCAATTAAGTTATTAGCACGTGTTATAAATATAACTGCCAGTGATTTGTAATAAATATATGTTTCTATAATTTCTATAATAGATTTTCTAAAAATCGTTATTTTACGTTGCGAATATTTCTTATATGCGCTAAAATAATATAATTTCTTATGTGCATGAATAATTATAGATATGCTCTTTTAATATATTAATTTTATTAATAGACGTAATAGCCAGTCACAAGTAATTGAAATTTATCATTATTTTTTTTTCAAGCGAAACAAAAATTAAAAAGCGGAGTCGCTTTCAAAATTCTTATGTATCAAAATTAAGTTTCCCTACTTTTTATTGCTCTTATTATCTCTCTAATTCCTTATTTCCATAACTGTGGTATCGTCTTTTATGCGACAAGAGACTTTAATTTATATAATTTTTTTTTTTACTGGGATACCGCATAAATGTAACGATACCAAATCGAAATTAGACATTCCTTATAATCTATTATATTTTGCAATGGCGTCATATGCAAAATACAATGGCGTCGCACGAATTACAACAAAACTGCTAATAGTCGAAGAAATGTTCATAGAAGCTTAAGACCGCCAACCACTGCCGATCTTACATACAAATTACCTAAAACCCCTTGCACACAATGCCAAATAGTATTTGGCATTCGAAACGTCAGTTTTCGATCCAAATTTTTGATCCTTTTTAATTGTTACACAATATAAAAATATCAACCAATGAAAGTATTAAGAACGCCCAATCCTAGGGTACGCTTTGATTAAAAAAAATGAAACCGCAATCATGTAAGTCGATAATGGTTTAGGGAGTAGGAAACGTTACAGCCCTAAATATGAATTTTCACCATAAATTAAGATGAATTATCGATTGAACTGCAACTCCCCTTTTTTTCGAATCTCTTTCGCCATATCATATATTTGTCAAACTCTACAATAAATATTCGTTTTAGGACGCTTTTATTATGTATTTATAATTTAAAAAAATGTTAATCTGTAGTTGTAAGAAAACAATATCTCAACTCAACTTCATGAAATTTGTGATGCGGTAAAAATATGCAGTTTCTTAAATTATAGGCTATAATATTACATACCTTATCGATAAAATATCTGTCTGTCTTTTTTTTTGTCCAGGAAAATTTCTGAAAGTTTGAATAGATATTTAATTAAACGTCGCATAAACTCTTGTATTAAATATTCTCTTAATTCAGTATTCCATTGTACCGTTATACCATGGAGATGGAATAAAATACTGAAATATGACGCAGATTTTTTTCACCTAAAAAGTAAAACATATAAACAACAAACAAATAGCGGTCGTGTTCGAAAGAAGCTCAAGATCGGTGTCAGAACCGTCACTGGAATCAGGAATAGGACCAGAATCGAAATCGGGAAGAAAATTGAAACCGTTAATAATCATTACCGAATTCCAAAATTACACGAAGCGACACGCGTAAGAAACGGCCGTTCGATTATAAAAACAATGTAAATTACATACGGCATTGAGGTTGCATATTGTATTCCGTTCATAACATTGATTGATCTATATAATATAGCTTTAAACGTAAGTTTTCGTCCCGTCTCAGCCGAAAATCACGATAAACGACAATCGCCATTAAATTGAAGCTTCCGAAATTAAGCTTTATGAATTAAAGATGTCGCCCGAGCGCCCACGGCCATCGGTGTTGCTCACTTCCGCGTCATCGCCTATACGCACGGCGATTTCATAAAACACCCCTGTAAAGATACATATATCGATGTCCCTCGTGTGATGTCAACATGGATTATCATGATTTCTTTGACGATGACCTTGAGAATTTTTCTATGTGTAATTATATTTTCCCCGTTTTTAATCCCCAAAAAAAGATCTTAAGGTAACCTATCTGTACCAACAGGTACGAACGCTTTCGATCCAAAAAAAAAGTGTATACTTGCTGGGTAATGCTGAAATGTTTATTGGATTTTTAAAAAGAAAGTAATGTGAAAAATCTTTTGTTTTTTTTTAAGAATGGAAATCTTTTGTTTGCAGTCTGTCGTGAACTGTTGTTGAAAATGGAAAAAATTAAATTGCACGCGCGGTTATTAAGTATCTGTGTTTGAAAAATTTCACAACAGAACCAGTTAAGCAAGACTGACAGGATCCTTTAGGAACAAATGCTCCGCGTTATTCTACAGTTGCCTGTTGGTGCGCCGAATTTAAACGCGAAAGAACATCCACCAAAGATGACCCTCGTCCGGGTCGCCCAACAACGGTAACGACCGAAGGAATGGTGAAAAAAGGCGAAAAAAAATTATTTTAGCAAAATAAAATAAAACAAATTTTAATAAAATTTACCCTCAACATACTCATTCGCACTTTTTACAGAACGCCTTTTGTATTCGGATTAAAAACAAATATTTTTAAGCAAATAAGTTTCGAGCATTTCTTAAGCGAATAAGATTTTTGGGAAAGTAAATAATAATTACCACAAAATGTAAGGTAACGTACTTATCAGTTTTCCAATTATGATTTTTCGTTTTCCATAATGCCTGTAATGAACCGTAGTTTAACATTTAAATATTTTTTAAGTGGTTAATTTTTTTTCATTATCCTGCAGCACCAACGCACACGCAGTCCTTTCTAATCAGTATCCGTTAAACCATACGGTATCCATGAAGTGAAAAATTTCCTATTCTTCATGATGTGAATGCAAAGTTTTCGCACTTGGTTGACACCTATACTTAAGACAGTGCGAATTTTCTAAAAAGTAATTTTTTTATCGATTTCAATTAGTGTCGTTCTGTACTAGTGTCGGCAAGTGCAGTCGCCGGCCGACCTTCGCGAAGAGATAATCGCGTCTACGTTTACGTTCACTGAACCAGAAATACACAGAGCTACGAGATAGAGCTTCATCACTGAATGCCAGTTGAAGTCTCTGGTGACATTCTCGTTGACTCGAGCCACGACGAGAAGCTTAAAAAAATCATGGCGTGAACATTCTCTAATCGTAAATTCATTGCGATGCCGAGTAACAGTTTTCAAAACGAATATCACAATAAAAAAACAAATGACAATTCATATATTCTAAAACTTAAGCTATTTCCAAAGAGTTACACTGTCATAAACCGCAATTTTTTTTTAATATCAATATTCTAATTATAAATGGTCAATACAATTATGTACATAATGCATATAGACTGCCATAGCATCGACACAACATTTAACATCATCCACGTAAATTCGACAGAAATATAGATTTAAGCCTATGAAAAGACATAAAATAGAAAAATATTTTTCGCATTTACGAAAAATATATCTCGTTTTCTCATTGAATACAATATATAAACTTGAAAAGCAGCGCATTAATAAATTACAAATTTTCATAAAAAAACGTTGGTCGTTATGCACTGGACATACGAAATGGTACAGTTTGATCATGGATGTATAAAAATCAATGAGTAAGAAATTTTTTACGTAATATACATAGTCTATTTTTCTTACATAAATTTACTTACATAATATAATAATATACATAGTCTCAAAAATGGGCAATATTCTCAAATGAAGTGGCAAAGCTAATTATGAATCTGTCAATGTCTATTAACACGATTCCATCGAAGGGTTACGTAGCCACCTCGCAGCTGTGGACGGGCTTGTTAACACCTCCGCCGCCGCTGTGCTGTTTATGAAACATTTGCATAAATCACGTGATAGGGCTAAAACGGGATGAGGCTAAAGTCGTAAGGGCGTCGTTAGATAACACTTTCAGGGCTCATTTCATTCTTGCTTTAAAATCTCTACTAATATGTAAAAATGAAAGTTTAGACTTTTGTATATGTAATCCCTAAAATGCAATACGGTTTGACCGATCACCATAAAAATAAGTGCTCCTAAGCGGCTCTTTTATGAAAAGTGTTTGTATGAAATCTATTTTAGCATTTGTCTCCGACTTCGTTGTCTTTTTGTTTTTTTTTTCGTTTGGTTATATTTAGTGGTTTAGTAATACCGGACTACTAAGCCAATTCTAAATATACTCTCCCCAATAGAAACTATACTATCCCGAATAATATAGTCCATATTTTATTTTAATGCTAACATTTGCCCCGGCTTCCTACATATCGGGACCGTGACCGCTAGAGGTATCTGCATCGAAAGCGGGACGGGAAGCAGAATCGAAAGCCGGGATCGGGACCAACTATATGGGACCGCGAGTCCCGTACATCAAGAGCGGACACGTATCAACATTGGGAACAGCGCGAGAAAGAGAGACCGAGATTGACATTGACAGCATGATCGTTCATCTCTATACATATATAATGAAAATAGGTTGTCTTTGTTCGCCAATCACGTAAAAACTACTAAACGTATAGAGATGGGCCTGAGACCATTCGATGCAGGATGATTTGTAGATGGTTCTAGGCTACTCATTTTTCGAATTCCGTAAACCCAACGCCATTTTATTTATAAATAAAAATTACCCAGCGAAGCGGGCGGGACAGTACCCAAATATTGATATAAATAAAACAGGATAATTGACTATCTTTACTACTATAAAAAATATAGAAGAATGAAGGCAGTGTTGTTTAATTTTTATATAAGTACAAAAGTAATCAAGATATTATTCTTTTATATTGCCAATACGACGAAGTACTTAACACCATAAAATTATGGTGTTAAGTAGTCCGATGCTTTGATGAATTCTCTGTTGTACCGAAAAATAATATAATCTCATCTAACTTATGATCTAAATGCAATTTCATTTGAATAAATGCAACATTAACTGAAAAATTATTAAATTATTGTTTTTATTATAATCGATATAAAATAGAAATTATAATTATTATACAATATATCATGTTGTTACCTGTCCCAACTCATATTGGACTAACATGGCCACTTTTAAAATCCAAGCCTCTCAGACTCTAATAAATAAATTAGTAGAGGCTGTATATACCTCCAGGTCGTGGGGTGAGAGAAACCTGACCCAACAAATGTATCACAGACAACGACAACCAAAGCCATGATAAATACTAAGCGTGATAGCATAGATAAGTATCCATTTTCTTAACCACATCAAAAGTATTTACTACACGTGACAACTAGTGGAGAAAATAAATAACACTTATGAGTACGATTCAGGTCTCGTTTCATCACAATGTTTTGCTTTGCAATTGTGACAATGAGTGATTGATTGATAATTATTTAATTTATTCGAGAACCTGATAGACTCACAAAATCCATCGACTAATCCGCTCAAATTTCGTACGAACGAACCGTTAAATTCGTATACTAGTGTACTATTTTTTTACCGGAAAATTAATTAAAATATACACCAATATCGAGTACTTCTAGCAGTCCTTTGTCTCACAAAATCCTCGCTCTATTCTCGGTCTCATCAAGCTTCAAAGACAACTAACAATAGGACTGATCTGACCGAAACGGTCAATGGCAGGGATGTACTCCGCCGATAGAATTAAAGAGCACTTCTACGCTATTCCAGATAAGTAGTAAGCATTGAAAAGGGAATTACATCGTACAGTTCGAAAGAAAGCTTCAATTAAAAAAAACGCTACCCCTTTTGTACCGCCTAAGATCGTACACATCAAACAAAAAAAAAAAGCTATTTTTCCCTCGGATATTTATTACAGAAATATTTAAATTGTATTCACGTTCGGTCTGAAAATTTCTCCCTATCCTATATACAAAACCAAATTAGTTTCATAAAGACGTCAAGTAACTGACTATGTTTTTTTTGTCTCACGTATCTAAGTGCCAAACCTATTTCAAATTCAGTAAGCTATGGCTAAAATAATGGTTTTAATGGTTAAAATACGCATCCTATCAGCCTATGTTATTCCTATATAAAATCCAACATTTTACGAAAAACACTACGGTGCAAAGTCAACTAGATTCGGACTCACATGCCTAATCTATGGTACCTTCAACCACTTGACTAGTATTCTTTATATATCAGCAAAATATTTTACTTCTTAAGTTATACACGAATTTCTTCTTACATTATATAACAGTAACCGGACAACCAAGCTTTGTTTGCCGTCTTTCAAGTTTTCTGTAGAAATATAGTAATTCTTACACAAAAAGTTACTTATATTACAATAACGAATATTTAGATAGATAATATACATACACTATATGCAAATCAATTATGACAAGTAATGCAATCTGTTTAATTTACAACATATAAATTTAACAGATTGCTGAAAAGTAATATCATAGCAACAATTCAATTACCTCAAAATTGAATTCTACGAAATGGCGCTATAAAACAATAAAAATTAGGAAAAAATATAATTTTTCCATCCTTGAAAAAACGAAGTTTATCTATAAAAGCGTTCTCCTGACTGCTTTTATAGATGCTTTTTATAGATTTTATAGCTTTTATAGATTTTATAGATATAGATATAGAACTTGAAAAGCAAAACCTTGTCGGAGTACAAACTGCCCTCAAAGCCGTCATAGCCGTTTCCGTGATACCGATCCGTAAACTATATATTTACAAGAATTGCTCAGCTGAAGTAATAAGATAACGTATATCAGAACAGATTTAGTTTTATATTAAAACAAAAATAAATCTGATCGCTTCCATTCTATTTTAAAATTATATTTATTTTAGGTTTGTCATAATACGTGTACAGTAGGGTGTCTCTTTCGAAAATCAATGATTATTGAGAGTTTAAAATAAAAGATTTTACACGAAATTCAGAATAGGTTTTAATTAATAAGTAGATTAAGCAAAATAACCAGAAAAACCATTTAAAATGAATTTTAATCTTTTCAAAACTTATGTAATAATTTTTATGGGCCAATATGAAAATTTCTCCATCTAAAAGGATCATAATCGAAGCAGAATCAAGCATTGTTGGTAAATTGAAGAGTATAATAAATGAAACAAAAATTATTTTCTAAAAAGTGTAAAAACCCCATGTTGGGGTTTGGAAAAGTATCGTTATTTAGGCAGGGTTAAACGGCATATCAATTTTTTTTTCATTTTGCTAGAATTATTTTTAGGTTAAAAAGAAACGATTTTGACGATACCCAAGTGAAAATAGCTAACTTGGTAAATAACGGACACTCTAGTGTACAGGCATCAAAAACTATACTTATGCTGTGCAAATATTAAACAGCGAACAGGTTCGACTCTCGAACAAATATTAAGCGAAAACGTGACTTATTTGATTGATAATGACAATTCGAAATCCGGCATGAGAAAAGCCTTCCCTCATCTGTTAATTTATTGAAGTAATATAAAAAAACGCAACAACACCAAAAAAGAATATAGTTAGCAGATTTTTCACACAAATTCTATATCCTTCAATGGTTTACATTTTAATCAACACTTATAACATTGTTTTAATCATTAAACGAGGACCCTTATAACATTATTTTATTCAATGAAACGACAAAGTATTTATCTGATGCCATATCCTAGATAAATAAATGAACATCGAATGCTGTATAATCGAAGTTACAGGAATCGATCCTTATCTATTTTAAGACTGCGATATCCACACGAAACTCGGGTATTCCCCGCGGTGAAACCGGACTACTTAAGAAGTGCTTCTCGCTTTGACCTACATTCGGTTGAACTAAATATTACATCTAAATCATGAAAATCTATGACAGTCTAAAATACCTGTATTCGTAATTTATTATTTGCAAACATTGTTGGTATTATCATATTTTCCATTGTTTAGATGCATTAAAATTAAATAGCTTTTCTTAGGATTTATTTTAATTTTTAGATCTACAAATCCTGTGTTGTATGTGACGAGAGGTATGTAAATGCATCATACGATATCATTTATAATCTATAAACATATGTATATACTAGCTATCCCGCCCGCTTCGCTGGGTAATTTTTATTATAAATAAAATGGCGAAGGATTTACGGAATTCGAAAAATGAGTAGCCATCTACAAATCATTCCGCATCGAATGGTCCCAGGCCCACGTCTATACGTTTAGTAGTTTTTACGTGATTGGCGAACAAAGACAACCTATTTTCATTATATATGTATAGATATATATATATATAAATACACATATATATAAAGTTATTTGTCCTAATTGATTCATCGATATCCCGAGCAAACTACAGGACCTAGAGATTAAAATATAGAAGTGAACTTCCTTGAGAACCTTAATAGTGCAAAGGGGTGAAACAGTCAGCCCCAAGAGGCGTGATAAGGAGTGATAAAGTTTGTATGAAGACACACTTTGTTGTCAGCTCCCTTTCACTTTACAAGCTATCACTAATGCAGATATTTTATTGTTCAAACTATTACTTTCAAGTGAGACACAGGTAACGTGTACCATAGCGTACGCGTTCAGTGCGGCGTGAGAGATGGGGTTATCGCCGAGCCTAGTGACGAAGAGTCGTACAGTCACTTGCGCTGGGGACGCATGACGTGGCGACGCGTCGCCACGCCAACAACCGATCTGACCCTTTGCATTAGGTATTTCACACCAACAAAGTTCATTCCAAAACGTCAATCAAACTCATCGTAGTCCCAATAAAATTACTACACCTTCGCTATGAATACGATTCGGCATCGACACATTAATGCGAATGCTCGCAGCGACATACAGTTATATCCATTCATTGTAACTGATATAATTAGTTCTTTTTTTCAACGCGGTTTCAATCTCAATCATGCGTTAAACTTAAATCACGTTATCAATGCAGGTTCCGATCTCTTTTCAACCCTCTATTCGTCATGCGCATCAGTTTTAGCCCCTACTTCTTGCGAAATTCGTCGTATGCATCACAACCACCCCGCTTGTCAACGCTTAAATTTTACCTTTGTATGGAAAAGCGTTCAATCGGTCGCACTATCGAGCATCGACAAAACTTTCGCATTCTGTGTTGTTTCTCGCATTCCCTAAATTGAGAAATAACTGTAACAATACAATTTATTGTCTGATTTCAATTCACTCACTGGACCCATCCACAAACGATTCCGCGTCGAATGATCAGACTCCCATTCCGTTCCGGTTACCATACACGTTCAGTAGTTTTTAACTGATGCCCGGACAAAGAAAAAAATTGTCTTAATTTTATCTCTATACATATATAATGAAAATAGGTAGTCTTTGTTCGCCAATCACGTAAAAACTACTAAACCTATAGACATGGGACTGGGACCATTCGATGCGGAATGATTTGTAAATTTGTAAATGGTTCTAGGCTACTCATTTTTCGAATTCCGTAAATCCTTCGCCATTTTATTTATAATAAAAATTACCCAGCGAAGCGGGCGGGACAGCTAGTAATACTATATATTAGAGAAATAACAAGCGAAACTTTCCTTCAAAAACGTCCCTAGTTCGCTGTTTGTCCGCTCGTCGCGACTTCGTTGCTATCTCGTATCCGTTGATTTTGACTAATTTGCACGGGCTTGTTGAAATAATTCATCCTCACGCCGCATTTTGCCGGAAGATGGCGTCTGTCGTAAATTTTCCGGCATTACACGGAACGATGCAATATTCGGTCAAAGTTCATGCTGTGAGACATAGCCTGAATATTCAAACACCTCAGCACTACAGCGCGTTTTTAGAAAAATAACCAACTTTTTAAAGGGAAAAGAAGTTGTGAGTTAAGAATAGTTTCTCGGCGTGTTGACGTTGTCTCCAACTATTTGATACCGATTAACTGAATTAACATTTTTTTTCCGATATTAAATAGTGATGCTCTTTTTCTTTTAAAAGGAAAATGGAACTCATATGCGCTTACGCATATTACGCATGGTTCTATAACCAAATGGATTGTAATCATACCCTTATAGTTTCATCGTATACGTCCGTTGAGCATGTCACATCTTTACAACTCCGCCATCTTTACATCGATTCTAATGAAATTGTACAGCCAAGTGGTTAATGTGAATTACTATACAATGATGCAAGGAAATAAAAGAAAATAATTAACGTCAAACTTAGGCAGGGAAGCTGTGGAATGAAAAATTTTTCTTCGTCGTACTCCGTTGTATGGGATAGCGGATACGTTTTTAAAGATGCAATAAGCCAGTTGAATATTTTGTTGTTTTTTTTTTTTTGCTTGCATAGTCGGTAATGTTTAATTAATTAACTTTGGGCAGGGACACGAAGCCCCTAAACTATTTAACCATGATTTCTGAAAATCTTAAGAAAATCACAGTAATAATGCTATACGAATAATTTTAACGACAATTATTATATTTGGAACAAAATCTTTTTATATGCTTTTATTATATCGATAACATTCAGTTGTCAGTGTAGTAATACTTTAATATATATAATAGTATCATTCGGGCTCGTATATGGATTTTAATACATTAATTAGATATTATTCAAATATATATTTATGCCCATTTTATTTATTTTCAAATGGGATTTTTTAAATTTACATGTAATGATATGATAAACTTGTTACGATTGTAAACCCATTATTTCGTTTGTTGGCACAGAAGTGCCAACATACGTGCCAAGTGCCTTCAGGATTCTTCCTGAATGTGGAAGTTTCATTTCTACTTTATTTACGTCTAATTTTCATAAATATTAACCTTGTGTTAGAGATGCAAATCATAATTTTTTGAGTGTTGATTTTTTATGAAATATGTGTTATTGCGGCAGATATTCTAATAAATAATAAAAAAAACTAAAACTGAAAGCTTAAGTGGGATCTCCTTAGGAAAAAAACTTGCTTTAGCCCATCTGTTCTTGGTTTTACTTTATCGTGCAAACGATAATACATACAAATGTTAAACCTGATGTGTTTAAAGTGCATGTTTTAAAATAAAAAGTGAGTAATAAAAACGCGCGTAGTGCGAATCACGCATGCGCTAAGGATCTCGAACTGAATGACAAAAAGGCTATGGTTTCGTAAGGAACCCTAAAAGCTTGCAAGACCTACGCGCCGACATAAGTTCGCTGGGATTTCATCGTCAAAAGGCGGACTCAACGACGCACGCTGTAAGTTGAATTCCAGCGATAACCTTCGCCGGTAGACACTCATAAAATGTAAGCTTTTGTAACACGGCAGCTTCGGAAGTGCGCCACTACACTAAGTAATTTACATTTAAATTAAAAAAAAAAACTATCTGTATTGACGACTGACATTATATACGATTTAGAATTATTAGATTTTAAATAGATACACGTGGAAAGTGCTTTTTTTTTGATTTCAATAATAATGCGTCGAAATCTCGAAACAAAAAGAGGATTTTAATATAATTCTTTATCGGATCGGTTTAATATAAAACTACATAGAATTTTAATATATTAAATGGCGACTGGCGTGTGTGATACATTTTTTGCTAAATTTATTTAAGTCATCAAAAATTGAATATTTTCATAATATACTTTTGCGTATATTAAAAAAGAAATACCTACCAAACAAGAAAACAAAAGGTAGCGTAATACAATTTCCACTCTTAACGACATACAGTAAGTAGGCTGTAAAAAGTAACCGCATGTAAGCCCACAGCGAGCATTAAGAGAAAAACGCCGACCGCACGAACGGGCGTGAGCAACGCAGCGCCGAAGCCTCAGGGAGGTTCTATTCGCGGTCGTTTTTCTTTCAAGTCCGCGAAGCTGATTTATCTCGCATCCGGCTTCGGAGCAACCTCGATTTTTCATCTGGCCGACTTGCCGACCTCCCGCGGCGACGGCGCGGACGTGGTTCCTTCACCTCCCGCCACGAGTCTTCGTGGACGTAGAGGTCCCGCAAATGTCAAGGTCGGCCTTCTTTTTGCTCGTCCCGCATCGTCCTATTCCGAATTACGTGTCCGCTGCGAGGCGACGGAAAAGGCGCTAAAAGATACATTACGTGAAAATACAATACCGACCGTCCTACGTGTACTACGCTTTAAGAGTATAAAAATTTCGGTAAAGTCACTATCACAGTTATATTCGGAAATATTGACCGAACGAAATTGAAATTTTTTCATTCAAGCTCGTCGATTTCTGGTGCTTAATATTTGGCCCTTTTCTGCATCCTGCATAGGATTTTCTAGGGCGACCCTTGCCGACCTTTTCATCACACACATTTACTCTATAGCTTTGTTTTGTCAGGCTGCCTACATTCATTCGTCATTTCCAAATGGCCAAACCACCGTAACATACCTCTTTCTACTCTAGTCACTAAATTTCCCTTCAAAGTCGGTGAGGCAAGAGATATGCAAGGAGCGTACCATGTGGAAATCTATAGTCTCTGCTTACCCTTCTGGGAAATGGGCGTGAGTTTATATTATCATTATCATTTATTAAAATTGAAAGTATCCGCAAAAAACTAATAAGGATTCTGACTAGAAATTCGATATACTTATACAGAAGGTTTTTGATTTCGCAGATAAATTAAAATTTGACCCTTTTTAACACAAACCTGCGTAAGTCTTTCTTAGGGCGTCCCTCGCCAGCCCTTGTGATCGCACACATTCGATGTCGGTACAGACACGTTTGGTCGGTTTGACTTCATTCATCTCTTTCAGGTGACCAAATAGGCTAAGCATACTCTCCACTCGAGTGACACCCAAGCCACTACGCCTTCTTTCGAAATGGATCGTTCCTTGACTCCTTGATTTATTTTTCAAGATCACTTCGCACGCTACTCATAAATCGTTTCTCCTCTGCATTTTATCTACTGAAAGCGGAAACATAGAGAAAATCATGTGCTGTATGTAATTTGTCATCGCTTATACGAAAAGACAGAATGCATTTACCACTTTACCACCGGTTCGAAAATACGTGGAGGATTGAAACATCCAATGAATTCTCTTTATTATCATTTATTTATATATCGTCGCCTAAACAAATATTAGATAATATTTACACATGTCTTTTTACTAAAGTCAGCTTTGACTTTCTTTTTAATCGGTAATTACATCTTTTTATTATGTTTAGGGAAAAACGGACGCAGTAGCCAGTAAAAAATATATAATACTAGCTTTTGCTGGCGACTTCACCCGCGCGGATATAATTACTTCCTCATTTTCTCTATTAAGGGATCTTGCCATCACTGATACTAATCGGCTCCTGCTTTCGAATCAAATACCGATTTCACAGTTAGTGCTGATTCGGCCTTGTTCTCTATATTAATCCTGTGTCCCTCTGTAGACACGCAGACAAACAGACAGAAATATAAACAGACCGTAGCTTATGTACTTATTACAAAATAGTGTGTTAAAATTCATTAAAATCAATTTAACTACTATTGATCTATGAAAAACATACAAAGGTACAGACCGACAAACAAACGAAAAGTAGCCTTTATCCGTTTCCTTGTGTCAAACAATCTCCGTGCCAAATTCTATCAACATCGATATAGTGGTTTAGGTAACAGACACACAGACGGACAGAGACGCATTTGTAATAATAGTGTGGGTTACAAATCATCATAATATTCTAAACATAGATATTGCACACTTCGTGTCTACAAAAGTTTCTAAGCATCAATACAATATCTGGTCAACCCACTTTGCCAGGCATCTTTTGAGTTTGTTGGGGAAACATGATAACTTTCATCGGGATAAGTTGCTTATGTTCGTTTCTAACAATAAATATTTAGGTACACGCATTACGCATAATATGTAAAATATACCTACATATTTTACTTATGTAGTGATATCTTCAGCTTGTCAAGTAGTACCTTTTGTTGTTGAAGAATAGGGAGGTAGTAACAATCTAATTTTTTAGGGTTTCGTAGTTATTGACTACGGAACCTTTATAGTTTCGTCATGTTGGTCCCTCTATCCGTCTATCTGTCTTTCTGTCCGCACGTTGGCTTAGAGACTATTAGTACTAGAAAACTGTCATTTTGTGTACGTATACATATTAAATACGCCTATAAAGGGGTTAAATAAAATTTTTAATAAAATTTGTTTTACAAAACCTCCTGTACTCGTAAAGTGAGGATGAATTTTTTTCTCGTCTATCCCATGGTGTGGGCTATTATTGGATAACTCATTCGAAAACACTACTAATTCGTGAAAACCGTTTTTCGATTTAGGGATCCGTTTGCGAAATATTAAGCTTTAAAATGTCAATATTTGTTAGAAGTCAAGTGTCTGCCCTCGCTTCTCCGCCCTATTTCGTAAATAGTTGTTCTTGAATGAAAAAACATCACAACAGTAGCACATGTTACGAAGTTAAAAGAAAAACTATACCAATTTGCTATACCAATTAATGAATAATAGACGAACAACTTATAAAATACACTTGGAGTAGTAAAAAAGCAGTATTTTACACAAATTCCATAGAAAATTACTCAGATGACGTTGCTTGTGGAAAATAGGTAGCAAATATAAGTTTAGGTACCATGGAAAATTATGGAAATATAAAATCATAACATCCTCAACACCTGTCCTTTGTGGACCCTTATTATACGTTATTACCAGTTAAACCGTGAACTCGATTCATAGGTTCATAGTACCAAACAAAAATGCCGCACTTAAGTTCTTATACTGTAACAGGCAACTATGGAGCGCGTGGCCCGAAACGCACTTGGCCGATTTTTTTATCACATTTTTCCAGGAAAAGCACCTATGTGTATGTAGATATACTTAAAAATCAAAACTTTATCGTAATAAAAATTATTTACATCGAAATCGTCAAGGACATTTCCAAAATAGTGACTTACTATAAAAATATGTAATTCACATAAATATTGTTCACTTCAAGTTGTAACATTATGAAGCGGGCCGAGAATGAAACGCTAGGCTCCAAACGCCCCGGCCGCCCGACGTGAAGCGGCCCGAAGGGTTTCAAAAATCTTTAGTAATTAATGCAGCCACCCGAAGCGCTACCATCGCAATGATTTGAACTCCCTCCGAGGCCGGCGCCGCCCTCTGAATATTCATAATTCTATCTTTGTCCGGCGCTGCGAATTTCAGGGTTTAAATTAATATTCAAATTGCTCGCGCAGCGTACGCCCGGATTGCCGTTGAGGCATTTCGGCGGGCTAAAGCGAAACCACGCTCGGATAAATTTTGGGTTTTTGCTTAATCCCGTGTTTACGATATTTTTTTTTACTGTATATAAGTTAGTCAATGGATTTAAAAATGAAAAAAAGTATCTTTAATACAAATGTTTACATTAATTGCAATATTAAACAATAGTCAACTTATTCGGCATATGCGGAAAAAATGTTATTGAAGATGGAAAATGTTTATGATACTGGGATAAAAGAAGTATTTGTGTTGATTTGATTTTTTTTTTGACTCACACAGAGAAAGAATACAATATTGATCATGTGTAGGATGTATGCCCAATATGTAGGCCATATTTCAAGACAGTTTTTAATTTATTTCTAGGATGTAAGTACCATAATAAATTTAAATCTTTCTTTTTATGGTTCTAATACTGATTTTCAATGAAGCACGTATTATCGTATATCGATCTTATATATCTACCATGTACAAACTCGCATCATCAGAATGATTTTATTTTTATTTCATAGACTTACTCTGTTTTGCGAGGAATAGACCTTCAGAGTATTGTAAGAATTTCACATCAAATTAGGACGAGACGCTACTTCGTAATGCACCGTGCAATTAACCTAAAACACCACGAAGGTCGGCGCAATGACAAAACGAGGAACTATAAATATTAGAATGCAATATTTCGTGCTATCGGGAACAGACCCAAGGACCTTTCCACTTGGCCGTTGGAAACAAGGTTATTTGTATTAAACAGAGCCTTGTAAATGCCCGCCCGGGCTTAAAAGCTTTTAGGAGTAATTAATTTTGTTCAGAACTCGATGGCATTTAAAAAAGATTATTTTGTACAATAAATATATATGTGTATATACAACAGCAATAACAATAAGTAAGGGTCAAAGAAAAAAGGAAATTAGTTACCAGATTGATATGTTTAATACTGTTTAAAGTAAAAAAAAAAAAAAAATTTACATAAACTAAATATGTGGCGCCATCTATTGGCATGAAAAGGTAACTCTTCGCCTGCGCCTAAAAAATTCGAGCAAATGACATTTCTGGAATATAATTCTTCAGTTTATTGTCTTTTTAATTAAAATCTAAGTAATTAAAATAGAATTTGAGTAAAACTGAAAGCGAAAATAACTCTAAAAATAATTTCATACATTTTTATTCAGTTTATTCGTAAAATCCAGTAATTTCAAAAATAGAAAACTCTCAAATCATATCTAGAACATTCGGAGTGACGATTCGAGAATCCCGCCAGTTAAATATATAAGCAGGCACACTCGGCGCTGCGAGTCAATCTTCTTCTCAAACGCTTATAGTAAACATCGAGATATAAAGTGAAAGTAAAAGCTTTATACTGTCAATTGCTGAGTAAATTATTCAATAACGTTCTTTATTGTAATTCTAAGTGAGAGTAATTATTTTTATCATTGAGTAAAGCATCTAAGTAAGTGAATATTTGAGTTGTAAGTGAAACAAATGTCTGTGAGTGAAATACAGATCTGAGGGGCTCCTCCTCGAGCCATAATCTATTCCTGTGAGTGAGTTTACATCCTGTGGGGCTCCTCTTCGAGCCAGAATCTATTCTTGTGAGTGAGTTTACATCCTGTGGGGCTCCTCCTTGAGCCAGAATCTATTCTGTGAGTGAGTTTACATCCTGTGGGGCTCATCCTAGAGCCAGTATCCATCTTTTCTTGAGCAAATCAGCTATTGGTGACTTCTAGACGAGAAACTCACCGTATTCAAGGCCTGGTTTATCTTTTCACCTTGCAAGGTAGCGGGCAAGCTCCCTTGTGGTACACTCCTGAGAAAATCACCGTACCCAAGGCTTGGTTTACGGGTTCAACTTGTCTAGCACTTGCAAGTTCCCTTGAATACATTCTAGAAGTCTTCCTCTTTTACTTTTCAGCTTCTTTTCAGAATCTAGTTGGGTTTCAGCTACGAGAGACTTCACTGAATCCAGAGAGTATTATAACCACACGCAATTGAGTGTCCAGAGGGTTAACGTCAAGAGAGTATTATTGCTTCCACTGCCTATTTTTTGAGATCATAAGGTGGTAATCGTATTTGTGCGTTCAAATCATTAACTTATAACTTTAATTTTGTAAATTGAGTTTGTGATAAATAAATCTAAGAAAAACGGACTCTCTACCTCTTATCTTTTAACAAATACGTGAATGTTTGACAGTTTTTTACAGACAGAATAAAAAAAAATATGTATTTTTGAAATAACTTTTAGAATAGTCTACAGATCGACACCGATATTGAATTAGAGCTTTTTACTAAGCAAATGGGACAAAAATTGTTAGATTTGTTCAAGAGATAATGTTGGACATCATTTTTCAATTAACGTTTTTTGCTATTTACTTTAAACTATTCCACTAATAAATTCCAAAAACTAACTCTTTTAGTTTAAAAGCAACGTTGATAGTTTCAAACTGCATCAAAATCGGTTTGTTCGTTCGACACGATACCGTAAAGGAAAATTTCCGAAAAAGTATTTTTTTCAAAAGAACTTGCAAAATTCTTGTTGGATTCATGTTTAATATTGATAAAATTTCCTTACATAAAAAACTTCTTCGAATACCGCAAAGCAGATCAATATAAAAGAACGTGTTCGTTAGATATTCTAGTCAAAAAATAGTAGTTAAATAAAAAAAAATGCGTCTTTTTAAATAAATTTAGATATTCGAACTCGAAGACCTGAAAACGTATTAAATTTATATTTTCGATATGGAAGAACATGAAAAACTACAAAAATCGATGTTTTGAATTTAAATTCAATAATCTACTGCTAGGTTTATCTTAAAAATGCTATGTGACAAAAAGATTCAGGAATGGTTTATAAAATCAACCGTTTTTAGAATATTCGAGCCCAAAATCTTAAAGATAATAAGTCTTTGAGCTTTGAGACAGCTATATTTTTGGATTTGAGGAGCTCAAAAATACATCATTAATTATCATAGAGGGAAGTTTTAGGTATGGCCTGCAGCGTCAACCGTTTTACATATTTATTTTTTTTTTATTGGAAATAGTTTGAACAGTTATATTTCCCTGGTCTCAAGTAGTGCTGCCTCTGGACCCGACTTTTCAAATCGACGTTTTTCGAGCACTTTTAAATATATTCAATACCTATTTTTTATTCTCTTGTTTATTCACCTACGTTTTTAAAATTTCTGTAAAGTGCCGATCTTTTAAGAAGATTGTCAATTTGAAGATTTTAAAACGATTGCAATCTTGGGGTAGTGACCCCTCTGACCCCCCCGCCAACCCCCGGATCACCCTTTTGACTGACACTGAAGAAAGTAGTGCAGCACACCGTATATATATATATATATATATATATATATATATATATATATATATATATATATATATACGTTGAGAAGTAACAAAGTTTATATATCAGTTGGTTTATATCATTTGACTTACCTATGTCATTATAACGACTAAACGAAAGTCCTATCTACGAATTACGTTTTCATATGGCTACAGTCTTTACTTATAACCTCGCACCAGCGTTCGTTCTAATGCTGTTTGCAATGAAACAGCCGTGCATGCGGTTGGCACGACCCTTGTAAACTTCGAACCGCAGGCGGCGGTGGCGCTGGTGCGGCGTCTCCGCCCTTCTTCGCATTTCCCCCTTTTTTCCCGGTATTAACCCCCTTCTCGACGGGGAATAATCTTCCGAGAAGGGAATCCACGGAAACTTCTCACCCTTCGATTATCACAGAAAAACAATATTCTTTTCCATTATAATAAATCGTTCAATGTCATTGTTATGGACCGAAGGCAGAAAATGCAACATTTATAAGGTCACTCTGCTTTTGTGTTCAACGGTCAGCGGCGCTGCTACCGCGATTCTATTTCTCGGGGACCATGTAATTTTTAATTGATGTTTTTTTTCTAATTCAATTGAAATTATATGAAATTGTCAAAACCTTGGTATATTTAAGGTTTTTCATCATAAAATGAAACCGTAATACTATATATTTACATTACATAACATTTTTAATACACCTATCAGAAAATTAAACGTGTTTAATCGTTTTGAAAACATTAAGTATACATAAAAAAGTACTAATACAAAATTAATATTAACCATAGAATGTCATTTCTGAGGAAATAAATTAGGAGAGCTAATTTTGTCAATTTTGAAATAAGCATCGATCCGTCACTAGTCGAAAGTCTGTTTAAATTCTTATAAACATAAAATATTAAACTACTAGTAAAAGTTTATCATAAATACATGCACATTTATAATATCGCATGGTTATGCATAGCAGTGGTGGTTCTTTAATGGAGAGCGTTTTCTTGCGACCAGAAGGTGCCGGATTCGATTCTGACCTTCTCGACAATCAGATTTTAATTTGATTCAAATTGAACTACTAGCTCTGTTGCTCGGAGATCACGTTAATCTTTCGATTTCGGAAAGGATTATGGCATCGGTGACAATGGTCTTTGGCAGCCCTTTGCCCGCACCGAGCCATCGTTCGGGGCATAAGGTCTCCAGATTTATCAATTAGAAATTAATAAAATAGTACGAGATTATGTCTCATCGTTGGGACGATTAAAAACCTGACACAGAAAAACTATAATCTTATGTTTATTTCTGAGAGAGGTAGACAGGAAATGATGCAGAGACGATTGGTCTACACTTGATGCGATCTTGATACATAATTGGAAAACTGCTTTCCGAACGAATGAAAAGTGGTATAGCTAAGTAGTACAAATAAAAAATTTAACAAAAAAAAAACCGACTTTAAAACAAAAACTATTCCAAAACAAATTAATATGCACTAAAAATTTAAAAAAAATAATTGCGTAAATCTTCTACAACTTAATAATTAACTTACTTTTTCTACTTATTCATAAGTAGATATAATAATGTAGTTACAATTATTGTTATTTTTAGAGTCGGTGTCTATTGCTGGGTATATTGTAGTGTTTGCTTGGCTGACCTCCTTTTTTCGGTAAAAAAGGACGACCTTAACAAACTATAAATAAAAAAAACTTTCGGATTTTTGTTGATGTTTGGTTCCGTCGGGAATTTTCGTTTCAAATTAGAAAGAAAAAGTAAATGGTTGTGGAAGCAAAACGTTTAGATTAAATATTTACTGATAGAAACTAATAATCCATGAAAACGATACAATCTTTATTAATAAAAACTAAAACAATTTTTAGCGGACTGAGGATAAATAAAATATTAACACTTGCTTAGGTGTTCAATGTCTATCAATCCTCTCGAATCAATATTCAATTTGTTGAATGAGGATTCGTAATGATTGAAGAGATTTGAGGGTCAATGACGGCAAAATAACACCACATACTATAGAATATCATTATGAAAACTTTCTCGATATGATGTGGCTATTAATTAGACATACTTCACTGTGATGTCGTAATACGCATTTGATACATATCGTTCCAACACTCAATCAAGTACGAGTTTACGTCTACAACTTTGTCATACATATTTGCATAGCAGTAGCAGTTGGAATATTGATATCCTACAAGGGAATATCTCCATAAAACTATAGTATTTTCACAAACCCGACTCTCGATAGTACTACTTAACATCAAATATCTTTAGTGTTCGCGCAATATCGAATATCATCGGTCCTCCGAGGCGTGGTGACATGGCAACATCGCGTCCGAGCCGAAAACCAAAGGTCACACGCCACCACCGCGCTACGAGCCGGCGTGGGCGCGATTGGCCGATCGTACACGCGTAATGGAATAATTGTAACAAATGAACGTCTAGACTGGGAGCATACTTTGGTTGATTGTGATTGCGGAGCACTAAGTAATTATTGTACCGATATAGTCAAACATAAATATAATTATTAGCGGTTACTCACCCGCTTCGCTGGGGGTAAATTAAAATTCAGCAATCGTTGCTGTTTTTGTGATTCAAAAATGCCCGCGGTTTCGCTCGTACGGATGTAGAATAAATTCCTTCATTTTTTCTATGGGACGGTCTCGCTATCAATTCTTATACCGATTACGGGCGCGTGGTTGATATCAAACACGGTTAACTGGATCGTCCGTTCGTTTTCTCTGTTTGTCGACTCCTCTGCCGAATTCGGTGCCGATAGCGATTTTAATTACAATACTTGTCCCGATATTGATCTCGATGGTCTCTTGGATAGTGATGTTAGTGATAGCAAATTATTATTTTTTCTGGGATTTAGACAGTTTTAAAGTAAAACGTGGTATTGTATATCCTATCTGTGGCCATAATCTACCTCTGCGCAAAATTTCATTACAATCCACACAGTCGTCAGCGCCTTACAAGCATTTAAACAAATACACTTTTACATTTATAGTATTATAAACAGCCTATAATAAGCTGCAATGAATTCCGCGTTGAATGGTCCCATACCGATAGATTCAGTAGTTTTTAACTAATGCTCGGACAAAGACAAATCGTTGACGTTATACGTATAGAAGATATATGTATCCCACGAGCAACATGTACAAGACAGGTGTGCCAAAAAAATTAAATATTCAAAAATAAAAATATTTATTCACCAGTAAGCATGTCCTTACATTTTCTTCTCGCCTCCGTCGAATTTCTCTATAATAAATGAACACCAATCTACTTGTCGGTCTATCTGGTCATCGGTCAGAGTTCATGCGGCACCCATTTCGAACAACATTTACGGGGAGAAATATAATCATGAAAAATTGTTTGCGTCGCTGCTGACCTAGTACTCAGTTCTCGCTCAAGCTCTAGATATATAATTCTTTGTTCCTAGAGGAAAAATTCATCAACTTCTTGAACTTTTTCTTGAGTGACTGCAGTCGGCAGCCGACCAGTCCTCGTTTCCTCTTCAAAGCTTCCCCGTCCTCTTTTAAACTCGTCAAACTAATTTAAAACTGTTGTTTGTGAACTTATTACGTCGACCGAGTTCCATTGTTGCAAGCAAATTCCCGCCATATTCTTACAGAATAAATATTTTAAAGAAAAAATATTTGAGTGTACATATGTTCCATTTTTAAATTTATCACTAAACAACCAGTATTTTCGACGCTATATTACTTGCCAGTATCAAATTATTGAGTAAAGAGTATATGATTACTTTTGATATATCCTTCATATAGGCAAATGTGTGTTTGTGTTACGTGCACACTTATAATTATTTGACATCATATAATTAATAACTTGTAAATGAAAGCTATGTACCCCTGTGTGACATTACTATAAATATCAAACCAAACACTGTTTATTCCATTTATTACAACTCAGGTATTAGAGCCGCCGAACAGACCCTACAATGGCCTTATCAAGCGGCTACCCACACCACACATAGAATCTTTTAAAGGTCATTCTCCTCCACTTTGACACAAGGTTTACAAATCGAGAAAGAAATCATCCTATTTTTTTATATATTTGTTCAGCTCATTCAAAAAAATTTCATCACTGCAAAATGTTTACACATTGTATTCAGGTATTGAACATATTCAAGTCTCAATGTAATATGTTAAGATTAGTTAAAAAAGTAGCAAAGCTGATATATATATACATAATAAAATACAATAAACAGATAAAGGTAGCTCGCTTTACCCAACTCACATGAAATATTTCAAAGCGAAAAGAAAATCTTTTCCTCACAAAAACGTTTCCCTCGTAAGGCGGTTAATCAAATCAGCGTAATTACATATTTAATCGTTTCAACGCTTTTGCGAAGCGAATTCTCTTAAAGATCATCGTCTAAATACGGTGTGAAATATTTTTACACACTTATTATGAAGGCCTCGGTATCGCAAAGCAAAAAAAAAAAAAAAGTTAAAACATACTCATAAGAGAAATGTTGTTATAAGAAATTCATAACATTAACTCGATACATGTTTCATAATAATAAAAACCTGAAAGATAATAGGTATTGGCCGTTTTAATATTACAAAATAAAGGTTTTCGAGAATGAAAGTAATATAATACATTGTAAGCTATACCCGTTTTCGATATGAGTAAATATCATCATAGCGGGGTATTCCAGACATAATATGTGTAATGGGTATATTGAAAAAAAAAATGTGGCCCGGGAACGATATTTCAAGCATTATTACTGTACCGTACCTATAATCCTGTATATTTCTATACAACATTATACTGTGGCGATTGTCATGTATTAGATGTGGGTAGTAGCAAGATTTTAAAGCAGTACATGGCCTAACCCTCGTTTGATTGCAGTCTTCTATCGAATGGCGACTGGCGACTAGGGATGTCGATTAAGAGCTATTTAACATTTAAATAGGTGATGATGCCGTATGGAAAAATTGAAGTCTTCGATATTTCAACGACAAAATTAATTGTGTACATAAGTCGGGTTGTAAGACATATAAGACAGGACATCGCTATAAATAGTATTAAGGAGGAATTACAGGTAGCCTCATCGACAGCGGTAGTGATGATTAATTAAAATTAGTACACATATAAAACCGGCTACGTATTTTTTATAAAAATAGTTTAGTAAGGGATTAACGCGGGTCTGACTCGCATTTGGCTGGTTTTTATTAGGTAATTGTTGTATTATTTCAGAGTGGAGGCTCAGTAATATGGTCCCGTTAGCACTCTTTGGGTAATAAGCCCTAAAAATAGTAAATTGACGACTAGCAGTTAATATATTATGTCTTGATTAGTTATAATATTTTCTTATATATATATATAATGAAAATAGGTTGTCTTTGTTCGCCAATCACGTAAAAACTACTAAACGTATAGACATGGGACTGGGACCATTCGATGCGGAATGATTTGTAGATGGTTCTAGGCTACTCATTTTTCGAATTCCGGAAATCCTTCGCCATTTTATTAATAATAAAAATTAGCCAGCGAAGCGGGCGGGACAGCTAGTATATATATAAGCAAATATTAAGCAGCAGATTGACAGTATCTGCGCAGCAGTCTCCAAACAATAGATCATAATGGAAGTAGCAGATAAACAAAGCTCAAGTTCTAGAACTCCTGATTCGGCAGTCTGGTCGTAGTCATATTGCTCCAATAAATCATTTTGTTTGTCACATCTGAACTTGACATCCTTGAGTCGTAATATAGCATCCGTTGTATTGTTACACCAAATGTTATTATTTCATACGACCTATTATTATGCAACATGAGGTTAAGTTGAAGGTAGTTACAACCGTATAATTCTTCACAAAAAAAGTAAGTCCAAAAATAATAATAACCTAATTAAGATATTATTATTTGTTAAGATGTATATTCATTGAACACCTATGATGATTTATACTTTTTTTTAATTAAAAAACTTATAAAATCTCTATAGTGTACTTTTAGCTGCGATAAAACAAACTGTTTAGAATTTCATCCCTTTTTTGTTTCAATTAATAATTAGAATCTGTGTAGCAAGGTTATTCAAAAGGTCTTTACTCTCTCATTAAAACTCCTTAAATTGAGAGAAAAATTAATTGCATTTTAAATTTTTAAGTACTTGCCTTAGAATAACTAAAATATGAACCTAAAAAATTGCCAATAAGACAAAGAGTATACAGACGAACGCTGCCTTCGAACGTCAATACTATTTTATAAAATTTCATAAAACATTGTTTGTGCATTTTGTGAAGAAAAACATTTAAAAAGTCTTTGATGGCTTACAATGTTGTTCAATACCCAAAAAAGCGGTTGATTAATTACCTCCGACTTCGTTCACATCCAAACTGTGACTGGTAGGTTGCGAAATCGAAATTGAACGGAGACGGAACGGGACGGAGAGCAAAATCGGGCACGGGACTAGGACGGAAATCGAAAACGGTACCGGAAGCAAAATTGAGAGCGGGATTGGGGTCGAAAACGAGTGTGGAGTCGGCAACGAAATTAAAGTGTGACCAGGATCGAAACGGAAAGCGAGAACGGGACTGACATTGACGTCGATCGACACAAAAGATGAAGGAGTTAATTCTGCGTCCATGCTGGTTTAACACTACGGGCAAATCGAGTGATTTGGCCGTTACGTGAATGTCCGTCTCCTTGCGAGTCAAGAAAGGATAGTATTGCATCTGCCGGGGCCGTTAGTTCCAACGTTGTTAAAGAAGATATAAACTTATAATACAGTTTTAGTCGTACTTGTATTTGTGATTTTTTGGTCATTTGACTGAAAGTTTACTTAGCAAAAAAATAATAATTGAATCTGCGACAATTTTTCACAAATTAAGTAAATAATATCATTTTTTGGCAAAATTTTGTTTGTTCACTTTTAAAATTTTCTGTAACATGAAATAATCGCTTCGTCGACGAACTAAGCAACAAAAATTTTTTTGTACTATGTTCCATGAAAAAAGGATGACGTTACTTGCAATGATGCCTTTTTAACATTATTTAGGTGTTACATATTTTAGTTTATTAATTAATATTTTTTGTGGTAATGGCAACACTGCGTCATTTATCTCGGGCATAAATTCTAATCACCGGTACGTGTTCGATAGCAACTTTACTGACCTCGTCAGATTTACTCTTTAATGATATTTTAGTGGTTCGTACTGTCGAGATAGGTCGACAAATTTGCCCAACACAATTTCGAGCCAGACAGCATATCTAGATAGTTCCGTGCTTATTAAGTCGAATGAAATAACAGATTTACATAAACTCATTCAAAAATATGTGCCACATTATAACTGTACTTTTCATCTACCAACCCACTTTGTCATAGAATATGAATCTTATGACAAAGAAGATGAAGTTTTTAGTGGAAATTTTTAATTACGACATTATATTTTAAATTGAAGTTTAGAAGGAGTTTAATTTTATTGATTTCTCAATGAAAAAAATGTAAAATAAATGCATTTTTGTACTTCACTCCTTAAGAATTAATTTTCATATAAAGCGCCTTGTGTGGAAATTTTATGAGGAGAAATTAAAGTTAAATGAAAAGCGTTATAAAATAACGCTTTTCATTTAACGTTTGAAATTCGTATAATGAAAAATTATACGTACTTGATTTCTACTACTATTTTAACACTGTGTTTAACGGTAGCGTGGCCTGGCGCTCTAAGGTGCTGGTTTAAAGCACGAATCTTTTCGCATGAGTGGATTCAAATTTTACCGCTGCCAGACTTTTTTCTATTAAACTTTATAAAAATGTTTTTTAATAATTTATAACATTATTAGAACCAAAAGCAGGAATTAGTGTTTCATATAATGGTATCTAATATCGAAATCGGATACCACCTATTTATTTATTAAGAGTTAATTATAATTGAAGAAATTTGAATTTAGGCGTGCTATTTTCAGAAACTTATAACAGCTCCTTATTCATTGAGTTAACTCTTTAAGCATTGACTTTTATTTAAGGGCCCAAGTATGGAAATTTTATGGGGAGTGTAATTAATACAAGCTTTAACCCAAAAGCGTTTGCTTTAAAAATGTTAACACCAGCTGAATGACAGCGAGCGTACAAACACCGATAAAAAAAAACTGAAACGGACATAAATATTCATGAAGATAACCCAGTCAATAAGTTTATAGCTGAGTATCAGCGAGAACAGAGATTAAGACAAAAACTTAAATATTATAAGAGATGCATTTGTTTAATCTCTTTGCCTATTGCATATTCTAAAACAACCGTACTTTAAGAATAAACTCCAGCAGATACGCACTCACTTTTTAGAATTAATTATGCTATTTATCATAATTAGATGCTAAAAAGTCACCATTACACCTTTGTAATATATGTACATATATCAAATACAGTGAACAAAATACTAATATTTTCAAATATTTCCTATGTAATAACTAAAATTAAAATATAATGTATAATTATTTAAAGGTGTAAATATATAAAAATAAAAATATAAAAAAAACCTATATATTTTTTCCAAGGTGAAGGTTTACTTTTTTTTTACCAAAATCAAGTCCTGCCCTTTTAACATGGAGCGATTCAATTACTAACACAAGTCAACATCAATTTGGTGCCCGAGTTCTGTGTACCCAATTTCGATTTCTTGTACCTAATTAATAAAAAAATAATATATCTGTCTCATAAAGTTTGCTTTTGTAGCTATCAGATTGGATTTTCAAAATTTGGAGAAAATCACTAACTTTTTTTTATATATATATATATATATATATATATATATATATATATATATGTAAAAGGAAAACAACCATTGATTTATTTATTTATATCACTTTAAGTTACTAAAGACAGTTAAAACAAATTTATGAATACAAAAAAAGATAATTAACTTTTAAAAGTGGATATTTTTGTTACTTCTTTAGTATACAACTGAACTTTCCCGAATCGACCCCAAATGTAATGTCTCATCAGGTTTTGATTGTATTGACCCTGATATCGTTGCTCGAAATCCGTCACAGCTTGATGAGAGTGCTCCTCTTGCTTCTCGGAAAATGCTCCCAAATTGTCTTTAAATTGATCTAAGTGAGCATATAACATATGTAGCTTCAGGGATATGCAACTGCAACCCATAATTTTAAATATATTAACCATATTAGAAATAAGCTCTTTGTAATTTTCAGATTTTTTACTGTCGAGGAAGCCATGTATCACTGACTTAACATTGTGCTACGCCTGTTTTTTCATATGTGTTCAGTAACTGTAGGAATTTTTCACATGCCAGTAATTTTTTTTTATTTGTGGACCGACGAAAATACCAGCTTTAATATTAAGCCTCTGACAATTTAGGGAAAAAAGTCATTTAAATTTAACTGTTTTAGACTTTAATTTTAGACAGGTTTAATTCTCTCACCGAGTCGTTAAATTCTGTTGATTCAATGAGATGTGGTTCCGCTGACGTTGATTTCACTAAAAAGTCGCTACCTGCGCTATAGGTAGACTTTTGTGATAAGGGTCGATGTTCGTTAAGCAAAGTTGAGTAAAGTTAAGGAGGAGAATACAGAGGAAATCGTTCACTATGGAGTATTGGAGCGGACGTTGATGGTAGATCTGGGTATAGAATCTTTTAGGAATTTTTGTCAACTCAGCGCTTACGCACATTAACTATACAAAAATAGCAATCATTGAGGTGATCAGTGGGCTCCCACCACATTCTTGGTTAGTGCAATTTCATACTTTTTTTTATCTTGACCTTCGAAAAGGAAGTTTAAAATAAGCTTCGTAGGCTTCACAAAGTCTTTTATTAGTGAATAGACTAAATGTTTTGGCTCTTACTTTAATAAATTCCCCTGCAAATGTATTAAAAAGAGTCCACGTCATTTTCACACATTTTGGAAAATATTTTAATGCTCAGACACACAAAACATACGATATGTTTTGTTTGTCCGTCTCTAAATATGTCTCTAAATAGTGAGTACGCACACTGTGTGACTGCTTTGCCGCTTCCCGTTCCACATCCGATATCCCCCCGCACCCCCGTAACCCTCGCACTTACTTATTAATAACAGTATCCTTAATCATTTGGTAAAAATCGCATATTTGTATTTATCATCGTATAAAGTACAAAAGCAAATTTTATTGTTATAAATTGAGTTTTTGGTTATTTTTCGATGTAAACAATCAGACAATAATCATTAAATAACAGACACAAAAAAATAAGCTTTTTTTTTTCTGTCGACTTATGTTATCCGTCCCCATATGAGTACACGCTTAAGGTCACAGTTCAAACACACACAAAACGGAACCCTAATAATGATAAATCACTTCAGTAGGCGAGAGATTAGATCTAAAGCCCCTCCTCCCATTCGAATACAGCCAAAACCGACGAGGATTAAATTTTGCCGCTAGAGCGCTCCGGCGCGCTCACGACATCGGCCCTAATATCCGACGCGGGTTTTGAGGCACGTTTCCGTTTATATTTATTTGCTCGTCGCTCGCAAATATTTATTACTAAATAAATAATTATCGCATCGGTTGCGGTTTGTAAATAGTAGTTTGTAAACAGCCCTATACAATGGCTGCAATCGTATTACCTATGACGTCGACGCGAATCTATTTGCCCGCATAAAGCATCTTAAACCAATATTTATTTTGTATTTTACCATTCTATGGACATAGCATAATTGTGTTTACAGAATGACTTGACATTCGAAACGAACGTGCTCATTTGGAACTCTAGTTGCTATTTCTTTTCTACAATATCTTTATGTTGTATTTTTGGAACGACTAGGCCATCGAAACGGGTACACTTGTAGGAAATTTGAATCGCCATTTCTCTTGAACAGAATTGGCTTTCCTCCGCGTCGCCGCCCGCGTCGAAATCGAACGATTCATTTTATCTTTCGCATCGATCGATTGCGATGTCGATCATGATCCCGATGTTGTTCCCTCTTTTGATTTCAGTCCTAACACCGCTTTTTATTCCGATTCTAAAACCAATCTACGGTTCTGTACAAAATGTACATAATTTGACCGCGGCTCTGCCCTCACAGACATACGACGGACTCTTTTATACCTATTGGAAACGTCATCAATTATGATTGCAATCTCGTTCCCGTACTCGATTTCATAGCAGAAGAATCCATATTCTTACACCGAAACCACAGATAATGGGCTATTTTTTTTAATAAGAAACACTTAAACCCTTGATCTAGATCTCGGTGACGTTCGCGATTTTGGTCCCGAGCGGATGTTGGACTTCAACCTCTCTTTTATGTTATCGTTACTGATAACCAATCGACGTAAGTAAACAATTCGTTCTACAATCGCGCAAGCGAAGTCGCAAGCAAAAATTAGTATACTTATAAATTATAAGCCTGTCATTCTGATGTATAAGCTATAATACTGTAAAATCTCAACTAATTCTGTTCAGCTGTTAAAGCGTAATTTCATTCACACTTATAGTGTTAATAAGATTTGTACTGTACTTATACTAAGATTATCGAGCAAATTTCTATTTAGAAAGCTATAATAACAATTTTCCTTTTTCGTATAATTGTTTCTCAACATTATTTACTTTAATGCTAATTATATAGCAGCAAATGCAGAATTTATTTTATATATTTTTAAGTTCCCCATATATGTAGACATTTTAAAAACAATTTTCCAACTTGAATTGTACATATGACACCTGTAAATATCTTTTCTACTTCCGAATTAATGATTCCTAGACAGTTTTATTTATTCACATTACAAAATTAAATATACAATAAAATTTCGTATTCTCATCATTACAGAGAAAATCCATTAATGAGTTTGCTGTTAAGCGACATAAGAGTGTTAGAAAGCTCTAGAGTTAAGCCGACATACATAAGTTAAGCACAACTTTATACCTAGAACATTATAACTCTCTTAGACCTTACAACATTTTAAAGTAACATGCAAAATAATTGCTTAATTGTGACGTTTCTTGCGTGACATTTTGTAATTTAGAATTATACAAGAAACACGATAAATTTGAAAGGCGACTTTTTACGTGTTACTAGCAACATCCGTATCGCGCTTTATATACACAATTTATTCATTACTTAGAGTTCCGTAATGTATAGTAATAAAGAATTAAGTATCGAAATCATTTAATAATCAAAGTTTGTACTCGCTGTCGTGGCACCTTGTGCACGTAGGGCAAAGCTATAGTCCATTCCTTCCGCTTTCCCTTTCCTGTGTGCCTAGTCCAAAATAATAGTTTCCCTTCACGGACTACACCAAAGAAGCATAAAATTACATATACAACATAAATATTTTTTTAATGTTCGACAATGAACACGAACGAATTGACATTTAACCATCGTATAAAATGTTGGAGTGTACGAAAACTGTTTTGGTACTTAAGAATTTTAGCATATTAGTTACTAAAGAACATATAAATTTTTTAAGAGAATATCCCCAAAATAATTTTTCGATTCGACGCTTTAGGTAAAACTCTGTATTTAATTACGAGATCTGCTATTTATGTATCCGGAAGTGGCCACATACAGAAAAATATTTAAAAAGTAATTATAAAATTTAAAATGGAACTCCTTGGCTGTAGAATACAGTTTGTTACACGTAACTGTCAATTGTTTTACCATTATGACGTCATTTTGAAAATTGTGTGTCTTTATCAACATGGATTTAACTCGTGAAAATTTTTATGTGATGATTTATTACGATTTTTGGCGTGGGGCTAACTTAAAGACAGTGCGTCGATCAACTGACTTCGGCTTTTGGGAATAAATCACCATCATACACTACTGTGTATCATTAGTGAGTTTAATCGTGGGCGGTCTATGGTCACGGACGAATTTGAAGAAGGTCGCCCTAAATCGGTTGTTGTACCACAAAACATCGATGCTATGCGGGAGCTAAGAATGCAAGATCGTCATGTTACATATCGCGAAAAGAAGACATCCCTAGACATAAGTATGGTGAGCATACATAAGAAAATTTGGCTGTGAAAAAAATTTTCGCATTGAGTTCCACACAACTTGCGCATTGATCGAAAACAGGCTCGCGTCGATTGGTGCAAAAAAATGATAAAAAAATATAATCATGGTACGTCGAAAACTGTTTATAATATGAACACAGGTGATGAATCCTGGATCTATATGCATATGACCCCACAACTAAACAACACTCGACGGTGTGGGTGTTCCAAGATGAGCCGAATCCAACAAAAGTGATTTGTGCTAAAAGCACTTTGAAGCAAATGGTTGCCTGTTTTTTTTTGATATAAAAGGACATGTGGTTTCAGTGCCACAAAAGGATTGTAAAACGTTTAATACGGAGTGGTGCACGACCAACTGTTTTACAAGAAGTCTTTGAAGGAATGAGAAAGAACAACCGACAACACAGAATCATTCTTCATCATGACAACGCCGGCTGTCACACATCTGTCGAAAAAACTCAGTTTTTGGAAAGTGAAAAAATTAAATTGACGGGTCATCCGTCTTACAACCGCGATTTGACACCCAAAGATTTCTATATATTCCCAAGCGTGAGGAATAAATTACGTGGTTACCGTTTTTAGAGCCGCGAAGAGGCTGTTGATGCGTGCAAAATGCACGTTTTTGAAATACCTCAATTAGAATCAAAAAAGGGCTATAAAAATTGATTTCAGCGTATGCAAAAGTACATCGATCATCATGGCAAATATTTTGAAAAGCAATAAGACCACATTAAATGATAGATGTTTGTATCTTTTTGATATTCCGGACACATAAATAGCAGCCCTCGTACCAAGGCTAAGCTATGAAAGCGATGCCGTCTTAAGGCATAAATTGGTTTCTCGCGTCGCAGGGTTCAGTGCCAGCCAACGAAATGAAGTTAAATTTATAATTACACCTTTGACCCAAACAGGTATCGTATCACTTACGCGTGTAATGAATATAATTTGTTTATTTGAGCATCGGTTAAAAATTACTTAACTTATCAGTACGGGACTTTGACCATTCGACGCGGAATCGTTTATAGATGGTTTTAAGCTATTTATTGAGGTGAGATTCTGGACTTTTTTTTTTTTGGCGGTGGACAAACTGCTGACAATTTTGATAATAGAATGAAAGATGCGATTTTATGGGAATCATCAATTCTCGAAATAGTAAGTAACCTTCAAAATCACTATTGAAGAACAAACAGGCAACCAGTGATACGAAGCTAAATATCGATGAATAGAATTGACCCTCCGTATTAAGATACAACACCGTCGTTATGAACCTACAGATATAAATAAAATTATATAATTAAACATGTTTATACATTATGTAAGAGAACGAGCTTGGTTGTAGTTACATAGCCAACTCTACAGTAAGCCACGCTAACAACGTATGTTCGTCACGTAACAAATAATATTTTTCCTCTCTACGAGTATTTTCTAAGTCATAATAGAATTTCTCTCAGAGACATATCAATAAGTGAGGTCTCAGAAATGCCCGTCCGTTTATCTCTCGTCTGTAATACCTTTCTGAGAAAAAATACGGAGAACACTATTGCTTGTGACAGCTTGATAAGGTGGAAGTTCTTGTTATTTATTTAAAAAGTTCGAGAGGACAATATAACCTGTCAAATTTTTGTACTATTATATTAAGTTATATAATTTAACATAGTGGTACATAATATGTATCAGATATGTATAATCTTATTATATAATGTATTAAATATTATGATAATTATATTTATTGTTACTGGGGCTGATGATCATTTCGGTGATGTATCGTTTGAAATATTACGAAAAACATTTCTTTCAAATATAAAGAAAATAATTAAATAGAGGTTGTTGTCGGAGACATCAAGGATGGATTTCGGCATAGAGAAATTAGAAATAATATTATTTTGGAAATGCGTTTATTGGAGAAAAGCAAGTGTATAAGCAAAGGATAAAAAGAAATAAACCAATAATAAATAAAAATTAAAAAAAAAACGAGTGAACATTTTGTCAAAAACCTCGTAGGTTCAACAATATATATGTGTATATTCTAGCGATCCAGAAAAATAAAATGATAAAATACCATAATGCCCACCCTCTTAAAGTAATATCAGCATACGACTCCACTTGTTCATCTCGAAATACATAGGCGTAGTTGTTTACATTATATACGAATGTTAATTGGTTTAAATATTCTAATGACTATTAGATACTTGTATGTTAACGTTAAACGTGACATGTTCATGACCCTTTTTTTACATAATTAACTAAAATCCTTACACTTACAAAACTCATCATACTTATCAAAGTGATATCAGCATATAACGTAATCGCTATATTGAGGATATAAATCAAAAATGACATTACCAGACCTCCATAACCAAGTCTAATCTAAAGCTAAATCTAAAGTACTCGGAGTTCACCAATTCTTCATTAAAGCTTATTAAATTTTATTCTCATGGAAAGAGATAGCACGCTCAAATTGTGACTGCGGCAATAGTTTAAAATACTTATGTAGTTTAAAATATGATCATATAAAACGTGTTATTACAATTCAGTACGGGCGTATTCAAAAATTATAAAAAAAACGCAAAACACATAACAAGGTTTCTATAACGTGTAATTGACACTAAAAGAACTCGTAGATTAAAACCGAATAGAGTAATAAATTTTCTCCTGCAAGTATGAACACGATATCATGTATATAATATATATTGCAGGAGTCATTGCGCGTGCAAAGACGTTCAGAAAATTATCACCATATCGTTTCTTTGATGACCTTCTCTGCAAAAGTGGTTGTTTTGTTAAGTGTTTGTAGATTAAATCAATAAAAAAAATTTATTATTTTAATCTAAAGTCGGTATTACGTAAATGTTTTCAAAGGTACAGTCCTTTTAAATATCATTTCTGTACTGCGCCTACTATTTCTGTATGCCTACTTCATTATATAATTCAGAATATTTTCTTAATATGACCAAATCATGTTCAAATATGTGTAATACTTACGGACTAAAATCTTGTATCTAATATTTTATATCGATGCCGTGTTCATAGCTCAGAATCGCCTATCTTTATATATTAAAAGCTTTTTTTTTAATGTTCGAAACCTGTATTTCTACTGTTTTGATAATGAATCGTTTTGACGAGTTAACGAAAACTCGCGTCTGAGAACGCCATAAGCCCGTCGCTAAACTTTGTCAAAGGCGTATTTGGGGTGAGAAATAGTTTAAAAGTTGTAAATCTCTTAATCAGACTTGTTGTCCTAATGTTTCAAAGGAAACTTGAGCTGTCTCAGGGAACTTTCAAAGGACAGAGAAACCGCAATTTGACTACTCTATTTTGTTTCGGTAGAAATTTAGCGCTGGGTAAAACACCGTCGCCTTAGGATTTCGTTAAATATTAAAACAGAATCTGTTTTAAAACTCTCGTCGTTAATTAATATGCGAAATTGTGTACTAATTAATTTAGATTAATATTCAATTTTTTTTACTCGTGTCGAATCACAGGGGCCATTGATCCTGCGGCATGGGATTTAAGACTCGATTTAGGTTAAATTCTCTACATCATATATATCAATATCAATAAATTAACTGAACTGACTCTAATTATTGTGATTCTTAAAATAAAGTTAAAAAGTAATGCATTTATTAAATCTACTTTGTAAGTTCGACCGAAGATTGATTTTAATTTTATCCTGTATATATTTTTTTTAATTTTACAATAAATTACGCAATATATAATTGTCGATTGTTATAATTTTACAATAAATTACAGCGTTATAGAATACGAATCTAACTTTATTACTGTATTTAACTGAAAGCAGAGACTTCATTATTAATATCGTATATCAATTGTTTATCGTTTATTAAGAATTATAATTCTGCTACACGCATCAAATAGAGCTGAAGTTTTCGTTTGCATCTCCAACAAAATGTATCTTTGTTGACGTCCCGATTTTAGAGTTTGATTCGTTTTGAGACATGTACGTATACGTACAATAGTATAAAGTTCCTCTTAAGAATACTTTAAATGTGTTTTCGTCAGAATTAAATCAAATTTTGTACGTACATTTTGTTCTATTACTAAGGTTTCACATTACTGCATAACAACTCACGGACATTTTACGTGGACTAAAGCGACTAAGGACTCCCAAATCCGCCCCTTTATACAAGCCGGTATGTAAAATCATGAACATATTAATATTCGGTTTAATATACGAGATATAGATTCGTACTGTAATTTTTCAAACGTAACGAATGATTTTAAAATTTAAAAAATATTAAACAAATGAACGAGCAACGCGGGATACGCCGTCTTTAATGCCAAGTCGGCATCATTAATGTTTCTAACTCGAGTTCTAATTAACAACATACTTCATCATATATGTAATTGTGAACGAATACAAAACTAAATATCGCACAAAATTCAATACACACAAATGTGATCATTACCCACTAAGAAGTAATGGATTAGCATTGGAACCTGCCCGTAAAACCGCCAACTTAGGTGAACTTTTGCCATAAAGTAGATCATTATACGGACTGTTTTGTAAGGTTAAAATTAAAAATAGCTGATTAAGCTAACTTTAACCTTACTGACAAACAGAGTTGAGCAAAAATCTTATGATAATGGTTTTGATTTTGGGGTTGAATTTTGACTTTTGTTTCATCGCAATGAAATGAAGTGTTTTACTAATGAAATATTAATTGTGCAATTTGTAACTTTATAAAACCTTGATTATAATAATATTCGAAAAAAAAAATGAATTAAGTAACCATATAAATAAGCAATACTAAAACCGAATACGCAAGACCAAACCTATGTCTTGCTTTGACCGTCACTGTAGACGATGCAGAAAAAGCACAGAATTGAGTTATCTGTATTATAAAAATAAATATTCACACTTGTGCATTTTGTACTGTTCTCTTTTTCTAGGCCAATGTTTCCGAATCAGCGGTCCGCGGCGACACTGGGCGTGGTTAGCGAGCGCACTTTTAAACGACCCGTTCCATCAAAGGCACCTGCATACTAGCGAACGATATCGACGCCTAATGGATTCCAGTTTGTGTATACACTTAAATACTTTTTTTTTCTTTTTGGGTCGCTTCTAGAAAACCTTATGCCTTCCGAATCGTTGACATATCTAAGAAAGGGCGAATTATAAGCGTCCAAGCCGATGAACTGGATGGCTGATGGGAATCAGTGAAGCGAAAAAGGTATGCAGAGATCGTACCATGTGAAAATCTATGGTATCTACCTATCTTTATGGGAAATAGTCGTAAGTTTATAAAGTATTTATATATATTGCTAACAGTCGGTGGTCTTCCATTAAGATGATCCATTATAATGAAACTTCATGGACCATTGTCATGGTTTCTACCCATCACGGTTCCTGTTGGGAAAATAATACAAAAAACAAACTTTTTTTTCTTTGTATTATATTCCCCTGCCTTGGTGGCTTAAGGCTATCACACATCGTTGTAATAATGATCTCATTATTTTATTAAACATTTATGAATATGATCAGATATAATGATAACAAAAACATTTCAGTAATACGAAAATTTTAGGTCGATTTCAAAAACAAAATCTCGATTTGGCTTAATATATATAACGCGACATATTTGTCAAAATTTGGACCAATTTTAAAAGTTATATTTACTGTAGAGAATTCAATTTCGGTTAAGGACTAATGACGGAGTAAACAAGAGCAGAGGATGGGGTAGAAGAAGTCCTCAATGAATAGCAGCATCACGCGGTTCACTCGCACAGAACTGATGAGATCGCTGTGTTTCGCTTTCATTTGATAAATATTCGTGAATTAAGCTAAGCGAATGAGCGAATTGATATTCAGTCTCCTTTGAAATATTAATTTAATTTCTGTACTCCATAAATGTAAATTAAATCTAATTTCATCTCCGAAAATGACTAATTATCAATTGTTTTTGGTGTCGTATCTTATCAAAACATTAGTAGTTGCTTTTTAATGTACAATCAATAGGCATTCTGCTTATGTAGGTAGATTTTTGAAGTCGGTTTTAGTTGTATATATATATATATATATATATATATATTTATGTGAAATTAATACCTCACTATTGTACTTGGTATATAATACATTTCTTTATAAAGTAAAGCGTATTTAATGAAGGCTGATTTCAAATTTAAAATTCTAAACGATATCATTACAAAAGAGTTTTTTATTTCCTATTAAATTCCCCAAAATTAAGTCAAGAATTCGACTTAGGAAACCTACGTATTATTATGCCTGTATAAAATAGAAATGTAATAATTTCTACATGAAATAAAAATTTAAAAACAAACACTTGCGACAGACAAACAAACGGATAGACGGCGAAGACACCGCATAAGTACACACAATTGCAGTCGGTATACCCAAAAAATCACATATGTTGTTTGAGACTAAACTTAAATCTGTCAGTATTGGATGGCTTATCAAAAAAGTTTGAAGCAAAAATATAGTTTGGTTGCTTTTTTAATATCACTCGAACTAAATGAGCAATTAAATACGATCATGATACTGTAAGATAAATGTACCATCGGTGATTGTTTGTGAGGGTCATCGGACTGGTACTGGCAACGCACAAAACATTCCCCACCATTACACACATACAATTTATTGAATACAAAACTTTATTCCATCGAATAGGAAGCCATTAAAACATATCAATAAACGCAAAAGCTACTTTGGCTAGCTTTTCTTGTAGCGAGCCATGACGCAATCGACATTAGGTCATTAGTGAAACAACATGACGCAGTGGAATAGGATACTTAAACCTAATAATGTGTAATAATAATTAATGGTGCTTAATAATATGTCATTAACTAGGGAATTTAATGAAGGACAATGATACGTTCAGCATCGAGCGATATTACAATCATTATAATTATAATAATAATAATAATAAGCCTTTTTAGTCCATAAAAAAAATAAAATAAAACTTCTTAAAAACTATCGCTATGGAGCCCTTTTTGGGTGAAGGCTTTCTCCATTTCCGCCTACTTTTCACTGTTGTATCCTTCTTCTTCTCTTCCTTCTTCTTCCTCCTCTTCTTCCTCTTCCTCCTCTTCCTCCTCAATTCTTCCAGCCTGTTGTCAGCGACGCCCTTTATGTCGTGGGACTATCGCGAGTAGGGTCTGCCGATGCTTCTTTTTCCGTCTGGCCCTCTCCAGGACGTGGTTCATTTGGTCCACCTATCATCTGACGTACGGGCAATGTGGCCAGCCCACTTCCACTTTAGTTTAATAGAGTGTGTCAGAGCATCCGTAACTTTGGTTTTGTCCCTAATTTTGGTATGTCTCACTTTGTCCACTCCACGCAGCCTCAGCATACCTCTTTCCATCGCTCGCTGTGTGGATCTGATCTTGTCTTTGATTTTTTTTTTGGTAAATGGCCATGTTTGTGAGCCGTAAGTCAGATACGGTAGCAGACATGTATCAATCATAGCTTTTTCTACCGAAATCTCCTTTGAGAATTTCTATCAAGATTTATTATTATTAAAGCTCTTGAAATTCAAACAATTTTATCTAGTAACCACATATAACGAACTAAATGACATGTTAATGTGAATTTAAATGTGAATTAAAGTGAATTAAAATGGTAATTTAAAACAATTACGTATATAAACTGGAGCACCACTATTATAGTACCCCGCTGCACGTATCCCCTGATTTGCTAGCAGTCTCGATATTACTGAATGGGTATTTGAAACTTGTAATGTCTCCAGGGAAGTATTGTTTTAATGCGTTTTGTAGGTTTAAATTCTCTAACTAATAAAGTTTTGAATAAAATTTTTGCCGAAAATCGCAAACAAAATAATAAAAAGCATTTACATCCCTTTTACGATACAAAAGCATTTAGAAAATCAACTTATGTGCTGTAAAATTTACGATCGCATATTAAACTTGTCTCGATACATTTTTCAACAATTACTTGATATTTAAAGTTATGTCATATTAAATGCATTAGCTACTTTTTGTGTTCCCTTAAATATAATTTTTAAACCTAAAATAGACTTAAAAAAAAATGAAAAATTTTGAATAAAACGGTAATTTTCGTGAAATATAAATCTGGGGGCCGGCGTAACAACAACTTCCAATGATCTATATAAATAAATATAATAATTTGTAACAGTTCCAATGATCTATATAAATAAATATAATAATTTGTAACAGTTCCAATGATCTATATAAATAAATATAATAATGGGTAACGACTTGTACATCCCCTATCTGTATATATCACTCCGTATAATTGGGTTATTCAGTCGTTATAAGACAGAATTCCAAAAAAAATAATTCCATTTTGTTGCTAACTTAATCCTGCGTACAGTATTCATTGTTTAAGCCGCGCATTTATCGTCTGACTCGAAATTTCACTCTCCATATGCCTAAAGATATAATTCTAATGTGTATCATAATATTTCATCTGTATATGTATGTTACCTTAGTTCTTCGCGAAAAGTTAGCCGACATCTTAAACAATGAAGCCTAATGCGCTCGTCTTTTACAGCCAACTTAAACCTTTTAAGTATGCTGTATTAAAACTTCACTCACATACGTATAAAGAAGTTCAACATACGAACAAAACAATTATATTATATGATAAACTCCAGTAAAATATTTTACAAAACCATCAACTCTCTGTTTAATAGGTTACACACTTTCAAAAAAAAAATGCTTACAGACGAACATAAAACCTTTTCCTTTTTTTGAAGTCGGTTATTAAAGATTTGAATACAGGTATCGGTAAACATACTCGAAATTACCATCAAAATACATAATGTCATGAGACTCCTGTATCGGTGAATTCACGAAAATTAATCGGATATATTGATACCAAATTTACTTTTTATTGTATACCTACCTTTGGTTTCTACCATCCTAAGCGATATCCACTGTCTATACTCGTGTAGTTCGGTTCATTTCATCGTTAAACGTATCTCATTAGAAGGGGAGGCGAAACTGGCGTAGTTATTTTACATAGTGCAAAGGTCGAAAGTCATATAAACGAACTTGGCGTTAACATTTGAAAGTTGTTGAATGCATCTAATTTAAACTTTCGACGAATAATCCAATAACGGTTTTAATAAATGTATGAAATACATGAATAATCTTTCATGAATGTAGTTACCATATAATGTGGAATTCAACAGATGCGCGATGTGAGAGACTATCTGTCTGTACACATTATTTATCTGCCGTTAAGGCACGGTTAAAGTGTCGTATTTAAATGGTCAAAACTAAGCGCTTATATTGAAATTTTCTGCCTGTGTGACTATCCATCCGTCCGCTTATCCGTATTTCCGTCTATTCGTCTGTCCGTATGTTTGTCTGTTCACATGTCCGTATGTTCATATGTTCATGTATCTCTAACTTCGTTTGCTCCTACATCCGTCTGTGGATCTGTCCATCCTTCCGTATGTCCCTATACGCCTGTCGGTCTGTCCGTCTGTCCTTATATTTGTACCTCCATTATGCTGTTATGTCTTTCTATCGGTCTGTTCCTCTATCCGACTGTCTGTCCATCCATTTGATTGTAACAACTATTTTCCCATTTTTTTTTTTTTAATTTGAAAAAAAATATTAAAAAGTCGTTTTTGTACCCAACGAGAAATATCGTTTCAAAGGGCGTCATTAAAATATCGGTAAAATGTACATGACGCCATCCTATCATTTTTATTTCATTAGGTTTCTGGTGCAAAGTGTAATTCAAGATGATAAAATGTTTGCATAATTTCACGAGAAATAGAGAGAACAATCAACAATTTAATTGTTGATTGTTCTCTCTTTTGGTGCTTAACAAAAAACCAACTTTCACCTTAATGATCAACAAATCCGAATCGTGTTCAAATATGTATAAAACCACCTCCAATCCACAATATTCAAAATATTAAAGTGAAGGGGACACTTGTTCTGAAAATCTGACGCACACTTTCTTAGTATTTTCTAATGTTTATAGTATGCTCAAAAGGCGGTTGTTGAAAGTAAAATTAGTTTTAAAAGTGACTTTTTGTTAAAAATTACTTTAAAAGATCGAAAAGGCCCTCAGACTTATTTAAACGATTTACGTACAACATAATAGTTGATAGAGAAATCTTCAATATTAAATCTATTATATAAATATTTCTGGTCTTCATGCATTTACTTTTATGCATAGAAAATCAATATAATGATATAAAGTTCAGTGCTGAATTGGCTAGTGTGTTTGATTATAAAATCGAAAGTTAAAAAAAAAACTGTTATGAAAACAAAATAGGTTTTAATTAATTTTATAGTTATAACGATTAAATTTTAGCGGACATTCGCAGCGAATTAATATTAATTTGAAAATACATTATACTACGACGTGGCTATGGAAAAAAGCAAATATACTTGTTAGGAGATCTAACATTAATTAAAAAATATTTAATTAAAATCAAAACTACTTTCTACCAACTTTTACGTTATTAAATAATTCATACTTCAATTTAATGTCCTTAGAACATTAAATTTAAGTATGAGGGAACTTCACAGATGAGGAAAGGTTTCTCTAATGCCGGATTTTCGACTATAAATCTTTAATTCTCTCTCGCTGAAATAAAATTGACACTACGTAACGTCAGTCAGACGAGAGTAAATCGCGCTTGACGCTATTTTTAATCTCGACACGAACGAACAAACAAATGGATCCGCACATCGGCGTCCCTCGAGTCCCACGCCTCCTCCGCCTACAGCGTGCCTCCCCCGCGCCGCTGCCGGCGCCGGCGTCGGCGTGTGGACACATTTATAAGGCGTCGCAGGCGGGCGCCCGCTGAAAGCTTTCAGGATCGAGTTATGTTCGCGATCGGCGCGCGTGAACTAGATTTATGTTTATATTGTTACCTGGACCGATTGTGTCGATTGGGAAACTTTTGGGGAATACCGGAATCCGTCGTGTGGCGGTGAAATATAAAGAGCTTTTATCGGCTTATATTACGTACCTAGTGTAAGATGTGAGTAAGAAGTTTATCAGACGATAGTCTAAATTGACGATAAATCTGTTTGTTATTGCGATGCCTGATGATTGTCGTTAATGGAAATCATAAGTATGTCAAATTTAGGAATTAGGGATATATTTATTTTCTATGTTGAAGTACAAAATTGATGTGTCGAATCCATAAGTAACAAACTCATATTCTATCGTTTTATTATACAGATTATCTTAAACTGCAACGGACGAATATTACTTTTAGTTGTAAAAATCATTAAACCTTACGATTTTTGTAAAATACTTAATGTGCTTTTATCGCAACGCTGCGTAAACAGATCAAGTTACCAGAACTTTAGCATCAAAAACGTTACATTTTTCATCGCTGATTGCAGTGTTTTAAAATTTTAGGGGTTTTTCCACGCTGTCTACCAGAAGAATCCAGTCAACATCGATACATGGGTAGAAAAAAAAATTCCATACTTTCATTCGCTTTTTACAATACCCACGAGAAAAGTTGGAATGGATCAACTTATATTAAATAAATAGTCCACTCCGTTCCATTTGGAAAAGTTCCATAATATAGATTTCGTATTGTTTTATTACACAAACCGTCGAAGTATTGAAAAGCAAGCTCGTTACGAAATGTTTTTTTTCTTAAATGAAAAGCTTGTATTAGCTCAGAGTTTGTTTTATTTGTTCTTAGTTTTGGTTTGAGTAAGTGCATATTTTTTACGAAAATATCCGAAGATTAAAGAAATAAATACATAAAAATACTTGGAATATGTGTTAACTAAAACTTAAATACTTAAGTTTCAGGGTTTGAACGGAAATTATTAAACGTCGCCCATTTACCATTAACCCACCGTACCAGATTGTACGCTTTTATATTCCACAATATACGAAAAACCTTATGGGATATTATACACACTTTTTTTAAAAAGCACGTGAATGAAAAGATTATTTATGATTTTTTTTAAGAAAATATTTTGCGTCTTAAGTTTGTAAAAAACTTTAAAATACTGAATGTTTAAAAAAACTTCACTAATTACTAACACTTAATTATTAATTAATCATTAAGGTATCATATTTAACAACAAAAAAATACATTGTTATGTGACATTGAGTCGTAGACTAGTTGAATTACTATAATTTTTTAATATTCTTTGTCGATATTAAAAATGTATGAAATCCACTTTTAAAATCTCGTACATCCAGCACCTCCATTTTGAGTTTCTAAAGCCTATTTTTTTAAACAAAACAACTTTTATATGATAAAAAAAATAAATTCGACGATAAGATAAATTTACTTTCTTAATTCATTGCTTTGCTCGACTTGGAAATTAAATTAGATCTTTCTTCGTTTATTTTTCGACTGATTAGACAAAGTATAATATTACTGAAAAATACTACATTAGCTTTATGAAAAGGTGCCTGCAATCTTAACAAACATACAAAAAAAAAACAAAAAGCTCATAAAGCTTACAAAACATAGCTCAATAGTAATGATTAGAACACTATTCCAAGTTATATAACTCTTTTTATATACAAATATTCATTATTCATAAATACCATTGTGCACCTATTGTAAACAAACTTAGCCCATTCTTCTTTTTCATTGTATTCGTACTATGTGTGTGTGTGTGTGTGTGTGTGTGTGTGTATCCATTTAATTATTCTGATAATTATACAAACGCACACACAGTTTTTACAAACGAAAACAAGGACTCGACTTACTGTGAATCAATATCGGATTTTACTGCTTGGTATAGATCCTCTCTAAGAATATGCACACGTTAGGGAAATAGGTTCTAAACTGTTCTCATGTATAATGGAAATTTAAACACATCTTGGTTTATTCTACTGAATCGTTTAATCATTTGGTTCTAACTGAGAACCGAAGCCTCCTGTGCCGGATGTGCTAACCAACATAGGTTATGACAACTATCGCTGACATTAGTTTAATATTAAACGTTGCTTTGGACTTGGAAAATCCCAAATGTGAACTGTAAGGATCTCGCACTTTTTACTATGTAGGTAACCCAAGTAACCATATAAAATTTAATAAAAAAAAACCCTAAAAGCCTTCGAAACCAAGTCTACTGCCTAAGCTGAATACACATTGTATTTTCACAAATTGCGAGCAATTTCACGAAGTCGTTACGTGAACAGAATACTCCCGAGCCGCAACCGGCTTTCGGTTTTCATGTAAGCGCGCGCTCAACAAAGTTATATTGACTCGAACATTATACGATATGAAAAGTTCGACTTCATAGCCCGCTCGCCTGTCCTTAAAGCTATAGGGAATACATAATCAATATTTACTCAGAAGTGTCCGTAACGAGATTACTGTGTTGGACACGTGGAAGCCACATCCTCAAAAGGACACGTTTAGGTGCGGTGTGTCATTGAAAATGATATACAATAGAATACAATATTTATATTGTAGGATGTAATTGTGGAATATTTTCTTCTGTACTGTATTTTATTATAGGATCACATTGGGCTATCTTTGCCAAGTAGCGTTATATTTCGATATTCTATTTTCTGTGCCGAAATTAGTTCAAGGTTTTCGCAAAAAATTACAGAAGGTATAGATAGTTATTAACACAATATTTAATGTCCATAGTATCTTATTTATTTTAATGTGTTATTTAGTAACACAAGAACAAATATTTTTTGCTCATACGGCACTACCGGATAGTATAAATTCATTGTGAGTTTATCGCATGTCGTCTCTCTTCGTAAAACAATCTCGTTTTAGTCCTCATTTGAAGTCGAATTTGATATTCAAATTCTGCTTCCAATCCCTAAATATCTCATAGGTTATATATTACTGTTGAAGTACGACGTTATAATATGAATTTAGCACTATTTCGGAAGGCAGTTTGTCCTCAAGAAAAGCGAGCATATTTGTCCTCAAAATAATGGAAAATTTTACTATACCTTTTTTTATGAAGTGATTGTCTAATAATGACCTTAAAATTTCAACGTTAAGTTTCATATAAAAACAGAGAAATTATCGAACACAGTGTTCTAATAAGCGATTAACATCTAAGTACATTGAGTTTTACCCGATTATCGAAAAAAGGGAGGGTAATGTTTTCAAACGAATATATTTATATGGGTATGTATATCTATGTATATTTCTTTTTTTTTGGCATGTTGTACAGCCTAAACCGTTTAACGAATTTCATCATATGTGTCATTTGATTCGTCTCAGTTGCAGGAGTGACATAAAGTAAGTAAGAATGGCATATGTCAAAATTATGAAAAACCAAAATAGCATATTATGGGCGAAGATTTAAGCTTTCAAAAAAAAATATTTTTTCAAACCTGTCAATGGGGCATCAAAATGTAGGATTTTAAAAGGCGTTTATAAATATATATACAATTTATGTGTTAAAAAGTAATTTGATTTAACATGTGTTTAAAATACTCTAAATACGTGAACTAATAATAGAATTTATCGAATTAATAAAAACTTAAAATTATGATACATTTTTCACTTCTTAGTTTGTATTTTTCAACACAGCCAGGGTTTTGTTTCATTTAATATATTGTCTTTGTTGTTTCTAGTGCCGACTCTATGTTGCGCGTTCCTCTCGTTCTCGTTCACTTGCTTCATCAAATGCCGTCATTGTGACGTCGATGACAATGATGGCTGATGAAAATCGCCGCCACCTTCGTAAAGCCATCATTAACACCTCACCTTTACCACTCATACAGAAATTTTGCATGTATTAAAATATATCAGCTCGATGAGACCGCGGCGGGCCTTCGTACTACTATCATCGACGATCACCACCCGTACGAAGACTTCCTTGCTTCACCGTCAAGTTTTTTCTCCTACCACGAAAAAAATCATACTTTACGCGCGGTTGAAGTAGACACTCGTGACTTTTATGATAAAAATCACCGAAATTATTAATCATAAAGTGAATATGTAGTTTTATAATTTACTATCTCTGATAATGCAATTTTGACCTTTTCGTACTTGTGAGAGCCCTTGGATCTATCAAAATATTTTTATAAATGTAAATTGTACTTATATATGTACATTGAATTGCACATAAAATTCAATGATGGTTTTGGTTATTTATTCCGGTTAACGACATAGCACTTACGTATAATTGAAAAATCTATACCACTATTGAATGCATTAATTACCACAGTGTTTTGTCTACCTATAGTAAGAAATTTGGAAAAATGTTTTATTAATTATAATATAATATTACTTTTAGTAATAAAATTATAAATTTTATTGATCAGATTTTTAATTTTGGTATGATGAAATCATAAATTTTACTGATTATATTTAATTTTAGTACTTAAAAAGGTACATTTTTTAGACCGTGAATCATGATTAGTTTGCTGATTTTTGCGTTTATTTACCGATGAAGAGGTCAAATTTCCTCCGAGTCAGTCATATGTATTTTTAACAAGACTTATTTTATAATATTTCAAAGGTATTTTTTTATTACACTTGTCTTTTTACAAAATTTTCACATAATAACTGTTAATTAAAATAAGCACTGTAATTACAACGATTAAGTCCCGCCAAAATATAGGGTAATATAGTATTTGAGCCAGTTCCACATTATTCATGTAAATAATGTCTAACTATACAGTAGTTGTATATCCATAGTGTTACCAACACATACATACAAGTACATATATTAGGTTGGTAATGAAGAGAATGTCACTTCCGTCCGAAAACTGCCACTTCCGCTTGAAAAAGATATGAGCTACTCTCGAGTCGCAGCTAGAAAAGTTTTACTTCGACTGTATTGAAATATATAAAAAAATCCTCGAATGACTCTTTCTGCTATACGTATTTTGATTGAAAATTACCATCTACCGAAGATTTGTTACGGCTTCGAAGAGATTTCAAGTCTTATGACAGACACTCATCCGTAAAGAAAGTACTTATCCACACTTTGACATCATGCAACTTTTACGAGATCTATAATTTCGATCAATCTAATGGATCATTACGTCATTTAATCATAACCCGACGGAACTATACTTCATCGAGATCCGTTCACATGCGATGCGCGCACAGCTAAGTGTTCACGTAACAACTGTATTGTGGCGATCTAACAATATTGACATTGTTCGTATTGTGGTTCCGTTAGTATTTTGTTCTACACTCGCGACGATAGCTCGATCGACCGCCTCTACTACAATACGCCGCTGGGCGATGTCAAAACGAGTCTATTGGATAACCCCGAGCCATTTACTGGAACTTTCTGTGGCGAGAATCCATCAGAGCGCTTATTAACCCGGCGTATTATGTCGCAGCTGATTTAGCTGTATTTCTGCGTGTCAAGGGCGAACATGATACGGTACCTAACGAGGGCATGGTTAACGAAGCCCATAATTTTCCCAGTACGCGTTCACGAACTCCATACATTTTGTTCTCGTATATTTAGGGTTCCGCGGTGAAACGTAACGGAGTCGCTTCGAGTCTGTCCGTCACGGACCCTTTTTGGTTTTTAATATTCCTCAAAACCGTTTCCTTTAGAGAAATGAAATCTGGTTTTGAAATAGTATTCGACGGTCCACTTCAGTCTATAGTATTTTTTTCTTGTATAATTGAATTTTGTTCTCAAAGATTAGCATAACCAATTTAATTGAAAAAGAAATTTCATTAATTATGGTTACGGAGTCAAACGAAAACCTTATAAAATGGGAATCAAACCGTATATATTATTATCATGTCGAAATTACAGTATTTGTTACAATCTTTGTTATCGACTATAAAAAAAAACGCAAGCAGTGGGGGGTGTTCCCATCATATAATCAGAAATGCACGTCAACAAGTTTTCCCAAATTTCTAATACAGAATAAATTACATTAAAATTATCTTTAACATTTAATTTTTATAAATTAAATTTTTAATGGAATTTCCGTTTCATGAACACATTTCGTTTATAGAACTATTTTTAAATAAGTAGATATTTTAATGTCTTAATAATACGTCGCATTGAATGATTTAAATCATATCAAAGTATATCACTAATTCGTGTATGCAAAAAAAAAATACTTCGAATAACATCTGAAAACTTTGTGCATGTCTATATAATATGTAATAAACATACCATGTATGTTTTTATACTCATATTTATGAAAACCCAAATTTTGCGACTCGATGAAAATGAAACCTAAATATTTAACTACAAAGTAAGTTATGTTAAAATTGTTAAAACTTCAGAACCGCGTAGCCGTAACTGGGTCAGCGATTTCTGCTTTCGTATCAAATTTTAATCATCTACTTGTTATAAATTTATCAAAAAAAAATATTTATTTAGAGCTCATTAATTTTATAAACCATTTTATGAGTTGTAACTTTTCGTTAAAAAAAAATTATATGGCAAGGGGCTATTATACCGCGTCTAAATATGTTAATGAAAAGACCCATGGGATCGAACCGCTCAGTAGTTTCCTATTATTTCTAAGTGTTGTACTAATCTCATTCATCATTCAATTTTTTGTATTATGAGCAACCCTTGAGTTTCTTACCCATTCTTTTCAACATTTGGAATGGGTGGTAATATATGTCGAAAAGAATTCATTAATGATGTATTTGAACTGTAATTCCGTTGAAAACAAAGATATTTTTCATTTTAATTGATTTGATTTCATTATACTAAAAATATGGGACATAAATAAAGCTGCCAGGCTAATATTATCATTGTATTTTGAATATTAAACATATTTTTTTTTTATTGACAATAAATAAAATTCCAACATTTTCGATTATTCTCTAACAAATTTGAGCTTCTTGAATGCAATATCACACAATCACTCAATATTATCTCGAGAGCTAATACAATATTGTCTCTCAAACGCATCAACTAATTAGGTGATTTTTATGCTAATTTCAAACGAATGATTAGGGCTGGGAAATACTTAGCATTATTTTTACGAACTAATTATAAAAACAAATCCTATCGTGTTGTAGGCAAATATGTGACGTTTCGGTTCGATTCCCACAAATGACGGATTTCGCTCAAGAAATGTCCGCTATCCTGTCCACGTCCATACCGCAACGGTAACATATGCCTGTGAATGCTATCTGCTATTATGTTGAATTCAAACGATATCTGTAGCCGTTTTAATTTTTGTTGTTGTTGGTACTGTGTAGGGTTTTGATTCGCCCAACTGCGTAGATATACCCAACCATAATCCTCTGATTTTGAATCGAGAGGCTTCGATCTGCCTCCCACGTTGGCCCGGTGCGGATCGGGGGCTGCTAACGACTGTATTAACCGACGCGATGATGATGAATGCAACGTCCGAGACCGAAGGCTTAACCTTGTCTCTGAAGTGTCTTAGACAAAAACTCGCAGGCCGAAAACGCTCGTGGGGTCGATCGAACAGGATACTCTCTGATGTGAAGTCGACACTCTTAACCGCTAAGCTGCAAACGTTGACATGGGGTGCGCAGTATTTGATCTAGAAGCCAGAAATCCTGTCTAACGGACGGAACCACCCGCATCATCGCGTGCGAACTGTTCCTTTGGACCGTTCGCGCATGAACCCCAAAAAACGAAACCGCTCCACCCACAACTCAACACTCATCCCGTACACCCACTCTGATTAGCCTCATCCTCTATCGGCCGACCGTAGGAAGGGCATATCGTGCCCGTATCGCGTCGTTCGGATGCGTTACGCAAACGGTGACGTCACCAGCGGTGACCGCGGCGCTCCCATGCAAAATGGTTTGCATCAATAAAACCGATCCGTTATCGATCGTTAACGCGCCGATAAAACGCACCATTAGATTATTTTAGTTTCGACGGCATTGAATACTGATTTCGGGATGGCGACGATTTCAATAGTATTATCTACGATACTACTACAGATATGATTTTATCGCTTTGGGACGACGGGGTTGTGCGAGTACCTATCAGCGAATGTGCAGAAGTGTCTGTTCGAGTTCTCGATGGAACTTTTGTTATATTGCACACCCTTAAAAGCGTTTGAGAGTGCTTTGCGATCGAAAATTTGTTTTCGCCTCTTGCCAGCGACTATTTCTACCGATGTAGAACTCTGGTTAGTAGACGAAAACGGAAAAATTCAACTACCGTTATACGGATAACTTAATGAAGATTAGTTCTGTCCGCTTTAAAAAATAATTTAACGTAATAAAAAACCATCAAAATCATTTAGAAAACTTTTCCACAAATCAACTGCGAAACAACTTGAAAACACGTTGAGTTGTGAAAAAATCCGTTAATTCATTACTCTTTCGTTAGCTTTAGAATTACAGCATGTGATTTCCTATTGAAAACGAATATCTGATTTGATACAAATAAATTATAATTAATAAAAACATAAATGAGATTTGTTTTGCAAATGGAGTATTGAAATTTTTGGAAGTCTAGTAGTAACCAAATCTATCTCTTCATTACACATCTTTTTTTCTAAAAAATTAATTGTAATGGGTACTATAATACACTTTAGATGGTACTTTTCAAATTATTTCATATTTCTTATTAAAAATTACAATGACAAAGACAAAATTTGCATCTCTTTTTTTTCGTGAAGATACCTCGATCGGTTAATGCCTTAAGAATACATCTCTATTTCCCCGGTCTTCTCACATACCCACTGCGCATTCGCTTCACTGACGACCGTCCATTTTAATACATTGTTTTGTTGATACTTACCCCATAAGCGCGCGTGCTGACAATTGACAGTTAGTAGCTTCATGGTAGCTAACCATTTATATACTTCCCTGCTTTTAGAATCACGTTTTCAATTAATAGCTTGTTAATATGATAATTTATTTCTGTCGCTTCTTAAAGGAACGAATTAAAGAAGAAGAACAGGAACATCATTGAAATCGGTCAATTTTAATGTAAAATATTGTCGGTGAAAAATGATAAAATGAAGTGTTTTTTTTAATATCTTCTAAATGAATCAAACAATTCTTTTGGAATCACAAAATCAAAAAGTGAAATTCAAACGTTTGATTGACTAAAAATTCTCTAAAAATTTGAATTCAATCGGTGGTGTAAAATTTGAGCAATCACAAACTAAAATTCGTTCGAAAATGACTTTTCTGTAAAAAAAAAATACTTTAACAATATGAAGCTGATATTTCTAAAATTCAGTCAGTCCCAATCCTAAAAACTTCGTCGGATGCCGTACAGTCCAATAAAATTAATTTATTCAATCGAGAGAATCTGTTGGAAGAAAATTTTCAATAAGGCTTTTTGTTGAATAACTTCGAAACAAATCGCTTGATTTGAATAAAACACACTTTAGGTATCCCGGAAATTTAAACTTGATCTTGACTTACTAGATTTTAAAAAATACAAAAAATGATTTTTATTTTTAAATGTCAAAAAACTAGCAAACTTACATGTAGATCAATTTTAAATTGTATTGAAATTTACTCCAGACATGATTGCGTCAATTGTCATAAATATCTTTAAAATATGTAGTTGGGTTCAACGAGGGATAAACGGTGGCCACATAAATGAGCGATGATGGCTCTGTGTTGCCTTTGAGTCTCGAAGAATACGTTTTGAGCCACCAGTTCCGGACTTCATCATCAAATTGATGACCGCGGTCTTGAGCAGCCCCCGACTCTTGATCTGAAAAAAATATCGGAGAGTACGCCTCGGCGGTATAATAAAATCAGACGCAATAATGACAAACGTCAAACGCAATAAGTAAGAAAATTGGAATAGCAGAAAATTTTCAGAAAAACCAATCAGAAATCCCAGAAATTTGTTAAAAATATTTTAAACACTCACTGATATATTTACTACGGCTCTTAGATGTGAAATTATTCAATGTAAATACATTTTAATAGTGGAAAAAATCCACATTGCGTTTTATTAATGTCTCATGTTACCTGCCTCACGCACTGGGACCGGTCCGACGTTGCATAATACGTCCGCTTTTTTATCCTACCCGCGGCTTACTTTACATTATTAAGATGCCCGAGATAAAATGAATAATGAGAGAGAAAGGTTCGCGTAAATAAAAAATTATGTATACGCCCCGCCCTACATCGGAACCGAAGCTAAATGCGCCGGCCCACTTAGATATATTAAGGAATGGTTTAGTTCTCGCATTTTACGTCTATTTTATTATATTATTTATAGAAAGCAAATAGGATTGCAACGCCGTCGCTAATATGGGTTTTATTAAGGTTCCGAGCCAAAATGGCAAAAATGGACTCCTTATAATCTCCTCATGTCCGTCCGTCGTTATGTCACAGGCATTTTATTCAAAAACTAGAAGATGAATTTTGATGAAATTTATAGTGTAGGTGTTTTGTATAAGCCGCTACTTATTTTGGTGATTAAATAACAAAAATAAATATTTCGAGGGGGCGCACATCATACATGTAACAGAAGCTGAAAAAAAATTTTTTCAGCAAACATCAACGAGTGGCACATATTTGGACACTAAGGTTTCTAAGCAATTTCTCTGATTACGTGAATAATTTCGGATATAATCGCTCCGAAATTTGCAAAAATGGTGTCCCTCCCTCTATTTCCTAAACCGTATGTCCAAAAAACATGAAAAAAACTAAAAAGGTAACGCTTAATAAGTAATTTCAACAAAAAATATTTTAATATGATGGCATATACCATTTTTGAGCTATTGCCGAAAAATTGTGCTTCTCTATAGGAAGACATAAATGTCATGAAAATACGCTGATTTTTGTTGGTGCGCTTTTATCTATACTATTTTAAGAGTAATAATCGACATACCTATTTGTTTCTCTAGTTATAGGCGACAAGTGCTTGTACTTATGAAACATGGAGAAAAGTGTAACAACGTAATTTTTTCATCTGTCGTGCATTTCTTTGTATTAACGGCTTCGGAACCCTAGCATGATCCGACATGCTCTTGGCCGGTTTTTTTTTTGTGACGTTTTTTGCTGTACATCAGTTAGATCTAGAATAATAACGATAATAATTTACGTATTTGTCTGAAGAATCAGACGGCATATTTCCAAGAATACATTTTACAATGAAATGTTTATCCTAGGATTTTGAGAGACTGGTATCTAAATTGGATACAGAGTATCGGGAGTACTAAGAGGACACTATTATTCTGTATATTATGTACAAGCTTTTTATAAATTAGGCAAATATTATATCTTTGAATGCGTTGTTCGATTTTGATCTGCTTTATAACATCTGACACAGTCACGTGATTAACAGAAAAATATGACCGAGTACGAAACATCAACCCATCAAAAACTTCAGCTTTTATTTTGAAAAAAAATTTTTCGAATTTTTCGTTAACGATATCTCTCGAACGAACCCGCCGATTTTGATGCGGTTTGCAACGATCGATGCTGTTTTCTAAGTGGACAAAGATGACCGATCACTCAACATAAATCCATCAAGGATTTCACGTGTATTTTGAAAAATTGTACGCACGCACACGAACACGAACACGCACGCGCGCACACATACACAGAGACATCAGTCGGGAAAAGGTCGAAAATGATTCCTAGGCCCCTAAAACGTCAAGATCTGGTGAGAACTCGATTTTCGAAAATCGAACTCGAAACAATAACATTCAAATTTAATGAAAATTTTTCAATTTTCAAAGCGGAAAGTTAAAATTGCTTCGTTATCGAATCTTTATTTAAACAGAAAAATTCGGTTAAGAAGTAATAAAGACTGATTATTTTGTAACGCTTTAATCAGACCTATGTATAATTTCTTATGCAATACTTGCATCACTTATTGACTATTTATAAGTTTAAATGTTTCTCAAAAATATTATAAATATAAATTATCGTTCTTTGAAATATTTCTCAACGTTGTAATGATACCTGACATAAATAATTTGTTGCAAGACTTGCATTGTGTAGTAACTATTTATAAGTACGGATGATTAACAAAAATGTTGCTATAAATCCTCATATCCTTTTTAAGAATTGACCTAAAAGTTAATCTTTTCATTACGTTACTCAATCACACATAATGCGGGCCGGTATCTTGGTGACCTATAATATGTATGAGTCACTAAGTGTGTTTGCCTCTCTGTGTGTGTGTCTGCATGTTTTTGTGCACGTGCGTGTACGTGTGTGCGTGTGTGTGATGTTTCAAAATACATATGAAATTCTTGATGGACTTATGTTGAATACTCGGTCATCTTTGTTAATCATTTCAAACTGCTTAAAAATGGGTGAGTTCGTTCCAGAGACATCGTTAACAAAAAATTCGATAAAAAAATTTATTCAAAATAAAAGCTAAAGTGCTTGATGATTGATGTTTCGTACTCTGTCATCTTATTCTATTAATTAAGTGGACTATTTTGAATGCTATAAAGCAGGTCTAATCGAACGACGCGTGTGATAGATACAATAGTAGAATAATTTAAAAAAAAAAGCTTTTTTTTATGTATACATTTTATTATATTAGGAAAGCTCAAAATGTATTAGAACTTGAGGGTTTGGAGAACTTAAAAAAGCACTAAAATCGATCACTTGAGCCTGATGAACTCAATGGTTACTCGATGATTACTTTTGTTGTTGTACGCTTAGACCTCGAAAGTAATAAAAAGTTTTAGGTATGCCCTGCAGGATCAAACTCCTTTCAAATTTTTAAGCTCAAAACTCATAGACAATATTCATAACTCAAGGAGCTCAAAGACACATCCATAAACGTCATAGCGGAAAGTTATAGGGATGGCGTACAGGGTCAACCATTTATCACATTTCTTTATTATTATTGAAACGGTATTTTCTTTAGAATATACCGCTCAAATGCGAATTGAATTAGTGTCTTTATTTCATTTAATGTATACAATAATTCCAAAAGAATGAACTTGCAAAATTCTGAATACACTTTAATAATCGAAAAACCTCTGTTAAAAAATCTTATTGTTATAGTTATAATACACAATTATGATAACTTCATTATTTTCATTATTCCTGAAATTCTAAACGATAAAAAATTTGACTGTTTTGGAGCGCTTACACGCTATATTGAGTTAAAATTTAAATAATAGTCAATTGAATAAATGTATAAATAACTAGTTCATGGAAAAGCCAAATATTTTTTGCCGATTATTTTAAATGATATTTAAAGCTCTAGGTATAACCTATAAACCTTAAAAATATTGGGTCTGAAGAATTTTCTTTCTAGCTCTTCTCATTCTTATATTTTCTGTCGGGTCTGTTGGTATGTTTATTTCAATTTTGAAGAAGAATGTATGAACTCTATTAGGTAAAAATTCTTTCTTTAATTACGACCATAAAAAACGCTCGCCCGGTCCATATAAAACGAGTCAAACAAACGGCTTCCATTAGCGTAACGATGGCGTTCGTTTCCCAGAACTATCCATGATTTGTAGATAAATGTTATCACCCGCTGAGAACCAATTTCCTACCGACGCTTCCAGAATTACGGCCAAAACCTATATCGCTCTGTGCCCGTGAACGTGCATCGGAAACGACTCAATGCGATCTCGTTTACAATACTAAGCACTCAAATTGTTATTGACGGACAAAAGGTGAATTACCTATTGTGACGGACAGGGCGCACGCGTATAGAACGATTAACGGTCCGTTTTGGTTTTTGCTGATCGGTTGACTATTCGCAGGAGCGGCGCCTCGGCAACTTAGGTCGTCGAAATAATACCTCTGAACACTAGGTGTCTATACAGGTACACACTTAGGATATGCCGATACATATGCTATGTACTATAGTAGACTGTTGACTAGGTGCAGTACTGGAGTACAGGCCGAATGCAGCATGCAGCTGCATTCTTGTACTATTTCTTATAAAGTCCGGATTCGTCCCCCAGAGAGAGACCAATTAGACGGGTTCTCTTTTTCGGGTCATCCGCGTACTTATTAACCGGTCGCAGGTACGGGACGGAGGACTTAATGTTGCCTCATGACCAGGCGTTTTCTCGTCGGGGATACAACCCCGACGGCTCAGGTGGCAATGGCCCCTTTTCGGGGGAATCCATTGATGATGGTGTCGTTCCGGTACCGTCACCGAGCCACCCGCAAGCGCGCGCGCGTCTTCGCGCATGCGCAAACCGGTAGGTGGAGGGGGCACCTAGACGGCCTGAATCTTAAAATCTATCCTCGATCGGAAGCCGTACCGTCGAAACAGCTATGCTATTTTTGGAACGAAGTTCCTTACGGCGGGTTTGGAGGAGATAGGGATTTTGCTGCGCGACCGAACTAAAAAAAAGTGATAGTAAAACCGTAAGAAAAAGTCCGTGGAATAAAACCGTTAAATGAGACGTGCGCAGGCGCGACAGTCGTATACACAAGCGAGTAGTGTATTATACCTTTCTCTTTCTCCCTCTTTCTTTTCGTTCTCTCATCCCTTCTCTCTCTATTACCACTCCACCCCGCCAATGCATAGTATATACTCATAAATTCATGGACAAGCACATGGCTAATATTCACATTATAGATATATTTTACTCCTGAGTAGTCACGTTTATTTTCATATAATTTCAAATCGTCAAAACAATATTAAATACATATAGTAACAATGGCAAGTGAACTAACAAGTGACTTGAATGCAATTGACAGTGATAATAGTGGGAAATTATTCTATTTCTATGTAATTTTGTGTTGTCAAACAAAAATAAAGAAACATATTTTGTTATTTTAGTTGATAATTTGAATTACGATTTTTTTTATTTTACGTAATTTATTTTATTTCCTAAAATACTGAATTTTCTAAATACTTTCCTGTACTTAAATAAAAACTAATCAGCAAAATTTAAGAGAAAAATCAAGAAAACCTACATAAAATTGAGCACGATTTTTTTTTGCAAATTGTGTCGATTCTACATTAGCCGAAGGAACTTCGTTCCTACCTGGTGTCCCACGACACCACTTGTTATTTTCTTACATCGATTCCGGGTCGTACCGTAACGAGCGCCTTTATCTAGTGCCGTTCGTTCGTTCGCGGATCTTCCGCACCCCTTCTTGCGGGTGCAGGTGCGGAACGGAGGACTTATGTTGCCTCGTGCCCGGGCATATTCTCGTCGGAGATACTACCATCTGGACGATGACTGGGGCCATCATCCAGTGTTGATGGCCCCATTTCGGAGGTCCAAACTCGAAAGACTCCCAAGCCAGCCGGAGATCAAGAGGAGTTGTCAATTGGTACACCGACATCATCCTCGACCCTGTTACGGCCGTCTCTGGGAGTGATGGTGAAGTGGTGGCTCGCCGCTCCGTCCGGATCGGAGAAACTCGACGAAGGAGAACCTTAACGGTCCGGAAAAACTACGACGATCACTCACTTGACGATCACTCACTTGCCTATCTGGCGCCCTTGAACGACAACCGTCAATGGACGGCGGTCCTACCATTATGAGGGCCGCCGATATATATGTCAGGTCATGGTCCTCTGAAAGATTATCGTGGTACTAAAGTGCATATATTTTCTATACATTTCGCAAATAAAACTCATACAATCTCATATCTTTACTTACAAATAAATCGGTATGTACAAAAACTGTTCTATTATGTACATTTCAATATAAATCGCACCGAAAAATCGATATTTTCTACTTACGACTTCCGAATTCGAAACTCGTTTATATAAACTATATAACAAAATAAAATAGTGAATATGTTCACGCCGTGTGTACGTCGAGATGCGCAGGAACGATTTCGTCGCAAACACCTATAAATTAAAAAAACACATACTAAAGTGCTGGTACTGAAGTGCTGTTTTTTGAAGCTTTATTCACTTAGATGTGTGAAACGTTCATAAGTATCGTCGATTAAAAATATCAGTTTAGCCACCAAATTCTTGTCATTTGTGAAAGGTGTTAATTTATTTATTTTAATATTAATAAATCTGCATCTGAGGACCACCGTAAATATGGTTCAACATAAATAAACACATATATTATAGTTTACTATTTTTTATTTGTTTATCCAATGTAATCAATAAAACAAAAATGACAATGTATTATCCCAAAAACTGGTCAGTTTTAGATAAATGTTTATTTGAAAAATGTACTAATTTTCATCACAATTAACGTTCTAATTTTCTTTGCCGTTAACATGTCTGAGTTGTATAGCTTAACAAATTTGAACTATGGCAACTTAATGTTTTCTTTACATAGTGTATGGTACAATCGAAACCAATAATGCAATGCGAATTATTTATGATCAAACCCTATCGGTCGAACGGAACAACTAATGTGACCTTTTAAAAAGCAATTACCTTTATCCAATATGTGAAAAACACACAGATTGCGAAAATTGGCATACCTTACGAGAGATGGAAAAATATATGATATCTTCTGCCCCTATCTCCCGTGTGCCATATCAATTCACGAGATCTATAATAGAATTCGACTGGTGAACTGTGAAATAGGATATAAATTACATACACGCGTTCGCCATTCCACTTTTTTTTTTATTAGAAGGCGATATTCAAGAATTCTCCCGCGCATATTCGCCTGGAAACTGGCTTCGTTCCGAAACGAAGCGGCCGCCGTTTATTTCGGTACGAAGCCTCTAAAACATGAGAGACATTTTTCGCTCGTCGTCTATTCTTAAATTAAAGGGAAGTTTGAACGTTCATTATGAATAGGAAGTGTGCCGATTTTGAGGCCGTGCGGTTGTTCAATAAGAAAAGTATTAATTGCAATTTTAAGAAAAGGTAATAAATTTCATAGATGTCTTTAGAAAAGAACCAATGAATTTTTGAATTTTTTCAATTCGGTGGGTTAGTGGTTAAAAGCGTCGCCTTGGAAGGTACCGGGTTCGATTATGACTAAACACGAATTGACCGATGAGTTTTTGACGTAAGTTAACTTAAACCGCTCGTTCCGTGGCTGACAGTCATTGTGTTGGTGACGACTGTCGCTAACAGACCCCACTGGCCAGCGAGAGAGCTTAACGCCAAACGCCCGTATTGATAAATCGCACTTAAGTGCGTGTTCCATCTTGAGAGTGGAAAGAGCAAGGATAGTTAAAATGTTTCGCTATAGAAAATAATATATGCCTCGCTCCCACATTACTTCTTGAGATGGTGCATGATTTGAGTGAAGTTTATTAATACGGAGTTAAGCCCCTAAAACTGCAATAAAAAGCTCGTGGAAGGGATGAAGTGGAGCAACAAAACCGGCTAAAACAACTACAATAATTTTTTTTAGGGTCATATAGTTGGCAAGCAACCCTCTTAAAATTATCGGATCTAACCTACAGTTTCGATTTCGTACAGCGTCATGACTTCTGCAAATATAAATCGAATGCATAAAAAAAAACGTAACACTAAATACATTCGACACCCAACATTTTTCTGATTAACATTTGTGTTACGTCACTGTAAGCAACCGCTGCGCTGGTTGTAGTGTATAATTTCCGCATATTACATGCAAAAACAATTAACGCCAACTCGTACCTTCAGCAGGGGCGCGCCCCGGGCCTTGTAGTACACCACGCCTTCTGTTATTTAAATATTTTTTGACTATCACCTTAACGATGTGCCGCCTCTGCTCGTTTGTAACTCGCAATCTTTTAACCAAAAAACTTATAATTGCCCGCGTAAGTCGCCTCTGTGGAAACTTTCAAAGAAAATTATTACATGTATCTTGTATCATTTTGAGCTATAATTAATCGCAAAATAAACATTTTCTATGTTTAACAACTGTATTATTTTTAAGTACAAACCTTTCTATTTGATTGTGTAGGTAAAGCCGAACTTAAGTGTAATGTGATAATATCTTGAGTATTGATAAACACAACAACCACGGAACCTTCTACTGTCCGTGTTCTGTATATGCACTTGACCAGTTTTCAAATCTTTATCAATAATATCAGGCTTATTTTTATTATCTACGAGAGGAATAAATATCCCTTCATTACAAAACGTGAATTTTAACAAAATCATTTAGAAATAAAAATGAGTCAAGAACTTTAAATGACTTATAAGGCAGAAGGTAGGAGTAAAGTTTAATAATTATCATAAAATATTTTAAGCACGAATAAAATTCTATTACTCATTGAGTACGCTTTCATCGCAATTAATTACATTTTAATCTCTACCCTTGAAGATATTTTAAAACAAGGCCATTCGTTTTGTTAAGGAATATAAATTGCCAATTATTTTAATCAAATTGCCTTCATACTAGAAGTCGGCGAAATATGAGAGGCTTTTCTATATATTTTATGATTATATTTGTCATTTTGCAATCTTTATAATTCCAGACGATCTAACGAAATAAAAAAAGTGTGCAGACTTAAGTCCTACACGTGTAAGAAATTATTCTTACACGTTTAAGAAGAATTTCTTACACGTGTCAGAATAATTCTTGACCTGATTAAATAATATATACGGTTTCAGATTGCATATAAATATATATCTATTACGACTCAATACATGTTATGTATAGAACACGAGTTAAAATTCCAGACAAGGTGATATTTCAATATGGGTATAGTGCAAAAAATTTAAAATACCTTGTTTTTTAATTTTTTATTTAATTCCCCGTTCGATGAATTTCTACAATATTTTTTTACATCGTCTATGATCTCTATAATAAATTCAATTATTTAACTATAAAATGTCCAATTTTAAGTATTCATGTCATTGCGAATGATACGCTTTGCTCCCATAACTCACTTATAGCATACAATATCAAACATATATATATTAATGGCCTAGTTATTCTTAATGCATAATTGTTTATGAAGTTATTGTAATAATATGTAATAAATAATTCACTTTTAATTTTTTTCTATTTGAGAACTATTCGAAAAAAAATATTTCCCTTGTCAATAGCAAAGACCTAGTGATGTAACGTCATCACTATTAATAACATAACTGGAGTACGCGTTCCGTACAATGTAATTCAAAATGGCATCGCGTCAACGACTTGTGCTGCGGTAACGGGGATAATATTTGAAAAATATACATCGACGTTTAATTAAGCTATGCCAAAAGTAAAAGCGGGCTAAAGCAACAATGTATCCAATGCAATGTTAAACTTATTTCCACGCCTATCCAATAATTCTAACACTATGTACGAATATAAATAATTCCAATCCTAAACCCAATAAAGCACTGTGGTTTTACTTGTGCAGAAGTTATATATTGCATAACATTACTCAATAATTCTATATTGGAACAAGTATAAGCTTGTCTTATAACTTTTTACTGTCGCATTAAAATGAAACACAACTAGCCAGTTTTCCAGTACAAACGACCTCCTTACCCGGTTCTGCGACATAAACTATGAACTGTGAGCTTAATAAGGCAATACCTACACACTTGGTGAGTTGTAAACGGCGATGAAGCGTGAATGTGCTCCACATAAAGGGACGTCCACATCGGCCATATAAGTGTACATTGTATCCATATAATATGTAGCACTGTTGTGAAAAATATAGGAGTTCGCTAATGACAACCTCACAGTACAGAAAAACCCGGAAATAGACTCTATAAACAGAGCTTAGTTTATTCGACAGCCCGTTCATCGTATCATTAGGAAAGTCACATATTTTTCACCCTTAAAAATTAATAATTTTAATACCATCGAACTATAAAAAAGCACTTTGAAAGTCTAATGATTGTTACAATTACTAATTAAAATAGTGATTAATCAGATATCTGGGCATATCCAAGAGATTATTGTAATTACACACAGAAAAATTAGAATGTAAAAGTAACATTGTTAGATAGATCATATCATATTATACGTAAACGCTCAGAAGTTATAGAAACTTTCACATTGGAAATTGCCCAACGTGTGAATGTTATCCACGCTACTGTTTATTTCGAATTCAAGTATTTAAAAATATATATTAATCTGATATTTCAGAACAAAAGCGAAGGATCAGAAATATACCTCGAAGTGTTGTATATAATGGAGCGTCCATTTTAGCGTGCTATCCATTACCTATCTGATAATAGTAGTAAAAAAAATGTAATTAAAACAGCATTCGAACGATACATGCAAGCTAAAATGCAATAGCATGCGACACGCATCGCATTGCTTCTCAAGGAACAAAATAGGCAAAACAAGCTCAGAAAAAATTCATATGACATTCAAATTCACATTTTAGACAAATAATTGACCGTCCATTAAAAGCAGTTAAGCACAGAGGAAACTTTTGCTCAACGTTGGGGATTTTTTAAAGCATTGGATTCCATGCATTCGTTAACGGAATTCATCTGTAGCATTAATGATTCGCCATTATATTTTTTTTGTCTCTAAAACATCATTTGTAAGAGATGAACATTATTATATTCACAGCGAACAATAATACAAAAATGGGTTATCATGACAACCGAAATTTTAGTTTCAATTATTAATAATATTTATCAGCTAAAAATATTTTCACGTATTCCTATACGCATGTCACGTTGTAAGTGACGTGTTTATGATTTTTTATATAACTTGGGATAATTCCGCCCAGCATTCGTCTACGTAGACGTCAATCGTGCCATTTTTGACTCTACCTTCCTCAATCCTTAGTTTAGCCTTTTTTCCTCTCTACTGCCGCAGCAGACCAACAGAGAAAACAGCAGCTGCAGTTTTCTCCCATTCTTCTCAAACGTATTATTTATTTTACTATAAAGTCGCCGAGTCAATGGTACATTAGGAACAGTCCTAGTTTGTATTGTATTGTGTGAGGTGTTAATTCACGGAAATCCATAGTAGTCTGAGTAATGTTGGTGATGGTTAGTCTGTGACATTTGACAGGCATGTCTATCGGTGGTGGTCTGTAGCTGCCTTAAGAATGTTTTTCGTCGCTCTTTGACCATTGCATGACAGCGGCCTGCCTAACGAGGTTGTGTTGGTTGTTTTAACGCTCCTTGCACCCTGGTGGATGTGACTGTCGGTAATTTCCTGAGAATGTGCCTTGTTGGTATGAAACGTACGTAGAATTAACAATTTAACAGTTAGCGGAATTAGATAATTATAAAAATAAATAACACTTGCTTAGGTGTTCGATATCTGTCAATCCTCTGGAACCAATATTCAATCATTTGGATAGAGATTCGTAGTGGAGAGGCAGATTCGAGGGTCAGCGGTGGGTTGCGTGCTGCATGTTAATGCATGTTGCAGGCAAGCGTCTACAGTCCTAGTTGTTTCAAATTACCTAAAATACATTAAATTTCCATAATGCGCCTTTCATCTGCACTTTTTGTGGTAGATTTCTGGTTTCCATTATTTATTTTCTATTTAGTATCTATATGGCCAAATGGTATCGGAAGATCTAAAACACTAAGTTGCCTGGGTTCATATTTTTGAGCTCGGTCAGGATAGGTCCGAAAAAATTAATTACGCTTTATAATGTAAATTATGAATATATTTAAATTTCTCTCAACTATGGAATAATATAAAAACATCCGATGAAGAAAATATTTTACATATGCTACGCACCTATTGAAACGAAGTTACACTTGTTTCATGAATTGAAAGAAAAAGTTGTTTCACAAACTTTTTGTCGATCGTTTGATCGCGCTCTACGCAAATAATTAGGATCGATGTAGCTTGCACGGGCGACTAGTTATAAGAACTGTTATTGTACTTCACTATTCCTTACTTTTTAGGGTTTCATACCTCAAAAGAAACCTTCATAAGATCACTTTGTTGTTCGTCTGTCGGTCTATTTGTTTGTCGGTCTATTAAGACCCCTTTTCTCAAGTATGCATGGAGGTATCAATTTAAAATTATTATCAAATACTTATGTCTTCCGTCCTTTATAAAATATTTTGACACTCAGTAAAAACCTATAGGGTATTGATCCCATTGACTTAGATTCATAAAAATCTGTTTCTGGACCAAAAGCTTAATCACTAACCTAAACCAAACTCCAATTAAGCGCTAAACAATGGCAAACCTCTAATAGGAAAGAGATTCAAACATCGTAAGTGCAAAATTTCATTCTTTTATTAAACTTTCGAGTTCATAATTTTTATATATACTTTAATCAAGCTTCAATAGTACGCTAAACAATGTGACATGAAAAAAAATCCATACATCGTGACCATAGAAATTGGAAAAGATGGTTCATCATTTTATTGAACTCGTCTCTTGTACTTCCAATTTTTTATCATCGTCTCCAAAGGCATACACTACCCCAATCTTTTTGATTCACAAAGACAAGTAAAACCTTAAACCCTCCATACTAGTACACTCCGGATTGAGGTCTGTTACAGCGCATTGATGACCACACATTCGGCCGTCCTAAACCCAGCGTGTAACGTGTCCATCGAGAGATTAAGCAATTTGTTTTATTCGATTAAAGTTAAAAACTCATTGGTCAATTTGTCTACAGTCAGGATTCGAACATTGTAACTTATGATTAGAAGGCAAAGTGCTGACCACTGAGCATATTTCTTTTCATAAGAATAATAAAAGACCTGATAGTCATAGAAGTTACGCTTTTTATGCGTAATATTCCCGATATTAAAAAAAAAGAAACCGGCGAAGTTATTTTTCTTGAAAGTCGCTGAGGAAATAATTTCGGTTTGATTCAAAACGGGACGAACATTTAACAATATCAAGTTAATTGTGAAAAAAATTCAGGCTAAAAAATTACCTCGCAAAATTTCAATAGCGTATTAAACTTTTTACTTAATTCTTAGAAAATATGCAAAGGTAACGTAACAGCGCCAAAGTTGGCCAAGACCCCAGTAATGGATGAAAAATTAATTTTCTGAATTATAAGCAGAATTTAATTTGTAAGCGACTGCTCAAATTTGCATTTAAAGCGTTGCAAAGACTAATTACGTTCATAATTGAGGATCCGTAATTGGTTCATTGATTGGTGTCCATCATTAGATTGTTTTTATATACTTGTGGTATATATAGGTAGTTTCAATTTTAGCTATATTTTAGCAATGTTATTAATTACTTTACTGATTTTAATAAATGATAATATAAAAAAAATATGGAAATTTATTCATATTCATCAGAGATATTTGTGTGTGGGTTGGAAAAGAAATCCTTTTTTTCATCCTTATAGTGTCTAACGTAACGTATTATATTATTAATTACCGTATATGTTTCCATTCAATTCTAAAATATTTATTTCATATTGTTCATCAATATTTTTGTTATGTGACAAACTTACATTTTACATCTATGGGTTACTTAAGAATAAAATATTACGAACTGGTATCAATCTTAAAACAAAAAGCGATAGAAAAAAAATTTATATTAATAAATGAAATATAATAATTTGTGACAATCCGTCTCCGCAATCCAAGTCTACCTGACCGCACTTAGCCACATCCAGCGTCCCACCATCGGAGAGGTCCGTCGGTCAGCCATATCCACAGAATGCTTTTGGGTCTACTGCCAAAACCCTTCATTGTAGAGGCACACCGCTTGCGCATGATCATGTAGAAGCAATCGATCCGCCTCTCGGCAAACACACCCGAAGCACTAAAGAATTATGGCAGACCCATCAGTATCTTGAACGCGTCATTGCACTGAACACGCAGATCGCTTATGGCATCCGACAAAAATTTACCGTACTGTACCGTACCGTACCGTAAAGGCTACCGGATAAAAGAACGGACAGTACACTTTGAAAAATACAAAACTCTTTAGTACACAGTTCAAACCTGCGGGCCGGCATATTGTCCTGGACGCGTATTGTCCAGCGACCCGCATTGCCGCTCTACATCCATATTTTCATTTAAGCCCTAGACGACTCAGTGACTCAAACACTTAGACCGTACAACTATATTTAGAAGCACACGATCCAGAATTATACGAGGAATACTATAGTGCTTGATTCCTGCTCTGAAAAGCCACCGTTCACTATTTTTATGTTTGCATCCGTAACTACGAGGCGCCACATAAGATTTGCACACGCCCAACAAACACTGATTTAGCACCATACCGTCTGCCCAGCTTATGTTATTCATACATGCACCACACACATGCCACTCAACATATAATATCAGTAAATAGTTCAAAATTTGAAATAGAAATATCAGAATTTTCAAATACTCGGTACGCGTTCAGACGTTGTCGGAAGGAGTCAGTTTCAGAAAATATGATGGGCAAATTCCTATAAAAAGTCCTATTTTTGATGATTGTGAGCTTCAACTTATTCTGGGTGTCATTTTGACGTTAAATGGAATCATTATACATAAGAATGATTTAAATTTCCTTATGAACATTCTACCATGTCCTCAATGTCAAGTCATTGAGGACAACTATTATATAAAACATACTCTTCTTTAATGTTCTCAACTGATATTACTGAAAATTTTAATATTTCCTCATATTCGTCGATTGTGTACATGTATTATCATACATATGGCGCTGTACATAAGAGATTTTTTTTTTAATTAATTGGATTCAACTATTTAAAGGAATGTCAGCCCATAACGATGCCTCTTAGAATTTTTATCTGTCTGCTGATTATATAATCAAAACCACGGCTTTCGATGAGATTTCCATAATTGCTTGGAAACTTAGCTTTCAGTCAAAAATGACAACTCCAAAGCCATTCAACAGTTCCATCTGCGTGCCGGAAACCATTAGTCTAATACCTACTGTAATCCACTCAGTCAAAACCTAGAGTGAAATACTAATACATGTATTTATTTTTTATATTTCCATCGTAACTTTATAATGATACAAAGTTTTGAAGGACAATATAACGACACAGAGTTTGCGAAAAGCTAACGCACATATACAAAACTTTCTGCCGGCGTATCCTGAAGTTAAGAATTCGACAAGGATGGCATCGTTTGTGCGAGCACCTAAACGGTTTCCTCAGGGCGAACTTTATAAAACTTTGCCGTAATAGGATGTATTCACAAATTTATGAGCAAAACCTACAGTTTATTTATGATAGCGCTGAGTTTTAAATACAAATCGGAACATAAGTGATAAGTATTATAAATAAGATGGCATTAGTATGTTTGATAATTCTATAATTAAACAGTTCACTTTTAAAAATAATGAGTCATAAAATATGAAAAATAAAAAGAAAGAGTAGAAGATTTTTCTTTAAGTCTTTCCTCTTTTTCTCCTAAAATAATTATTTTTAAGTTCTATCTAATTATTAAAATGAATTTACATCTGATTTGAAGATAATTTATAAAGTTCTTTCGATACTGGATTTATTTATTTGTACCAGCTGGGCCGGACGAAGTTGTTCTGTTCTTTTCGGTAGATGGCCCTGGCCCAAATAGTATATAGAGTTTACTATGCATTTTTTTACATCGACGCTGAATGCTCCTCCATCCCTTTATCCATTCGCATATCTGGCCACCTGTCCACCATAGACTACCCATCCAATCACACTATCTACCCTTCCGACATTTACCCATCCATCCATGCAACCATACATCGATCCGATCATCCACTCATCTGTCAATACAGTTGTTCATCTATGCGCCTATCTACCCATCCACCATACATTTATCAACCCATCCAGCCATCTACCTATTCGATCGTCCAACCATCCAGACTTCCAACAATCCAGCTATCTGCCCATTCGCTCATCAAACCCATCCTACACATCCTACGTACCTACACATCAGACCATCCGACCAATCATCTGTCAATTCAGCAATACACTCTTCTACTCATCCAGTTAATTGCAAAAATTTTCAATAATCCATGTAAAAAATTTTGTACACTACGTGAACATTTTGCGTAGATATTAATCACTGTGTCAATTTAATTTTGATCTTTGATATAATTTGTCTTATATGATGACAATGATTACATTTATTTTTATATCATATATGTCTGTTACCTATTCATAAGGCACTATTCATGATATACGTATAATAACAACCGAGCTACCCAATATCGGTCTCGTGTAAACAGACGCTTATCTCCGTCGGACGTCGACAGACGCGCATAACATTCTACCTTTTCATGTGCACTCGAAACGAGGTTACCCTTGTTATAGTATTTTTTTCCTAGGGACAGAATAACAGTAGAAATCCTACAGCGACAGCTTTATAAAACGCATTCAATCGTCGTAATTTAAAGTGATCCATATTCAGTTGTTAGGTTAAAATGAAAAATAAACGCTTTGATAACCTCAACACTTCGTTTAGGGCCTTCAATTTTAAGATTTGTTTTGGCGGCAAAATATAATTCCCGGTTGGTTTCATACAATTTTCACTATATTACCCTTTGATTTATTCTACATACATATCGAATGTCAATTCCGCTATCGATCCCGATCATTCCTTAAATGTATTTGTTATGCTTTCCCCTGTTTAGGGAACGTAAAAGATGAATGAATTTGCTGTAATTTTAAGCAGGCAAAGCCATGGGCAAAATTTAACTGTAACTATCCTCATTTAATACAAACCTACTTGAAACATTAGAAATGGGAGCTATACTGATAGCACTCGGTTGTCAAAAAAAATGGTTTTTCGTTATTACATCATCTGTGTATACAAATAAAGTAAAATTGATATATACATATATATATATATATATCAATTTTCACATGGATCTCAATTTTTAAATTGAATAATAAGATATTAAACGCAAACGTTTTCATTTAAATCAGTTTACTCATTTTTGCGTAAACAGACAAACCGAAAACGGCAATTCTAAAAACAATTTTTGTCCAAATCCATCTCAATAATTAATCCCAATTCGTTTTTCAAAATTATCCTTCATGTATGTATTGTAGGCAAGTACTAACCTACAAGTACATTGTTCATAAACGTTGGAATTACATTTGCGCTTTAATTTGTTTAAGCACCCGTTAATACAAAAAATTATTTATTTTCAATGTACAGTTTTCGTATTCCTGTTTATGAAGTGGAAAGCGTATGCGCTTCCAACATATTTATGTCATTAAAAACAGTCTTTTATACTTGTAAATGTATACGTAAATGAAATTAATAATTTTGAACGAAAAAGTAATATTATAAAACATTACATATTTATTCATAGTATTTTTATGTTTCCTATTAAGACCAGGTCTAATTCAAATTCAGCAAATCAGTTCTTTTTCGATGGCGAGTTTGATCTGTTACAGTACAATTCCAAGATCTAAAAGATACACCGCATATGCATGTAAGTATGCTAGAAAATAAATACGGAATAATAGTTTCAAATGTAGATAAATTTTGGAAAAAAAAAACACAAATAACTCGACAAGGAATATTTTGTGTCGAAGTATTCAATTTTTTCAGGGAGAACCGTGTGTTTTTTGGAAAAACATCTATATTAAGTTATGTACAATAACTGTTTTAACACTATACGGCCAATGTTGGTAATTTTTTGTTTATATAATAAACAATATTACAAAAAAAATCTGCAAAACAAAGCGATTTCATGTGAATTAATTACGCGAAGCTAAACATTGCAATCGATGTGCTATGTAATATTCCATACCTATTTCTTAACTAAAGGAAAGCTGTGGTATGCTGTAATGCAATGCAATCGAGTTGTTAAGTTGCAAATACTATTTTTGTATTTTAGACTTGGACCTGTAATATCTCATAGGAGGTGATTCTGAAAAGTAATCAAGTAAGTATTTAATATGGATGTCTATAATCACTATTTCTGAAAATTACCCTTTCATTCGCACATGAAAAAGCATAGCAAATGTTAATCTGCTCTTTAGTACTATTGAAACACAATTATTGTAGTGTTTATAATATTAATTACGTTTATATACGCGACAGCACTATCTATTAAAATTCCACCAAAGTCCTTTTTATAGTAATTATTTACACACGAAATATTTTACTAACTTTAAGTACCGGCCATTTGATAAATAACAAAATGAAAGACATCACGCAAACCCAGAAATATGATATATTTCAAAGTACCAATTGTATGGAATTATTTGTCAAAAAACAACCAAAAATAAATTTCGGTCCTCGCAATACCTCGTACTTCGTCGTATCTCGTTAAGGGTAGAAAAAATCTTCAGGGAAAGTTTTGTATTACCCGCAAAAGAAATAGAAAGACGGGCAAAAGAAATAAAAAGTCTGGCGAGCGAAACGGTCGATCGGTCTTCTGCACTTAGAAAGTCGACGAGCGAGGGCGCATCGAGAAATAGGAAAGGGGAAATGTTGAAAGTTCTTTTGTGCGTCCTCGCGAGAAGGAAAGAGGCCACCGCAAAGGAAGAAACTGTTCCCCGAACAATAAACGGAAAAAACATTCCTTAACCTTTCGAGGTGAGCTCGTCCTGGGTTAAATTTTTCCTACCCGATACCGCATGTCCTTCTCGTGTCCCGCCCTTATAAATGATAAAACATGGTCGGAAACGGTTGCATGCGAAAACGGAAACGAACGTAATCGAAAACGGAAGCTTCTATGGCAGTGGATTTAATTTAAAAATAACGTTAACATATTCCAATTTTTCATTTAATAATTGTGGTAATTTCAAATATAGAGATAAATTGATATTACACTTTGTATAAGAAAATGAACATTGATTTATTTGATTTTTCAAATTTAAATTAAACTTTATCAACCGTATTGACTATCCCCTCTCCAGTCCTTTTGTAATTTTACTGTAATTAATTATTTGCATGCGACCGGAAGAGGCTAATAATTTAAGTTATATTTATTAAAGACCGTAATGCATGATAATACACACGTATTCAGTACAGAACAAACAGATAACCTAAGTAATATTAGAGGTAATCATTATTTTGATAAGTATATTATAAAACGATGAATACTCAGAAACACCGGATAGAAAAATAAAAAACAAACGCTATCAATGTATTTAACATCTTCTTCGACGACGTCTGTCAGCACGAGCTGGGCCACCAGTAAGGTTGTATTGAAGAAAACGCGTGGTCCGGTCTAGGATCGCTAGTGTATGGATCTTCAGCACTTAGCTGCTCCTCTTCCGGATCGTCCAAGAGCGAAAAGACAGATGAGCGGTGAATTCTTTCTGTTCTTTGAGCTCTCTCAACAAGATCGGACAGAATTCATTGGAATCAACTCCAAGATGCCAATTGGTTTAAATGGTAATGATAAATTAATAACCACTTTTGAGGAATGTTAAAAATGGTTATACTTATCAGATTATTACTTTAAAAGAGTAATTTTAGTATATATTAAAATGTATACATGGGTATCTTGGAAACGACCCTGATGATGTCCAAGAAATATTGTACTTCGATAAAGCTCGATTTTCAAGTTTATCTCTATAGGTGTCTTCATTGACAAAACGAAATAAAAAATCAAACTATTTGTTTAGCGCCACTTAGTGAAATTCTTAGGTAATTACTTTGTAATTAAGTTGTTTTTCACCGACTTTCATAAAAAAGGGGAGGTTTTATGTTCATCTTTACGTATTCTTTATACATGTTTGACGATCAAATCGTCGATTGTGGATCGATTTCGAATTTTTATTTAGTCTGAAAGGTTACTCCTTTCAAAGTAAAAAAAGTGGTGCCGTAGTCGCTAAATCAGGATGTGATGATGTGATGATCCTAGGGCAATCGAGGGATTCGTTCAAACATAGTAGGCACTCTTTTTTTAGTTATTCCAGTTTTTTCGTCTGGTACTTACGATCTCATGCTGCTGGACGGAAGCCACAGCACTCTTTAACAATCCGAAATTAAGGGATAATATTGCGATTTCTCAACAGAAACTGCTCTTCAATGGCTATTAGTAGAACCTAGTATATAGTGAATTAAAATTAATTATTAATCTACCTACATGTATTCATTCATTTATATAATTTCAACACGACATTCTTAGTAGGAACACATCGAAAATGTTTAGCGATAACAGTAGAAATAAGGTAAATTAATATAATGTTTAAGTTAATGAAAATTTGAACTGCATGAATCGTAAGACTTTTATATTATTGAGAATCCATAAAATAACTTATATAATTTGTGTAAAAATAATTTGGTATTTGCACTCCAACTGAGAATGAAAAGAGCCTGGGATGATTACTAGTGGATAATAAATTCAAGACCGGAATACTGCTTCTCCACTTGCTCCGTACAAAACCATGGTTTGGATTAATCCACAAGCAAAATAGCTAAATGAAGTATAAAGTTATAATCACTCGATAACTAAAAAATGTAAAATAAAATAATTTTATATAAAAATAATAAATCCATCTACAAATACCTATTTAATAAAGCGGACCCCCAAAAACGACTAATTAATAGTTTTTTTTTTTTGGAGCTAGTACCAGCTAAAACAAGGCAAAAGAACACATAATTTGTATGTATAAAATAATAAATGAATTAAAAAGGAGATCTTCTTTTTCTTATAATTCTAGAATAGATTGCCCTACATCACATAAACTACAGACGGAACTAGATAAATAGAATATGCACAATATATGTTGCATATGTGCATAGTTTGTTTATATTTGTATAATTGGAAATGAACATAAGCAACTTTTCCCTTAGGTAGCATTTTCTTACGGCAAACGCAAAAGAAGCCAAGCACAGCTAGCAACAGCCTACTTTTTCTTTGTATTATATTTTCACCGGAGATTCCGCCAGATTATCGGGATTTGGATGTGACAACAACCAGTGAAACAAGAAATTCCTACATAAGCTAATTTTTAAAGCCTGCTAACAATAATAGAATTGTAATCTGAATAATTATTAGTTTCTCTCTGTGTGTGTGTATGTGTGTGTGTGTGTGTGTCTGTGTATGTGTGTTTAAGTAGCTGAAATGAGTTCTGCAACTGTTCTAAGTCATTAGTAGTCATTGCGAAAAACAACCATAATGTCCAATATAAACGCACAAACAGATTCAAATGTTACAGACGAAACACTAAAACTTACAACAAGATGTAAAAATAGGACTGTACCAAAAGAAAAATTTACCTAAACGTACAAATTGTCTATCTACCTATTATGCGTCAAATCTTACAGTTTATTTAAGAAGTAGCGCATTTGGGTATGTTTTTTGTGCAACACACCGTAATACTAAGCAATTTAGCAATTCTATAACATCAAAGTCCATCAAACATCGACATCACTATCAACACAATAATTCACTAATGTTTTTCGCAAGGTAGTCGACCACTCTGACTCGTCTTTGAAAAGCCATGCAGAACTCTAATAAACAACTTATCACGGCGACTGTATACATATATATTGTCAATCAAGGGATACTTAAGGCGCACGTTTAATAAAGTCCCTGCGAACTCCTTAGGATTACAAAATTAAATTTGCCCTTATATAAATTTAAAATCTATGTTAAGCAAATATTTAGTGAAAAAAGGCTATGTGTACAATTGCCGAATATTTAGAAGACAAATATCGTCGAACGTAAACGGGTTGACCTCTTGAAAGTTTGTTGGCCTACAACATAAAATCAACATCCTCTATAATTATCAAATCTCTATCCTGAGCGGTTCGGATTTAGCGATGAGCCAGTCAATGAACCATTCTCTCGATATATTTGGTTATTATAATATGGATCAGAGATGGCTTCCACGTCTGTTTTAAAATGAGTACCTGAGCATATACAATGTATACTATGCCAAATTTGCCTATGAATATAATGTACATGGAGCGGTGTACTTTAAACTCTTATATGCAATAGTTAACTGCTAACTGTTAAAGTTGAAAACTAAACGTGTCAAAATATCGGTAACCTTAGAGTTATTGGCTTTATTGACATAAATTCAATAAAATGAATGTTAATATCTTTAAGACTAACTTAGTCAACTATCAATCGAGAAGTTAAAACAAGGTATTTTGAAATGTTTAGTTTTTGACTTTAACAATTAATTATTTCAAATTAAATTAAATACTAACTTTAAATAATAATACGTAATGATGTGGTAGGTAGGTAATGCAAGCGTGTTTAGGGCTGAAATACGAATCTGATCTGTATCTATATCTGTGGACAGTCAATAATGTCAATTAAATGGATACATATTATTGCAATTGGATAACGCCGCTTCCTTCGAATAGACATTTCACTGTAGAAATTCAATACTTGTCGTTTCACAACCGGAATAGAAGATTAAGGTACTCGTGTGACATCGTGACAATCCAAAAGGTTAGCCCTGCCCAAAGGCCCAACTTAATTGGACCGTACCTAATTTCTTTGATCCCTTTTTTAAGGACGACTTTCGGATAAGTACCTTACACGCGAACCCTTCACAAAGGAGCTCAGAATCACGTGGGCGGCGTAAAGGCTTTATTTTCCCCATTTTCTTCACTTCCAAATAACGGTTCCTTCTTTTGTTACACTTGCAAAAAATCGAGTTTAACGACCTATGCGTTAGGAGAGCCACTATTGTCGCACATTTTATTTTTATTTAGATGATTTTTTAAAATTTGATACTGAAACTCTAATTTATTTATAAATGTATTAAGAACTCGAGTAGACATAAAATAAATTCTATCGTTTTATTCGTACATAGACCGATTTTGTTGCTAATTCTGATCCCGATCATGCCCTTAACTCTGATTTCATACTCGATTTCAACTCCAATTCCGTACTTAATTCTGATTCTTGTCCAGCTCTCGATTTTGTTTCCTTTTCGGTTACGCTCTTGATTCTGAATTCGGTCTCTTTCTCGATTTCGACTCTGATTCCATTCTCAATTTCAATATCGGTCCCGTTTTTAATTCTGACCTTGATCAAATTCGACTCCAGATTGTGCTCTCTATTCTGATATCAATTCCAATTCAACTACAGATCACAGTTCTAATTTGTACGAAGCTAAAGACAAACACTTATATACCAAAATATTTATTAGGGTATAGATAAGACTATTCTATTCGTGGCTGGTGTAGCTTTTTATGAGTGAAAGAAACGATTTCTAGTTACCAGTTTTTTCTCTATTCGTTTCACACCCATTTAAAAACCCGCTTCTCTTTTTCTACTGATATATTTTTAAAATCTTCTAAAATACGTAATTGCAAGCAACGGGTCATAAGCACGCAAAAAGACAGACATATCGGACTCTTTATTTAGCTCCCGAAAAATATCGTATATAACTGCGCATGCCCGAATTCGTCATAAGCTATAGAGACGAAATCATACAAAGAAAAAAGAAGGCAATAACGATACTGTAAACGAATCAGTTACGCATTACACGGTCAAGTCACTATATTTTTAACACTAAAAATTATTTTACATATTTTAAAGAGTTTGTTTTATGAAAATAAAAACTACAATTGCCATTTACTTACATTAAAAGCAGTGTTGAAATTACTCGTACGTAAACAAATTTTCAAATGGAACTTTTTCAAAACAAATTCTCGTATTATTTAGAAAATGCGTTTCTAAAATCAATATAAATTATCAAATTTGTCGACTCATTTCTTAAAAAATATTTAGTTGTAATTAGAAACAAACCAAACGTTTACTTTAAGTCAAGAAAAATTCACAGAATCGTTTTAGGATACTAATAAATAATATTTATTTTTCTTAATATTAAATTATTTGGTAAGTATTTTTTATCAGTTTTTATTTTATTATGCTTTTAACTTCTTTTTATATTCTTAGAGAAGAATTTTCAAAAAGTGTTTGTTTCAAAAGATTCTACTCGAATCAATCGATTAAGATCGTCTTCATGGTATTTGAAAGACTTAGTCAATTGAATTTTTTTTTTAAACACCTCTTTCGATCAAAGTAACTGATCTCCATTGTGTATGCAGCACTGATGTAGTTTTTGGGGAATAGTGCTGATCCTTTTGGGAATGATTAGTTAATTAGTTTAAAAAATAATAGGGGGAAAAACATTTTCAAAAATATTTTTGAAATTATTTAAAATGCACTTAACACGTCAGTTTAATTTTCACAAATTTTAAATGCAGTGTAACCCTTTCAAATGCTCTAGTCGGATATAAATTGTTTAATGTCATAAAATCTTATAGGAGATTTATGTACACACACAGACACATGCACAAACATATAGCCAAACATACACATATACGAACTTTATAGCAAAAACTGTCAAAATAGCTTTGTAGGAGCTCGGTACGACATTACATGAAAGTTGATCAGCCAACGAGGTTTTTTTTAGTAAAGCGTTAAATTCCGAGGCCTTCGACCTGCCCGCATGATTTAACGCATCCAAATCGAGAATCACGACACAGGTTCACGGACATATTCGATTACACATACCATTTGGTAACACTAAATTTTTCACGATAAACACTTTGTTACGTACGTGCGAGACGAGGAAAAAAATAGCAACTACAAATTTTACACAAATAAGTTCTATATCAGACATCACTGATCCATCTGAACGTTTCTTTTACAAATCAACCTCATGATATATCCAAAGTAATATAATATAATCAGATCATTACTTCCGGTAGTATTTCCAGGTAAAATGACTAATTTTGCATTCTACATTTTTTCCAAAAAAATTCTTCGTATATTAGTAAATTACGTATCTATTTAGTTTATTTTTCATTTAATCCTTCCAGCCGTCGTTGTTGACTTCTGAACTTCATTACCGATTTGAGATTCCATATTAGATTTTTCTATTTCTACGACGAATGGTCTCGGGTCAGCCATGACTAGAAGTGGTCCGCGGTCCTCATCAGGTCGTCCGACAGTTGTGACATCTGATAAGCGGTCGCCACTTTGAGATGCTTTCTTCTACAGCGGGTTCCAGGTCTGGCATCTGATGTCATTGGCTACATTCACTGTCCAAAAACTTTTGCTTTTCAGACTATTGAGGTATCTTGCAGACGAAAACCCTGCATAGACTCCCAAACACTATTCAAATAAATGCAATTCTGTATTTAGTTTTTCTATCGAAACTGAATCTGATTAACTGGACAGTTATAAAAACTAAAATAGTCGTTCTTGTTCACAGATATGATTGTAGCCTTTTCAACTATTAACCGATTAAGACCTGACCGGATTGAATACCACATGAGTTTTTAATATAATTTTGACTACTCAAGATCATTAACATAATATTCTATTATTTCTATGGTCACTATTGAGATCCTTAAGCATAGTGTCGAAGTCATTATGACTTCGGTACTATGCGACATTGACTGCCTGCTTGGCGCAGTGATAGTGATCCTACTTGGTGCGCTGGGAGCGTGAGTTCGATTCCCGCACAAGACAAACATCTATTTATTTGCTTAGAAGTTAATGTATGCTTTTAATCTGGGTGTTTCTATGGATTATATGTATATATTTACATAAAAAAGTGTATATATATTCTGTCAACTATTTTGTACCCATAGTATAATACAAGCCTCGTTGCTTAGTTTGGGACCAGATGGTGCTGTGTGTACATATCCGAAGATTTTATTATTATTATTTAGCGTTGCATAAGCATGATATACTTTCAAGCAGAAACTTGAAAGTTTGCACAATGAAGCATACTTTGATACTTAGACAAGCACCAATAAGGGAATTTTGGAAATACTATGTTTAAGAGGGTGAAAAGAGGGGGGTGGGCGTTATACTGTTCAGAATTGACATTAATCTAGAAGTTAGAGTCATAGAAATTGATTTTTCGCTCTTCCTTTCAAACGGAGAAACACGATGTTTCAGAGTTGTTGAAAAATTGATCCTGAAAAATATAATATCATTGTCAAGCTATGTCATTGCATCTCAACAACAAACGGCACTATATTTTACTACAGAATGCACTGTATATAAACACAATACCTAAGTACATTTTGTATATTAAATTCAACGAAAACAAACATAAGGAACTTTTCCCGTGGAAATTTTCATATTTTCACGGCAAAACGCGGAGCAAACCTATTTGTCCAGGTACTTTATAATAATATTTTACGTTTTGAAACGAAATACATTCAACGGAAACGTAATTGTAATCACAATACATTTACGTAATAAATCTACAGGAAAACACGTTTATATAACATACAACAAAAATAAATTTATTCTTCATAGTCGTATCAAAGTACAATATTTGGCGTTCTCGATAGAACATTTTTTTTTATGATGCTTAATACACGTTTATACGACAGAAAAATATCATCTCTTGACATATATTTCAAATATGATTCGCTTTCGACGCGGCAGTCCGCGAGCCGCGTGCGCTCGAAGCGTTTTCTCTCGCCTTACATAAATGAAATGCCAATTTTCGCGGCCCCGCCACGTTTTAATCGCGGCCGCCGGCGGCGTCGGCCGGGACGCGGCGAAATGGAGAACGACATTTTCGCGTGGAATTCAATTTTGTGTGCAAACACGACTTATTACTTGGTAATTTTCGTTCTGAAGATTACGCCGATGGATCACATCGTGTCGACACGCGACCGCTCGGGGAGACGTTAACTTTGTGGAATCTCGTAATATTTTGGTTTTTTTTTTCGATATATTGTAAGGCTTCCACTTCAGGACTTTTTCCTTTTATTAAAATGATGATTTGAAGACGTTGGGTCCCCAAGTTAGGATGGAGACTTTAAAAATTGTATTTTTGCAATCTTCCGTTGACTCCTTTTTTTACATCTCATCTTTCTCTTGTCGTGGTCTATATATGTCAGCTCTGTCACCCGTTCATGCGTGAAACGTACTATCGTATTCTTCTTTTATATGTATGACATATTTGAGGGGCAAATGAACATGCGAGCCATCAGAAAGTAGATAGTCACCGCCGCCCGTGGACACTCTCAACTCCGCAGGAGTTACCGGTGCGCTGCCGGCCTCTTGAGAGGCAGAGAAAGTTGGCCACCGGAACTTTCACTCACTAGACGAGACACAACAGCGAAAGCTGTAGCTACTTCACGTCCGTATTCTGTGAAAGTGTGGTATTTCATCCGTCTTTGTGTTGCAGCCAAGTATGAGTGTACTGTGCTGTACTGTCAAACTGTCTTGGGAGTGGTCTGTAGACGTAAAAGACAGTATCTTCTAGAACACGCACGCCTTCTATTAAGCTATGGTAAATGTCTATCTGCGGGCCAATTTTCGTGTCGATTAGCGCAATATTAGCGATCACGGCTAATTTGCTTGTTGATGAAATTACAATAACCGAGTAGGATCCTACAAAAGCATTTTTTACTCTGGACAGCGAGCTGATGAGTGTTAGCTTGTGAACGATTGAAATAATTGATTATTATCGATGAAAAGTTTACCGTCTTATTATTAAAAAAAAAATTAATTCCAATAATTCATAATTTTAAGAAAGAGGAATATGTCGGTTTAGAATTATGCGTTGTTCCATTGATGTAATATATAAATAGTTAGGTAACAAAATGAAATGCATCAATGTTGATGATATTATTGCTCCGACATTTAGTTTAGCTAATTTGAAACAAAGCAACGAATGAAATACATACTTAGGTTCTTAACTTTAAAAGAATGTCTAATTGTAATTAAAACATTTTTTCACAATTTATTTAATAAGTAATTAATAAATAGCTTTAAACCAATACCTAAAGCTTATAAACGTTTGAGGAATAATTACATCTTATAAAATTTCATGCATTGTTAAAAATTGTTTTGTAGATAGTGAATGGCAAAGCTCTAATATATTTGGTTATTACATGCAATATAAAATATATTGAATGTAGAAATTACGTTAAAAGTGATGTTATCTAAATAAACTTAGCGATTTTAAATTAACTAGAAATAACGCACACTTTTTGAAATCATATTTTAAATTCTTCCGTTTCAGTTTCAGCGAAGTTTACTTAGAATGTTATGTCTTCATTTATATTTTTAAATTGAAGTAAATGTACATTTCAACTTAGAAAGTGAATAAATTTACAAAAGCTATCAACTTACAATTTACAAAAGCGATAATTATAATTATCAAAATTTGTAAAACTTTTGTACTAAATCAATATGAACGCGAGCGATAAGATTTTCAATCGACACGAGCATAGTTTCATCTAAATATCTATCCGTATATGGCCTATCGGAAGCAATTTCAGATGTGCAGTACGTACAAGGGTCATTTGCAATCAAACATCAAACGCGTTCATTACTATCAACTGTCCAATCGTAAACTTACGAAATGATCGAAGTACGTAAATTAACGAGGTACGGAGCGACACCGAGACCTCTTAAAACTCAAAGAACTTCGTACACGCCGTCACCATCGTCGAGGTCTCTGCCGATTCGAGATCGCGTCGACCGTCGAGAGGCGGACGCGCTCCGGAAGTTATTTTTTCCACATATCCAGCACTCGAGTGGCTGGCGAAACGCTCTCAGAGGCAGCATCTTGTGCTTTAATTTTATGGAAAATTCTTTCGAATGACAGCGCATTAAGACGTTATACGTTATATTGACAAATCCAAGTGAAAAAAATATATATTAAATCAATATATAATATATTCACCTTCGAGCTGTTAGTTAAAACTTCGAAGCATAAACAATATGAGAAATATCGGGAATGATTCAAAGGCGTTTGATAGCAAAATATTAAGTTTTTATGTAGGTGTCCATCGATTTTTTTTCCTATAAATATTTGCTTTTATTTATAAAGAAAATATATCACTTAAAACTAAAATTAATTTATAAAAAAATCACTTACTTTTTATTTTTCATTTCTTCGCAACGATATTTCAAATCCCTAAAAAATATGTTTTTCAATGTTACTAAATTTATTTCATTTATGTACGTTCTGTGATTCTGTTTCGTTTTATAACAATTTTCTTGGCAAGTCGAATTATAATTTCGAAAATTACTTATTCAGTCGTAACACAAGCCGACCGAAGCGCGAAACCCGAAATTGAAATCAATTCATTTGTAAGGGTTACCCTTCAATTTGCACAATAAATTGTAGGGTTGGCGCTTTCAAAGTATGTCATGATTGTCTAATTATCTAAATGAATAAGTTACGCCTTCAGATTATATACATTTTTCAAGGCCGTAACAGACGTAAAGATAAAATAATGTAGACATTAGCATATGTTTTTTTGAAATTAAATTTATTTCCAAATCCGATTAAGGTGTTCTCTAGAATAATATTATGAAAGTGCTTACTGCTACCTAAAGTTTATTTTTTGTTTGTGGGAACGAAAGTAAGATTTTTTTCTAAAATCTTACCTTATTAAAAAATCTTACTTTTGAAAAAGTAAGATTTTTTATATTTATTTTTTAATTTTTTAGAAAAGAAGCTATTAATACTAAAACAAAAGATTATGTTTTAAAAATGCCCCAAAGTTCCTTTTTTTTAGACTTTCATTTTATTTGTACATTACTGAATTTTATTTTTAAAATTGTAAAAATCTGTACGAAAAAGGAGTTTAATTTTCAAACAGACGGATGACGAAGCGAAAATTAAGAATTAGCATTCTCACATACCATAGCATAACATTAAAAATTACAGATCTCACCGAAGACATCTTCGTTTATATTAAAGTTTTATTAAAAGCAATCGCATAGCTTTCATTTATATTTGCAATCATTAAGTCTCCACACCCTACGTATTCATTTCAATGCACTTGCCCTAAGCTCTTGTTGCGTTTTTTTTTTTAAATAATCAACTTATAACGCAATCGACCACATACATTATCATGACGCCGAACCATTTTATTGGCACAAACTCAATTCGTGAGTAGAATTTCCTCATTGTACGCAACATAACGTGGTACACTCCAGTACCCACTTCCGATTCCGAACTCGGCGGAAGTTTTGTTTACGTTGCTGTCCTTACGGCTTGTTGGTCGAAGGGACGTCGATCTTTGTTTTCTTACCTTCGCTCCCAAAAGGTGAAGCGCAAAGGAAAACTTCACCGTCCGCAGAAGAATGCGGGTACGTTAACTTTGTGAATTGAAGTACGACTTCGCGATCGTGGAAGAGACAGGTCGGTTCATGTAAACGGTTTAAATGTCACATTATAGCGACCCTTAATCCGAATTGTTCATCGGCACGAGCCACCGATGATAGCTGACAACGAGATTCATCTCTGAGATAAGAACACATTGACAATTCTCGCTGCAGTCTCTGTCGAGATGTCAAACGCGAAAACGACTGTCTGTACACAATGAATGTAGTCGCAGTTTTAACGTCATCGCGTTAAATGTGACAATGCTTTAGGTTATACAGTTATAAAACGGATTTCGGCATTATTTCTATGCAAAAACGTTGATCTTGCGCATCACTAACCGTTTTCCGGTTACCCTAAGGCGTGCTGTGCTACGCTATAATAAGCCAGTTTTTGCCTATAGATGATAAAATTATTACCTATAGATTGCAAGAAGAAAATTATGATACTGTCCGAATTGTCCGCTCCAGTAGGTAATTGTATAATTACATACCTGAGCCAAAAGAGATTTAAACTCTAGTGAATATTGATTAAAGTTTAAATCTGTTTAAGCTATGTGCTATCATAATACGATACATCGATTAATGTACCGTGATTAAAAACATGTTTAACAGTAAACGAAGATGACTACGCAGCCGCGAAAGATCGTTACACGAAATGTTCTCAAGTTAATTTTCTCGATTCGCTTTGAGACATTCATCGATTGGAGTTCAAATCAAGTACAACAGTATAAATGGCAGTCGTGGCACTCCATTAATTAAAAACTATTTAATCAAAGAATAGGGTGTTGCACTGTGTGTGCGAAAAAAAAAACTAAAAATGCTTGTCGATAAAAGCAATCGAAATACTTTGATTTTAATTCGTGACAATACGAAATAATAAAGAAATAAATACTATCGGACAAACATACAACACTATCCGATCCTAAACTCAGCAACGAGACTCGACTATGGGTATCAGATATACATAAATACAAGCAAATAGTACATGGAAATACCTAGACTCGAAACAAACATTAATTTTTAATAATATAAATATTCATCTTATGCGAGAATCGAACCCACGGCCCCAGAGTAGCACAAAGGGTCACCACCAACTGCGTCAATCTGCCAGTCAATGTTTTTTTTATAATGCATTTAAAAGCTTCAGTGGCTTTTGTACGAGTCACAAATACGGGACTCCGTAAGAGCTACAGTTAATTCTCACGTGATCCCGTCACGTAGGTAAACGTTAACTACATTTTTGTCATTTGCCTTTTTTCACATTTCCAAGCGCACTCTCTATGTTTTTTTTTTATAGTTGACACTTATTAATTGTCTAATGACGTCACAAACCACAGCAGAATGTCAGCTAGGGCTTTGCTCAGAGATCCCCTGTTTTGATAAAAAATATTTTTTTCTCTTTTACAACTATTTAAAGGGATTTACATTCATCACTAGTATTCAGATTACTGTATAATCATTCTATTTTTGAATACTTTTACTAATAATAAGTAAACCAACGCATTATTTGTTTTTAATTTGAACAAAATATGATTTATCACCCTTCCGCACCGAAACTGTCATTCAAGGTTTCTTAATTTGCCCTCTATAAAGAAATGAATGTATGAATGTGAACGAAATGTATCTAAAATATTTTAAAATAACAAAATTAATTTACGTTAATCACTCAGATTATGTAAATTATTCATATATAAATATTGTTATTTCTGTAACATTCAGAAAAAAAATTATATACTTTTTATCTAACTCTCCATCAAATAACACAAGTTTTTTTTTTATTCTTAATAATATATATTCTCCACTAACACTAATACGTATCCTTCAAGAGAATAATCCGAGTAAACTCTCATCGAAAACTCATAGCTCGCTAATAGACATGCGCAGGGGCAGCTGTCCCGAAATTGCTCAAAGATTTCCCCAGCGACGAAATCGTATCATTTCATATCGCCGCTAACGAAATCTTCCACCTACTGGACTAACGCGCGACGCGCCGCGGCCCCCTCCAAGCGAAAAGACCACCAGCTAATAGAAAAATACATTTTTCGATTTATTACGAGAATTACGTACCGTGTCTGCGGCATGTAAAAAAAAACGTGTCCCGATTTGGACGCACAGAATTAATTAATCACTCGTTTGATGGTTATTAAAATAATATTTCTTAACGATTGTACGAAATTAAACTTTCAGGCACACGTTAAAGATTTCGGCGTAAAATGAAAGTAAACATATTGTTTTGTAAACATACCAACAAATTTATCGCGAAGTGGTACTGAACTAGCGATTCTTGAGTTCGAATAGAGCTTGGCCGGTGTTTAAAGGTGCTGGAAATCCATCTCATAGATGTTATTCTGTTCGTCCCTAATATTATAAAAACTTAGAAGAAAGAATTGATAGAAAATTTAATGCTCTACAAAGTCATACCCATACAATGAAAATTACTTGGATGACGTTGTTGGTCGTGTAAAATAGTAATAGTAAATACAAGTTTAGAAATTATGTAAAAATATGGATATAATTATGTAAAAAATTACCCATGGGGAAATTAGCATAATTAAATTAATTTTTAAATCGTGAATTCAGTTAATAATTTGATACTATAACTCTGGTCATAGTATCAGAAATCCACTTCTAAGTCTATTTATTGGGACGGGCAACTTCGTAATCCTACGCTGCTCGTGAGCCGACATGCATTTGGTCGGTTTTCTTATAATCTCATATTGAAATAATAGAGCTATAACTTAAGAGTTATAAATTCTCACTTGTTATAAAATACAACTAAACGTCTTTCTCTGTCTCTCTATCTCTCTATTTGTATGCCAGTAACTCGTGAACCACAGGGTTGATAGCCATCATCTATTTTTTTATTACACAAATACATTATCTGGCCTAAACAGTTCATCGCCTATCACTTACTGGGTCGCTCCCGTGCTCTGGTATACAAATGGGCCTAAACCGATTTCATGTTTCAGCAACTTTCAATGGAAAGGTTATTCCCTTAAGAAAATGCCCATCGGCCAAGTTACAAGGCATCAGTACCTCTGTTTTCTGTGCAGCCACTTTTGATAAAACAGCCCTCGTACTAACAGCGTGGCCATCATCAAAACTTTGTTGTGATGATGGCCACGCTGTCATCACATCAAACCAGTCATCTCCTCTTGGGATGTTTTAGTGGGTTTCAGCCCCAGACTCATACGCACGGGCGAGCGGGTCAGAGTTACGCATTTTCACCACTTCCTCGTCGCAAGACGGCAATAAAATATCTGAACAGATTTTGTATATATTTGGCCGTGGATTTACTCGCGTAAACATAAAATAAATCCCTCGTTTTTTTATACCAATTTATATTTTTACCTGTATCGATTTCAATTTCCCCTCTCCAGATGAAAAGGATCTATTTTGGTTTTCCAATACGGTATTTCTTCTTTTATTACATATTTTTTTAAGGGACAAACGAGCACGCGTGCCACTGGAACACCCCAGGCCGGAGCCTAGAATACCATCGGATGATCAAGAAGCGCGTGGACACCCGCAGCAGCAAAGCCGCCCAGAAGAGTCATTAATCTTTGATGACTTTTCAGAAAAGATGTTGAATTTCGAACGTCAACCAATAGACCAAGTCACGTCCTGATGCTAAACTTTGGACATTTGTGTTTGTTATATTTTCTGTTCTTTCTCCAATATCATTACTAAAACGAATCGTAATACAAAGATACTTTTGAATTATAAAATGAACAGTCATTCAAATTGTTGCACACATAAAACGTAATTGATTATGAATAAATAACGTTTAAATGAGTTTTCTAGTTTCGATTCGAACGCTTCGCTCGTAATTTAATTTTGTGTGGAACCCATCACTTCCTCTGGATTCACAATAAATTCTAGTTGCAAAATTGACCTCGCTTCCTTACTGTATAATTAATTATTTTTGAGTTATAAAAGGGACAGCGATGGAAAAAATAATTGAAAGCTAATTAAGTAGGGACCTTTATTTTAGGCAGCGTGAACTGTATAATTAACTTTGAATGCTCAAAGGCCACTTTTTATGTCACAAAAAACACAAGAAAAATACATTTTATATAAATGTATATATGTCAATGTAACAAAACAACGCAGCGCTTGTTATTTGCAATAAAATTCAAGATTGAGCAAAGAGATTTTTATATTATTCTCAGTTTTAATACAGAGCACCTATATATTTTTCTACTTCTATATGGCAAAGCGAAACTCAAACCCTTGGACATGAAAAGTTAAAATTTAGTAAATATTCCCTTTAGATTGTGGATGAAGAATAATGAAGGTAATTTCCAAATTAATTCCCTAAAGGGCTAAAATGGGAGTTCAAAGTTTTGATATTAAACTCGACTTCAATTCGAAACTTCGTAAAAGTACTCCTAAAAACAAATAAGCGAATACATCTTTCAAGATATGTTTTAAATCTATGTATGATAATTTTTAAATTTATATAGATATGAGTGTCGTTATTGAGGTTTTTTGCGATATCGATTCTGAAAATAGCATTTCTTTTGGGAATCGTTTAAGTTTTTTGTAAATTAAGGTATATAAGTACAATAAAAGCTAAAATAATATTTTTTTGTAATTTTTGTCTGTCTGTTTGTTTGTATATTTGTCTGTTCGCGCATCACGAAAACACTGCTGCATAGAATTAAATATGGTTTTCATATATACCTTGTTGGAGATGTAACTTAAAAAATAGAGATTATTCCAATCATTCTACGTTCACGCCAGTGAAGTCACGAGCGAAAGCTAGTTAGTTATTGATGGAAAACATGAAACATGTTGATTTTTGAAGAAAAATTTTGTTTTGCTTACAATTTTAAAGTCATCTTATTGTTTATTATGACGAGGTACCTATCATCGTTCTCTAATCAAGAAGGCTTTTGGCGAATGAAGTTAAAAGTTGAGGTGAATTAAAATTTAGTGTTATAAAGAAATTTAGACACAAAAGAAGTTGGAAGTGGTTGCCACTTGAGAATTATATATTGATAGCGAACCGATTTTCACATAGATATAGGTCATTTAGACCAGAACCGAGATAACGTCGATACTACGATCAGGAACAATACCGAAACCGCGATTGAAGTCGGAATTTGAATTCCGTCTTCAAGGCGTTTGGAAAAACCTTATTAAACACAAAACAAGGTATAGTTTCGTAAACGTATTTTCCAAGGTAGACTTGCGTATGTAAAATAGAAAAAAAAAAATATATAGACAGATTACAAATTTTGTGTATAGAATTTAATGTGTTTTATACTTATATAAAAATAATTTATAGAAATAAAAAGAAAGTTGAAAGGAGGGTAATAACAATATTATGCGAATATTACGAATTCGTTAATTAAAATAGTGTAAGAAAATTGTGGATGGGAAATTGAATGCCCCCAGTAGTACATGGACCAGCGTTTTGTTATTTGCGTACTGGAACAAATTTGATTGAAGCGAAAGACTTTGTAGAAGGGAAGATATAAAAAGAGTTATCCGCAGTAAGAATATTTGATTCCACTTTTTCCAAGGAAAAGAATACAAGAGAATATAAGGAACTTTTAAGGCTATAGCGAACCATCGCTTTGGATCTCTATTACCTGATTGAATAAATCAATCAATTGAAACAAAACAGTCATGTTGATGCATAGAAATGCTGTGTTCTTGTACATAAAGAACTTTTATGGCTACAGCGAACCATCGTTTTGGACCTCTACTGCCTGATTGATTGAATAAATCAATTGACTTAAAACAGTCTATGTCGATAAATAGAAATGTGCTCATATACTACGATAAGTACATCTCTTACCACTCAGAATAATTTTGTGATTCGGATTTCGCTATCAAATTACCACCTATACTTACTTCAAAACTCTTTAGGCGGCGAAAGGTTAGAATCTGGAAAACAAAACTACGTATATTTTTTGCCAAAAATCCTAAAATTTCTATAGCAATGGGGTTAAGACACTACCTACAAGATGGTAAAATTTGTGAATCAAAACGGCACACATAAATAAACAAATATATAAACTATAAACAAAAGTATTACAAAACAAAACCAGTTGTTACTTCATCAAAGAATCCGGGCCTACAATATATCCATTGTTCTCCAAGCCTTTATTTAAAGTGTAATACTTGTTAGGAAGTTTATTAAACTTGGGAGACTTAAAACTTACGTATTGAAAACATCGTTCTAACTTGACAACAATTCATTCTTTATTCATATATTGTCGATAAATGCTTTCTATTTTTCAACAAACGAAAGGCGTCGCTTAATGAATGCATTTCTTATATTTTTAGTTTAAAAACTTGGAATCTATTAAACCATTTTTTATTTATGTATAAACTCACGCCTATTTCCCAGAAGAATAAGCAGAGAACACAAGCCCCGCATGGTGTCTTTGCTTTCTTACTTCTTACCTGTCTCACCTCTCTTCGTTTTCTATCCATCTATAAAATCTTTCTTCTGCAAACTCGTCGGTCTCGTACGTTTAAAATGTCGACCTTCTTTAATATAAATCCGATTTGATATGCATAAGCTTTCGACCTTCTTTAATATGACACATAATTGGTATGCATAAGATTTCGACCTTCTTTAATATGACATCGATTTTGTCTGCATAAAATTATCCAGGGTACCGCCGTGAAAATGTATTCATTCAGATATTAAAGAGTATGTACCTAACGCTGAAATAATTACCTACCAAACCACTATCTAACGTAATTTATGCGTAAAGCGTGAATTTGTTTATGTTAAGTGTTCACTTAACGCAAACAACATTTAAATAATTATATTTGCTGAGGCAGTACACATCAGCACGTAATAAACAAAACATCCCTAATCGGTTTTCAGGGAAAATGGCCGGGTTAGCGGCTCCTCCCGCTTCTATAATCTCTGCATACTAATTATGCTGCGTCAACATTATACCGTAGTTTTCAAACAATGTAAGCAAAGATATTGTTGATTTTAAACCCACACAGTCATAAATTCTAAGCTAAAGTACTACACCGTGATTGATCGAAATGGATACCAACTTAATAATTAAGCTACTTATATCCATGGCTGATTAAGGTAAGCAAATATAATAATATTTTATTAAAATGTATTTTTGCTAAGTTCGAATTTAACTTGGTTAAATAGATTTCGTTGTCATAGCTAATTAATTCGTTGTGATAACAAATGATCTAATTTAACCAATCAGATTAATCAAACCAATAAAAAGATTGGTTAAGACAAATAAAATACTAGTTCATTCAAAATTAATGATGCACATTTTGGTCGAAATTATAATTTTTTTAAGTATATTGAAATTTAAAAAATATATAATAATTGTAAGTATATCAATGTTGTAATTATGTCAATACTATATATTATCTTCAATATTTGATATATTACATTCCTGACGTCCATATAAAAAGAGTAAGTAGATAATTTGTAACGTAATTATATAGTGACTATTAAAATATAATACAGCATTAACGGTGCAAATTTCCACAAGCAAATTAAAATGATTTCCCCTTTCAAAATTCTCCCTCAAGAACCCTTACCATTGTAATAGAACTATATTCCCGTACCCTCTCCAATTTAAGAAGTGTCTAACAAAAGGCGGACCCAACCTTCGAATCCGGGCTCATACACACCGAGGTTCAATCAGGACTGGTTCTAATTCGATTACAATAGTCAAACAAAGTACCAAGGGAATCATGACCTCCACGAGATCCCTTCCTCTGGATCCGTTACTACTTCTACCACATAGCTTCATAATCAATAACCCTAACTAGACCTATATAAGTATTCCGTAAAAATGTGTTTTTAAAACATATATATCAAATTTTAAACCTTATATAGTATCCGATCCCAAAATATATTCATAGTTTTGAGGTAAATATTGCACCATAAATAAACATATTATAGTATCTCCCGTATAAGTAGACTAAACACATACTATCTCCTAGCATAGACACATGTCGGAATCTCGTTCGATACAAATGAAAGTGGACAGCGTATGAGAAAACATTATGTTTGCATAAACCACAGAGAACTAAACCGTCTGCGTAGATTATTAGACTTCTGTAACTATTTATATTCCCTGTCTGTCTATTCTGTATGTATTTGTCTCGACGACTTTAATCGGGCTGTCGGTCACAACTGTATGGTTACTGCGTTATCGATAGTAATAATCATTCGCCCGTTGTTTTTATTTTCGCAACTTCAAATATCATCAGACTCGGCTTTCCGTATTAAATATTTTATACAAGAGCATGGCGTCATCGAGAGTTACAAAAAACTGTTAAATTTCTGATGACGTATGAAATTATGTACGCATGCGAGAAGTTATACTTATTGGGCGTAATTAAAAAATGTTTTTCATTGCATGCAAATAATTAATTATAATAAAAGGACTGAAGAGGGACAGTCTATACGGTTGATAAATTTAATTTAAATTTGAAAAATTAGATAACCTAATATTTATTTTCTTATACAAAGTTTAATATCAATCTTATCAGTTTATTTTAAATTATAGCAATTATTAAGTGAAAAATTGGAATACGTTATTTTGTTGCGATTTTACATTTTGCATTCAGCTACACAAAATTCACAGACTAATGTCACTGTTGAACTTGCTAATTCCGCCTGTCTTATGGTCATATCAATATTCCTAGTAATAATATCGTCCATATTTTGATAAATGGCAATTCCTCCAGTTCGAACGTTTGACAATTCAGTTATTAGTGGTCTGAAGTTGCTCGCTAAACCGCTTGTGAGCAAATTCATACTGTAGTTTTCGTGTCACCACTATAAAAATTCACTCTCATCAATTTTTCATAACGCGCCATAAGAAGTATAACTTCAAAAACATACATCGAACGCTACATTTATCTGCATAAAAAAACAAAAGCTCCCAAAGCAATCAATATAAACGAAACAACGGTAGCCTAACCTTCAAAGTCAACGAGCAATAATTATACCACTTCGTGCGAACCGGTATAATTGTAATATTTGTAATAAATGGTATAAACATTGGCATTGTATCCCACGATTAACATAGAACTCATCATACATCTGTATAGCCTGATATATAATATCAAACATAGCCTTTAAAGGCATTTTCGAGTACCCAACTTTTTTCTTCCTTGAAAATTCTCTTCATTCATTATTATACGTAAAGCAAAAGCATCTTTTTGATCACGCTTAAATAATTATAACATATTCTCGCGTTAATGTTCGACAGTCTTATATATTTTTTTTAATTAAATAAGGCGTTTTTACCATTTTTTACTATTAATATGAAAAAATCCAGAACTTTCATCTGATCTAGTAAGTTATTGCCATTGTGCAAAGACTTTTTTTATTATCGTTAGATAAAAAATGCTTTACTTTCCAACTCCAGATCTAGAGGGGGCCAAAGCGGTGACCGGCCCCGGGCGGCAGTATCAGGGGGTGCCAAAATCATAATTATTGTATTATGGTTGGTTGAAAAAGAAGACTTGTTCCACAAAGCTCCTAGTATCCATCGCACGTTGTTCTATCAATTATTCATTAGCTTTTAAAATATTCAGTCGGTTTTTAAACACATTTTAAGCGTTCATTCCAAAACGCATTCCTAGCACCTGCAGTGTAGCAGATTGTTGACAACATCTAATAAAGGCGGGAATTTTAATTTAAGTAACTTATAAATTTTATAAATAATTAGCTATAAAAAAATAATTAAAAAATATGTTGGATATTTTTACCTTCAAAAAATTTTTTGAATAGTTTTTCAAAAATAAAAAGTACGTTATATGGTAAAAAAAAATAGGAAAAATTTATTTAATTGTTTAAAGTGGTAATTATACAGGATTAAAGCTATATCTATTAACTTTCAAGAGTTCAAAAATGAATAATAATACTTTTGACCGCTCAAAAGATACTGACACTTTTTTCAATGTCGTTGTCGTTTTTTTCGTGTTGTGCCTTAAAAATGCAATAAATCAAAAAAAGTCAACATCTCAATTTTTTGATTATCTTCAAAAAGACATTTTAATTTTTTTAACTTATTTTCTTCAAAATTAATATTTTTACTCTTCGGAGTAGAATAAATTTTAAAAAATACGAGCCCGATTCTACGTGATTAACAAAATTATTCAAGAAATTTTCCAAAAAAATTGTTACCTTCCCAAAATTTATTTAAAAAAAATTCCAAGAACGCATTTGAAAAAAAAATGGAAAAAGAAATTATTTTTTTATTAACTTTTTTGAAAGTAAACAATTTTTTGAAAAATATTTTATGCACACAAATGATAAAAATATTACCTAATAGGTAATAAAGAGTGTAAATTTATTAAAGATTTCTTATTGTCCCGATCACAAAACATGCCATCCATTACATGTTTGTGAGTTTCTTTTAACAATTTATCTCAGACGCTGGAGAGAGGGGGCGCCGCTATCCAGTTTCTGTTCCTGTTCGAAAAAATCATAGATCCGGGGATGTCACTTTCTCAAATAATATTATTATGAACATGAGGTTATTCTCCCAATTAAATTGAATTAAATTAAACAAAAGTACTACATTGCAATGTTTCTGGAGAGAACATTTATTTATACGTAATGCAAAATCTTCATTTATCTATACACATATATTAAAAACAATTCTTCATTTTCCAAGCATTAGGTAAAAACTACTTAACGTATCGGCATTGGACTGACAATTCTACGCGGAATCGTTTGTAGATGGCTAGGTATATTCTATTTATTTTTTGAACCATATACACCCTTTCCCATTTTTAGAGTTCTATAGTCAACGAGGAACCCTTGCAGTTTCGCCATATCCGTCTATCTGCCCGCGGTTTCGCTCAGAGACTCTTAGTACGAGAAAGCTGTTATTTGGCGTGAGCATACTTATTAATCACACTAACAAATTAGTAAAATAAAATCTGAAAACAATTCTTAGGATACATCTCCTAAGCATGATTTTTTTTCTCGTCTGTTCCGTGCCGGGGTGCCGTAGGACGTTACAAAGTATTACGGATACATAACCATTTTTTGATTCAGGCATCCGTTATCAAAATATTGAAGACAAAAATGCTTCGTTAGAGTCAAATTGACTAGCTAAATGGTTATTTGGTTGTATTTGAGTATGAGAAAAACTTAACGGCAGTAATATATATAACGAAGTTAGTTAACAACTAATAGTCGAACAATTTATAAAGTGTAAAATGTGCTTGGAAAAGTAAAAAGCAAATAGAAAGTCCATTGTAATTACTTAGATGAAGTTGTTAGTCGTGTAAACCGTGAACACAATTCATAAGTTCTTAGTATCAAACAAAAAGACCCCTTCGAAATCCGCATATTGTGACGGATAACTACGGAACCTTACAGCACGCATATCCCGACTCGCACTTAGATTTTTTTTATTTGCTTTCATAGCCGATAACGCCCAAACAAGCAGGTCGATGGCCACTGGTGTAATATTAAGCATAGAATTTAATATTCGACGATTCCTTCTATTTGTATGACAACAAATGACTTTGTTATATTGATTTCATATTAAACGGGATACGCAGCTTATGAAAAATAATAACTGTACGATAATAGTTTGTCGGATATACTTTTTTATGAAATTAATTAAAACGTTATAGCTGTAAAAATACACAAAGCATTAGTAAATATTTTGAACCAACCACTGATTGAACGACGAGAGCGCCCCTACAATTATGACATCACTGTTGTAATGTATCATGATGACTCATATATTCCTTGTTTTTTTTAATCATTTTCGCTTTTGTTTTCATGGCTACATATTCCTTTTCTGATAAATGATTTAATATTCTCATTGGTATTAACGAGCTGCTAAGGAAGACAGATTTTTATTAAATTTTAATATTGCTCGACACGTTACAAACTTTATCTAAACCTGGACGAGTACAAATTATAAGTCCTAATCCCAACTAATCGCAGTTCTAATCCCAAGTCAGTCCCATACTGACGATATACAGAAACGCTAATATTGTATTCGCTCGCAGTATTAGAACTTTGAGAACTCTTAGTATCGTATACAATAGGAAGCTATCGTTTTGAGCTCATCGATGACGTCATAGCTGCTGCTAATGAAACCCTACGATTTGACACGACTAGACACTTTTGGGTATGGACAAGTAATTAGCTTTTGTGTTACGCATGTGCTAGTACTAAAGCCAGGATCTACATCTCCACATTTTGGACTCTCTTGCACAGCGTTACCTTGCCGTATAATTTTTTTTTCTTTTTTTGGTTAAATATGTAATGTGTACAGTGGTCGTTTGGACTGAAACTTACAATACATTGGTTTTTTTTCAAGAGAGATCGAAAACCTACACAAACAAAGTAAATAAAATTTAAAGTAAGCAGTTTTCTGTAATCCATTATTATATACATCGTAGGACCATTTTGTAGGCGTAAATTTGGTGCTCAGAAATAAATTTGATCTTAATTATTTTTTTCAATTTATGATATCGTTAAGATTTCTTCGTATTTTTCCACTACACATAAATCGACCTGAATATTAAATAAATACTACAACCTAAATATTATCTAGTAATAGAGTATATAAAATGCTTAGTAATGGTGTACAGATTTTGTTTTTCGGTCAATTATTGAAATGATGTTTTAGATATTTAATTTGCAATAAATAAAAAAATAAATAACTGCTTTGGCGAATATTATATTATCATTGTAATGATTCTATACTCACTTATTTCATTTAAAATTATAGGAGTTCCTGTACATTAGTGTGTTATTTATTTAATTTGTTTTTCAGCTATAGCTTCAATGTTCATAATTTTGCGAATCATTAAACTTAACCAATTTTTAGATATATATGAAACTTTATTTTTTGTTAAAGTAAGAATTAAAAATTGGTAAACCAATAAAAAACGGTGCACGCTAAAGTGTGCACAAAACTTGTATTTTATGCAACGACTCGTTACATAAAATACAAGTTTTGAAATTCATCATTGCAGGGGTATCGCATATAAATATAAAATGGATTATTTTTCATCGTATATATTCAATTCATAGTGATAACAACCCTTAGTGAAACAAAACATCCACCTATTCTATTCTATGAGGTGCTAATTCGCGGAAATCCATAATAGACGCTTGCATTAATAATCAGCATGCAACCCACCGCTGACCCTCGAATCTGCCTCTCCACTACGAATCTCTATCCAAAGAATTGACCTAACGTAACCTAAGCATGTGCTAAGCAGTCACATCCACCACGACGTAAAGAGTATTAAAAACAACCCACAAATGCGGACACAACCTCGTTAAGGGAATTACTGTCATGCATATACGTCAAAGAGTGACGAAAGCATCCTAACAAGCAACCACAGACCACTAACAATAGACATGCCTGTCAATTGTTACAGACTAACCATCACCAATCATTACCCAAATAGTTACAGGTAAGCGTCCAATAATGACGATTTATAAATGTTAATTTGGTCATTGAGCAAATTATTATTATGGGCTTTTTGATATATATATTCTATTTACATTCATCACAAGTTAATTTATAAATTTCGATTTTTTTATTACTGTGCAATTTATCTTTATTGTCAAACTAGCTACATATTTCTTTTGGTTTTTTGATTGTGTTGGATAGATACTGTTCCTTATAACACTTTTTTACTTTTTATTAATGAGTCCGTCGATAATTTTTTTACTGTATCCGTTTGCCAATGCAATATTATAAATGGTATTTAATTCCAATGAGAAATTCTTTGATTTGAGAGATTGTTCAGGGACATGGTGAATAAACGATATATCATTGATTTATAAGCCGCCAATTTGTGTTGCCATAGATGACAAGACGAAATGGGTATTGTTGTATCTGTGCAAGTGGGTTTTCTATATATTTTAAATTAATGTCTACTATTTTTTCTAGATATTGTCATATCTAAAAAAAATATTGAATTACTTGTTTCTTACTCGAGTTGAAATTGAATTTTTGGGGTAGTTATTATTAATATAATTTTGAAACATACACGACCTACGTAACACGCTAAGCCACGTGCTGCGCTAAATGCGCGTTATACAAGATGCCACAGTGGAACTGGAGAAAACGTGCTGTATTCCTAACCTGGATGTATTCCTGTGGCACATTGTCTACTATTCCACTGTAACATTGTATGTTGTCGTTACAGTCCGCTACTATCATATACGACAAGTATCAGTAACAGGAGAAACAAAAGAAAATATTTATTTGTACAGCCGTATTGGTACTTTATCTTTTTATATTCTCATCATATCTTGAAAACACGGCTTGAAAACACACCCGTCCACGCTCGCTTTGAAAGCGTCCATAAAAAATGTAAAGCGACGATCGAAAAATATCTTGAAAAGTAGAAAGCTCTCGCTTAGAACGCTCAAAATGTGAGGCGGCATCGGTTGTTTTGTATGATGCTGTGACGACAGAGAGACAGCGTCTACGTCACGCGCGCCACCTCCTCAGATTGAAATGGCACGAGTGCAAGGGAGAAAAATGCCTATACTACACCTGCTCGGAGACGACCTTCATACGTCTTCAAAAACGGGGCAGAACACACGTCAGCACTTTCATATATGCCATGTCAAAATGCCGGGGGAAAAAATGTATGCAAATCCGTTTTTAATGCTCTGAGCGAGCGGAAAATTTATATGAAAATCAATTTCCGATGTGCTGTTTCTTTTTTAATTTTGTCACCAAAAGATCACTCAATATAATGCCAAAATCAATCAATTTTTGTTTTTCTAAATCCAAAACAATCACACTGACTACTTGATTTTTGATAAATATACACTATACATTGTATTTTGAAAATAGTAAGTTTTTGTATTTCTTGGGTGAATAAAGTATTTTTGCATTCATTTATTTATTTTTGGTTTTATTTTATTAATTATTTCAATACTATCATGATACATTCAGTACTACGCTTTGAATAAACCCATCCATTTCGTATTAGTAATACCGTATTACTACGTATTACTAATACGTCAGCAATCCCTTTCCAATCACCATTATCTTACGCAAAAAGTCAATCAAAATTAAATTTTATTGTGATAGTGATATAGTTAGTTTTTTTTTTGTACAAAACTTATCGGCATTTCTAAAATAAGTCTTTATTTCATTTACATATTAGTATGAGTTGTTTGGCCATAAAGTTAAGTCCATTTGTACCGCGTTATAATTCTATGCTTTTCTATTTCAATGCATTGGAACTATTATAATAAGGTAACAAGTACGTAAAATAAAATAACATGTATGAATACAGAAGCAAACTAATATTGAATGGTGGAATAAAACCTTAAGGAACGTAACGGATTTTTTTTATTACATTACATTAAATTATTTCATTTTCGGTTTGAAAACTCCATTACGACTTACTCTCTCTAATGAAGTATGCATATGTACATAAAAAACTAAAATTAACTTTAAAATGGGTTTAAGTAGTATTAGTGTAAAGCGTAGAATTCAGGTTTACATCCGAAAATCCTATTTCTCATCTCGATTGCAGTCTTGTCATCGTTTAATGAAATAGTTGAAGGCAAATAGTTGACCACCATCCATTTTTACCACCACAATGAGGGGGTAAAATCTCCCATAAATTTAATTCATAACATTCTTAAATCGTCCACACTGCTTCATGCAGGTTGGGGTAATTCAAAAATCGTTATACTGATGCGCAGTGACAACTTCCGGTAACCGTCAATATATTCATAAATATATCGATATCGGCAGCCCTGCTACGCGTCGTCTTGCCGGTATCTAAATTCCTTGTCTACGACTTGGCTATGTGTCTATGTCGAATCGTCTTAGAATGGTTTTCTCTTTTACAGCACTTTCGTAATAGCAAAGTGTGTCGGTCGGTTGGCCTGTAATACGGGGTAGAACTGATTTCCTTCTGACTCGAGCTGGCCATTCGATCGCCTTCGCTACTTTCGTTTTTAGTAAGATTTGGAATTCTTTTCCGTTTTTAGTAAGATTTGGAATTCTTAGTACGGTTTGGTCCTCCAAACATCAAAAATAACAAAACAAAAAATGTGATATGTTCACCTCCGCGATGGAATATTTTTTGGGTAACCTTCGACCAATTCAACTGTGAAAATAATTACTTGTAAAATTTCGAAATCGTAAAATGATGAAAGACTCGCTGCCACATTTTTATATTGAGTATTAGTAAATAGTTTCGTGGATAACGTATCGAGAAATTCGATTTCATTAATTTTGGATATTTTATTTTTATTAGAATGGAATGAGAAAAATCGTAAGTTCATTACATTTTGTCTTCAATTATTTATCGACTTCAGAATACTAATTCCACTATATGAATGCAGTATATTACATTTTAGGATTTATGTTTAATTAATTTCATAATTTTCAATTTGTTAGGTACTTCTTTCTAAAATTTATGGTTCTCATCCTTATCTGTGTCCATATAATTTCTTCACGCTGTTAAGAAACATTTGTCGTTGCCCCTTTTGTACATAATATATTAAAAGACAAACTCAATATGCTTGTCTACCATATTACTTATGAAAATCATAGAAACAAAATGAATGAACTAATTTTTTTTTTTTGTTTAATATAATTATCTGAAAATTACTATAAAGGCACTGTTACAACGGTTTAAAAACAAATAAATGATTAATAAAGCAAAAAAAGAAACTACTAAAAAATTCTGTGTTTAAAAATCCCTAAATTTCGATATAGCTCATTTTACTTAAGAGCGAGTCATTTATCTATCTTGAACTGTTTTCCTTCATGCTGCATTGTTGGAACATTACCGCGCATAATGAAATTAATTAGCTAACATAACATTATTTACAATTTTTTTTATGTACATTATCAAACACAAATATAAAATTGGTTTTCTGCTTCTGAAAACAATATAAAACTTGTTTCAAATTAACCTAATATTGTCAATGTGTATTAAAATGATTGTATCAATATATGAATTGAAGACATCAAATAAAAAAATATCTTTAAGGCTAAATTATTATATTCGATAACGCCGCTTTATTTCAATATGGTAAACAATACCGTCCTCGTCACCTGAATGAGGTTTAATAAAGCATTAGCTTTTCCGTATGTTAAAAATATTACTCAATTTATATTAAAATGTTATTTGTTACAATTAATTCCTTAAAATTCCGGTCATAATATCAAAAGTTATAAGAGAGGTAACATCAACAGGAAGTTCAAACAGTCATCAATCTCGTCGACGAGGCCAAGGCGACAACGGTCATAAAGCATGTTTCACTATGATTACATGGCGTTCCGTGAATGGCTAGGTGTTGTTGCATGTTTACACTGTATCACGTGGCTCAGCACTCACCGGACCGAGGTTATCGAAGCCGTGCCGCTGGGCTACCTCGTGCGCCTCGCGGTGGCCGAGCGACCTCTTGAACCGGACCAGGAAGGTGTTGGTGAAGACTTCGCGCGAAGCGCTCGCGGCTATCAGCAGCATCGCCGCAGCCAAGCATCGCGGCCACATGTTAGTGTTAGGGCCGTCGGCGGCTGACTGATGGCCCGCTTCCCGTCTCCAGCCGTGACTCCTGACGTCACTCACGTATCGACCGACTTAGCACGCATGCGCTTCCACCCTCCACTCCGTTCAAGCGCAAATTACAAACCATACCAAACTATATCTCAATAAAGGACACCTGATCAGTGAAAATGTCCGTTTCATTCAGACTCAACTCGACTATCGTCGCCTTCAGGCCACGACAGTCGAAAGTGAAAATAAAAGTTATATACTAAAACCATTTTTTTGTATGGATTAAAGAAAGTCTCGCATTATCCGATTCTCGTCTCGCGGACCATTGTTTTGAATGAAAACGAGCTTTATTTCTGAGGCATTTACGCACTTAATTAGTTCTTTGTGACTGCTGAAGTTCAGAAAATGAGCTTTTTTCAGGCTTTTCAACGTCATGACCGACGGAATTTCAATGTTTTTCTTTAATGTTTGTAGAGGAAAAGGTTAAAAAGCTTTAATCATACCGTTCATATTACAATTTGGTTATTTGCTCTATGAGCGGTGCTATATAATGTAACTGTTACTACCTTAGAGAAATATCAATCAATTGAAGCTTCTATAAGTTGGGCTCCTTTTTTTATGAAAAAAAAAAAAACAGGGGGACCACATTAGTTCACTCCAAGCATTATAATCGCCAGCTATGCTAATTGAAACCCGGTCGATGCTGCATGAGAATGCAGCATCGACCGGCCAAGATTGTCAAATGGACTATTGTTATATCAAAGCGCTGAGATGTTGTACAACAACGCCTCTGTATCATTTCAATTACTGAATGAATTCACAAAACCAATCTAACTGTAGCGAGGTGAGAGGCAGAGTTATTCATGTCTCCGAAAAACTTCAGGTATCGAAAGAGCTTTTCAAGCTCGTACATTAGAAAGCACATCAACATCAATGGCAAACGCATGACACCCTGGATTAGCTGACGACATAGCCATAAGGGCTGAATCGCTGAATACCTGTGTCCCCATGTAGAAGACTCAGTAGATCTTCTCAAAATGGGAGTCTAAGAATCAGTGCCGGGCCCTGCCGTTCATAAGAGTAGAGCGAGGACGTCTTTCGACGTCTTTTGGTAGGCGCTTTCAAGTCGCATATATTATTCTTCATTTTATGGGAAATACATATAATTACTATTATTTTTAAATTCAATTTCTATTGCAAATATCAGCACTGAATTTAAATTTAGGAGCGCGGATCCTCTAAAAAGATACCATAAGTAAAGTACTTTCTGCTCGAAATTGTTTTTTGCATTAAACATTCTTAAAATTTTATTGAGTCAGCCAATTACATGATGAATTTACGTCACAGTAAGTAGAGTTCGATTATTCGCTAATCTTAGATTTTATACTTCCGGATACTATGGCGAAATGCTATTTGAACTTTATATAGTTTAAAAAATGATGGATAAGGAACCGTGTGTATAGTCTTAGGGAATTCTTGATCAGTGTGGTAATATAAAACCTCAAATGTAAAAAAAAATACGTTAAATTGTTTTTTTTTAATAGCCGTCCAAGAGCGCTGGGGGCCGATAAGGACCGTCGTCACCGATGTGACGGCGGCATCTGATTGACGGCGTGATGTGACCTCCGAAGCAATGGGGGAGTAACTTAACTTGACTTAGAAACTCATCAGTCAATTGGCTCGTGCTCAGAATCGTACCTGGTACCTTTCAATCTGGAACCAATGCCCTTCCGAATTTTATTCCTTATCAAAAATGACATAATATAATCCATGGAAATTGAAAAAAATGTGTATATAATGTATTATACTTTTATGAATGTCTTATTTCATTTTTATTGTCGTTTATTGGTTTCAATTATAACGTGACATAAAAAATTAACAATAAAAATTGTAAATCATTATTGAAAGCGGTGTGAATGAGACTGAAAATAATGTCTGGGAAGTACAAGCGGGATTTCAAAAAAGGTTGGGGTGTACAGACCAATTTTTTTCTCTGCGAAGCATTACGGAAAAGTTTTTGATCAAGGGCCAAAAGGTTTTCTGTATTTTCGTAGATCTGGGAAAAGCTTATAATAGAGTGAAAAGAAGTGATCTATGGAGAACCCTATCCGTGCATGGTGTGAGCAGCTGATTGATACAGGCACTGCAATCCCTATACAGTGGCTTCAGTGCTTGGTCACAATAAATGAGGCATAAACTGACTGATTTGACATCCGCAGGGGTGTCAAACAGAGATGAGAACCTTCACCGTAATTATTCAATCTATTGATGGTGACTGTCTACATAATCTCAAAGAGTATGAATGCGGACTAAGGATGGATGAGCTGTCTGTCAAATGCCTCCTGTACGCCGACGACCAAAAAATCCTTGCACCGTCGGCGTGCGAGGTGCAAGGCAGGCAAGGCAAGGGTGGCAGGACATGGCAAATAAAATGAATGATTATGTTAAGAAATGTTTGGCTATCCTTAGTAGGGTCCTGATCCTTACTCTTATGCATAGTTGTTGGGTATGATAGAAGAAAAGTGAAAGTAGAATTAAAGCGGTGTAGATGCGATCTCTGCGTAATATGTGCGGAGTGTGTTTGAAAGATAGATGTAGGAATAGTGTATCAGAGAGCGGTGTGGTTTGAAGGAATATGTAGTGATCCGACTACAAAGAGGTATGTTGCAGCGGTTTGGTCATCTGGACAGGTTGAATGAAAATAGATTGGCAAAACAAATCTATAGAGCGAATGTGTGTGATGAAAAGGTCGGTAAGGGTCGCCCTAGAAAATTCTATGCAGATCAAATTAGTGGCATATTAAAAAACTGGCCAAAAGCATGTCGGACCATGCTCATTATACGGTTCCGATGCCATTATTACAAAGAAATGCACTACAGATGACAAAAGTACGTTGTTACACTTTTTCCATGTTTCCCGCACAGAATAGTTATAACCGATTTAGTTGCCTATGACTTGAAAAATAAGTAGGTATGTCGACTATTACTGTTAAAATAATGTAAACTAAAGTGCATCAGCAAAAGAGCGTATCTTCATGACACTTAAGTCCTTTTGTTAAGAAGCGCAGTTTTTCGGCATTAACTCAAAATGGTATATCCGATCATGTTCAAAATAGTTTTCTTTGAAAGTATTTATTAAGCGTTACCTTCTTTGTTTTTTTAATAATTTATTAATATATATTTTAGATAAAGAGGTGGGACACGTTTTCTGCTACTTTCGGAGTGATTATTTCCGAAATTAATTACTTAATCAGAAAAATTGCTTCGAAAAATTTAGTATTTTGAAAAGAACTGTTGAAATATGTGCCACTCGTTAATGTTTGCTAAAAAATTTTTTTTTCAGCTTCTGTTAAATGTACGGAGTGCCCCCCTAGAAATATTTATTTTTGTTATTTAACCATCAAACTAAGCAGCGACTTCAAAAGACATCTACACTATAAATTTCATCATAAAGGTCTTGTACTTTTTGAACAAAATGCCTCTGACAAACGGACCGATGAACGGACAGACGGACAAACATGACGAAACCTTACGAAAGGTTCTGTTTTTGTCATTTTGGCTCGAAACTCTAAAAAGGGTCAAATGTTCACCACCCAAAATCGACATATAGATGTCAGCGCAACAAAAGAGATGTGCAAAGATTGTACCATGTGGAAATCTCTAGTTAAACGTGAGTTTATATTATTATCACTAAAATTGTATCATCAAATGATAAATACGAATATAAATTGTGATTCTGTTGTTTTATCAACTTTTGCTAACCTTAAATTTATAGTTACATAGGTATTTCAGAGAACACACGCTAATGACGTATTACATACGTCCGCAGCTGACACAGTATATTAAAATTAAAAAGAAAGTATATTGATACAATGATTACTGAGATATATAGTTACAGATATGTACTCTTAAAAACAAAATCTCAATAATATTCGAACTTCAAAATCTCATAAATTATTTGCCTAATTTCGGCCACGAGGTTGATCATTAATAATTTTTGAAATTGCTCAGTTTGGTATTTTTATGAACATCGATATCGAAAACACTTAAAGAAGTTGAATAAATGCAACAAAATTTATAAATTTAGTTGGAATATATTTTAGAAAAACATAAAAAAAAATTGTGGGACTATTTGCATTAAATCTTTAAATGAAATGGTGAAATCTTTAGTATTAGGACTTTATTGATTTATTTTTTAATACAGCTATTTTTTTAAATTTCTTATGCATTTTTGGAAGGGAACTTATGATTATAAATACAAACTTATGATTGCCTTAATGGTTTTGCAATGTACTCCTTAGTTTGTGGCAAATTGCACTTTTATTATGATTTATTATACTAATAGTTCAATGTATAAGATATTCCAAATCAATTTATAATTAAAAAATATATTGATTAGAAGAATCAATGATATTCCATGTTAGACATTATGTGGAAAGAAGTAGAGAAAGAAAAAACGTTTACTAGTGTAGCATTAATGTGATTGAAAATTAACAAAATAAAAGAAAACTCTGTGAATATTATTTCGGCATTAATTTAAATATAAAAAAATTTGAAAATTGTATTTTACCGATTCCCGTCTTTTTTGTATTTATGAATCGGTGGTAAATAAAGGAGCTTGTACTGATTTCGTTTCTCTTTTATTTTCTTCTAATGACGAATCTCTACAACATTTCGCATTCACACTTACTACTGATACTTTTTATTCGATATATTAAATTATATTAAATGATATTAAAAAAAATAGAATAGCGTTCTAAGGACGAACCAGATTTGTATCGATACCGACACTGGAATAGAAAGGGGGACCGAGAACTGTAAATGAATAATAATTAAATATCAAATAAACATTCATTTATTTGTTATCAAATTCCATTAATTGTTAGCTAGTTAGATTCGAAGGTGTTAAATAACTATCTATTTCATCCTATCTAAAACTGTTGCAGAGCACAGAGCTGAAACTACAATCGCGACCAAATACAGAATCTTGTTCAAAATCATATTCATAATCATGAATATAAACTTGTGATCCGCGCGAGCGCCCTGTGCGACCTTCGAAGTTGCGGAGTCGAAGGGGGCGCCCGCCCCGGACGTGTTGTGTCGGGTTGGCGACGCAAAAAAAAACTCTCTATAATAGATTGTATAAAAAGACTGATTGTCCTGAGACAATCATTCATTTTTTTATTTAAAGAGCTTACTTAAGATTTATCTAACGAACTATTAATAAGATTCGAAACTAAAATTTTCTGTCTTTATATTCTTTTCAGAAGAAATATGTTGATGTAATTCTTTTACAAGCTGTATATCTATTTAAAAGAATATTTAGTTTATGTATTCTCTGTAAGTTTACGAACAAACAGTCATTGCGAATTTTAAAAATGTACACTAAGAAAAACTCGCCGGATTTTAAAAATCGTAGTTTCTTTCTAATTGTCATATGAAGATAGAGTATAAATTTCTAAACCGCAAAAACACACATACGCAAATAAGTACGTAGGGTCAAGCAATAGTAATAATTTGGGTTAAACAAAATCTATAATAAAAGGTTAATAAAAAAATTTTTACCTCTCCATAACTAAGTTTTTTTTTTGGTGAAAGATATCATATTTTTATTGTTTAATAGTTCAAATAATTTTTTTGAAGACATCTCTCTTCAATGTACTTTATAATAAATCTTTAGTTTTAAGTTTTCTTGAAATACCTATACTTTAACAACATTTCAACATTTAAAATTCACGTAAATTTATTTTAAATACGATTAAGTTCAAGTATTCCATTACTTTATATTGTTTTAGTTTTTATTTAATAATATTTTTCCCGTAAGTAAAGTCTTTTTTTTCAATTTAATTAATATTACAATTAAGACGACACATTTGAATTTAAATTTTTATTACTAAACAATTCATATGCTTATGCAGTGTATAAAAATACATCACAGCGCAAAAGTGATTTGGAATCTATATAAATACCATAAATTCTAATTAACGCCAAATTACTAATCATAGACAAGCCAACGCTCAATTATTACAATTATTATGACGTCATTTATGACACAATTACCCGCGTTCCCGTTCCACTTCATTTATTTTTGTGAAACATTGCGGAAAATGGTGGACGCGACACCGCGTCGGCGGCGTCACGGTCGCGGCAACGCCGTCACGATTCTGACGTCATGACGCACGCTTTTCGGATTGGAAGCTTAAAATATCACCGCTAAATAATCCTAATTTCCGATTCCGTTCTCGTTTTCAGTTTTCATTGTCGTATTCTTTAATGGCTGCCTATCGCTTCTAGCGTTGTGGCGTCTACACACGTTTTCCTTTCGGGATGGGATTGGCCGGGAAGGGTGAAGGGGCCGGGGAGGGGATGTATAAAAAAGGATGTGTATGTAAGGATATTACAGATTATTACGTTCTACATTTATAATGTAAAACGTAATATCTTGTGACGTGTTTAATAAATGACTAACTAAACACGACATACGGGATTCTATTGATGATATTTTTCGAAATTCACCATTTTCACCGCGTAGAAACAAGTGCCTGGGTATTTAACGATGTTACAAGGAACAATGCCACGTTTCCATACAGCGGACAGTATAGACAAAAACATCTTATCGCTTCGATTATATATTTAAATACGACAAAAAAATGCGGACAATTAGATTTCATCAGGAGTTAACCGTAACAAATAAATAAGGTTTAAAATTTTTGAGGTTAAGATACCTCACAGGGCTTTAATTTACCTTTTTCTCCTATAATATGTTGTACAATTAATTGTTCAGAAATCACTCGAACAATGCCACAAAATGTTTTATTTATGTACTTTTCATTAATAAGTACATATTGATTTCAGAACACTTATTTTGTTATTATTATTATTTAAAGAACTATTACTAATAAAAAAACGGAAAAGTGTACATTTTATTTGTGATATAAGTACGAATTAATGATTTTGTTTGTGCTGTGAAACTTTTTATGATTCTAGATCAATAGCAAGTACCCGTCCATTTACAACTAAATCAGGTCTTGATTTGCTTGCAAATGCTGAGATATAAAGCATAAGGTCGTATGTTTGATTATATTAACTTAGAATCTTAATTTTTAAAACTCCAATTGATCAGAAACCTAATTATTTGATATTAATTTCAACTTAATTCCTCGATGTGTTCAATGTTTCTTTTCGTCTATTTGTGCAGCTAGTGCTTAAGCACCATTAGTCCACCCTTCGTAACGTTGTGTTTGTGTTAAGATGTCACCTTGCGTAGACATTGCAAGTATAACAAAAGGAATGCCCAAAATTGGATAAAATTATTTACCTTAAGTTAATATCAGCTGAGTACTTCCTTTAGAAAGTCTTCTGTGAGAGAAAGAAAAGGAAAATGGACCAAATCAATCACCGAATGGTATCCCAGAGGAAGTAATAGAAGCAAAGGAAGACAAACGAAACGATGGGAGGACGATTTGAAGAAGGTAGCGGGCCCATTATGATTACGTACAGCAAACCAGAAAAACGAATGGAAAGCCTTAGAGGAGGCCTTTGTCGAAAGACAAGCTCTGAAGAGAGGAGAAAAAACCGAATACCGAGAATAGGAATTAGTTTAAAATAATTATTCTCTTACCTCATTATGTTTAACTTTAAATTTAATAATATTGTTATACTAAAAGTGCAATATCAGCAATAAAGGCTTATTTATTTATTATAATATCAGCTGAATTTAGAAAATCTATCATTTCATTTTTCGTATTTAAAGAACTAGTATTATCAATCAAAAACAATGTTAATTGCATTTCAATTTGAATAACACAATTTGATACCATCTATTGCAGGAGAGTAACCTCTAAATACTAAAAAAATAAGAGGTGCTATCCCCCAACAGATGACAATTATCTAATTAAAATATTAATGTTTAATATAATATTTATATTTTAATACTCAGTGTTTTTAATTCGTCTCCTCGATGAAAACTGTAATGACCACAGAATCCTTCGCTTAATTTTGCCATATTACTGGGGAACAACTCCCTTCAGGTCACTCTGGCACTTGGGTTGTGCTGCAATGTCTGCGAACCACATTTATGCATTTGTGGCTCAACTGCAAGGACTGATGGCCATCGTGGGCTGAGTTGTCAACCTATTAGCATTAGTAGGTCCCCGTGTCACCGTGCTCTTGACATAATCGCCGTGATATTATCCTTCGGGAGCTGATCTCTGCCCTTGTGCGTTTGAACTTCTTGGCCTAAGCCGCTAGAATGGTAAGCAACCTGACGGATTAACGTTATAGTCCTCTGGCAAAGAGGGCGTCGTTTAATTTGAGATACCATTTGACACGTTTGCAGCGCCCCTTTTAAACGAGATCTCAAAAGCGGCAACTTCCGGGGTCATATTTGTCGGTTAAAAAATATCTTAAATGCAATTTCTTGGGGCCACATAGATCTTCATCCCAGTCGCTTTTGTAACAACTAACTTTTGAGAGAATGAGGCAAAATCCTTCGTAAGCAATTTGGACTGGAGACTTAGGAATAAAAGGAGCGACCCTCGTACAGATGATTATACTCAGTCACAGTCACCTTTTGAAACAGGCAAGACTCAAAAATTTTATCTGTACCAAACTCCATCTGCGACAATTCAACATGGCAATCTCGCTAGCGAAATGGAGACTTTTGGACTACATCAGACCCACGTCAGTATATACGAAATACAAATTTCTATAAATCCTTTTTTTCTTACTATTTTTAACTTATACTTAATTGTATTATTTCGTTACTTCTATCTTTTAACTAAGTCATTTAATTTGTACTGTAATGTATGTATATTTTAATCTATTACCTTTCAAATTACAATAACTTATATGTTTTAATTGTTAGATGACTTTAATTGTATTGTTACATATTTTCTTACATTGTTAATTAATCTTTATATAGATATTAGGCATTCGAGTAACACACTAGTCTACTATTCTAAAATTGCGAAAATGAAAGTTGTGATTTCAATAATTTAAAAATATTCGTAATCAACAAATTAGAGAGAATATAACAATAAATTAACCAATAATAAAACTATATAGTCATATATTTTAATAATAATCTCGCGTAAAATTTTTTTAACTATGTTTATTTATAAATATGTAATGATGTTTATTTACTAAATTGCAAACCTAAAAAGTTGTGATCTTACAGGACATCACAATAAAATTTATATCCAAGAAGACTTACCCTGTACCTACATGCTTCATACATCAGTTATCCAGGTAATTTACCCGCATCGCCGAGAAGTTCACGCCAATCTATCAATTTGGACGGATGAGGGTAGGTAAATGAATAATTTACGACGAGAACTAGTTTAGACCAAAAGGTTACTTACTCTGACCACCTAAGGTACAATTCCAATTGAATATAAATATAAAGGTAAGGAGTTATAAAACTTACACAATATATACATTTACGTGTCTCTGTTTCTGAATATTTTTTTATATAATGCCATGTATTCAAACCGCGTACAATGGTTGCCAATTTAGAAAATCAAACATCGTTAAAAAGAATGTAGTGGGATTTTTAATATAAATTGCATATTCATAGTCATTGAAACAATTAACTGCTTAAGATTTCTTACAATGGCTCTGTCATCAATATTTTTATAATGACTTTGGCCGTTTCTTTTGACCTCTGGACATAATACTGAATCAAAAGAAAAGAACACAACCATTAAAACTTACCAAATGGGTTATCGTGGATGTCTTTTCAAAATATCTTTTAGCCCTACTTTCGCCTTCTTTTACATTTATTTCTTTAAAGAGAGCCACCTTAACAAGTAAATAATGTAGTCAGAAATTCGAACACACCAGGATGGGATCATCCAGGTATATTTCACATACCTACTCGTATGATCCCATCACCTGCGCGATCATGAACACTTCTTAGCATGAAGTTGAGCAACGCTAATCCCTTTCTATGGTAGATGTAGACGGCGCCTGGGTATTTCTATCACCGGGTGTTTCTGTCAAGTTTACAAACTTATCTCATCAAATTTAAATTCGAAAATCCGTAAGCTATACAAAACTCTGGTAATACGTCATTATAATATGAATATATCAACTGCTCGAAAGGCAATTTTTCTTCAAGGACAACAAGCAAAAACTTAAAGGTAATTCTATTCCAATTGATTTGTATATAATTAAAATCAAAAACAAAATTCTTACAGAAAGATATTATCCAATAATAAATCGAGCCAGTTGTGTCTATGGATATTTTCAAAATAATCTGAAATTTTATAATGTACTTTTTTACCAATTAATTTTTTAATAATGATCTTAAATTTATTGAAGGGTTAGTATTGAATATAAATTTCCTTGGACATGCGCACACAGAGTCCAATAAATGAATTTGTGACTTTATATAATCGACTGACATGTAAACACAGTTCATTTTAATTTGTAGAGTATTAAACTGAACTAAAGCACCATGTCTGTATCATTCATTATTTTTGCTAAAAATTCCCAATTTTTTTTACATATATTCAGACTCATAGGGCCGTATTAATGAAGTACACTTAAGTGCGGTGTTCCATCTTGAAAGTAGAAGGAGCAAGACAGTTATAGTGCTTCACTATGGAAAATAATAAATGTCTCGCTCCCACATTATTTCTTGAAATGGCGCATCATTTGAATGACGTTTATTAATATAAATTATAATCATGAAACTAACTCATTCAGAATCCAAATAAGCAGGCAGCTTTTGCCACTTCCGCTGTCCTTAGCGACGACCTAAGGCAGTTCGTACCTCTTTCAAGCGCTTTTAAGTAGCTTTCAAGCGCCTTTAAACACTCTTTACAGCTTGAGCAAAACGCTCGCCTCGCAATGCGTCCATTTATACCGCGAATACCTTCGGTATAATAACCAAGTTCAAGGAAGTATTTTAGTGAGTAAAACTTTCAGACTGTGCTTTATCTGTCTCTCTCTCTCTCTGATAAAGATTTTACGTTTGACCTGTACAGAAAGAAAAAGGACAGAAGGCAGTCTCTCAGCAACTGGCATACTATTCTGAACGTTTTCGTATGTACATAAATCAAAATATTCATTTTTACCGTGTTTCTATTGAGGGAAATCAAAACGAAAGCCCTTTTATAAGCATAAGCTGTCGATGGGGCTCACGACATTTATTATCTTCAATATTAAGATTAAATGCATTATGGGTACTACATCGAGAACATTTGTAAGGCATTATGCAATGCAATTTATGAAAAATAAAAAAATTGTCAAAAATATTTGTGAATAAGACAGAATGGGAAATGTCGAATCCTCAAATATGCTCTTCTTTTTAAAGGAAATCCACGGTTAGTAATTTAACGTACAGTTTACGAATGAAAACAATAATTCCAAGATTTTTTCCCTCTTGCGGCGAGGAGATTAATTTATTCTGAATAACTTGGAGCCTATCCAGTGCTTTCGGAGCGGCGTGAGCGAAGACCGGGAACGCGTATGTCAACACCGTCCATAAGCACATTTTGTAAATAGAGCGCTTATTGTGCCGAGATAGTTTCCTTTTTCTACCAAGCATGGCTCTGAGCCGCGCTCGGTAGAAAATTATAATTTTTCTAACGCGCTCTCTGTGATATTTAAAGTAAAGATTTTTATTTATCGATCGTAACTCCTAGGTATTTGTAATAGAACTGCCACGGAATGTTCGCGTTCGACATTCTGAGATGGGAAGTGTCTAAGTCGACAATTTGTCGACTCCTACGCTTACTATACATAAACGATATAGCGGCTGACCTTTCTGGATTGACCTCGATCCTCCAGGTACGGAATCATCGACTTAATTCATCAATGACCCTCTGGAGGCGGAGGAGTGAAGACTTTTTGAACCTAGCACGAAAGTAAAGAGCGATATCGTCCGCGAATAACGCGAGTTAGACGCCTGATGATGGACGCGGAATATTATCGTTAGTGTACGCGGAGTACAGTAGGGGAGAGAGGAAGGAACCTTGAGGAACTCCTGCTCAGATACTTCGCCTAGTTGAGTAAGTGCGCTTGTATCTAAAAGTAAGATGCTTGTTGCTGATATAACTATGGTTAATATAAATGAGACGATCTGGTGCATTGAGAGCATAAAGCTTATGAATTAGGCTCAAGTGCCATACCCTATCGAAGGTCTTAGCTACGTCAAAAAAGACAACTACGGTTTTTCGCTTTGATTTAAAGCCCTCCGAAATATACTCTACTTGACGGAGGATTTGCTGGGGACACAAATGCACTGGGTGAAAACCGAACTGTTCATCAATGATAAGGCCCTTCCCGAGGAGATGATCTCTTAAACGAGTTTTGAGAATCCTCTCGAAAAGTTTACTCAGACCGCTCAGGAGACCGATCGGTCTGTAACTGTTAGGGAGGTCGCGAGGTTTCCTTGGTTTGTGAATGCCTATTACCTCCGCCTCTTTGCAGACGGGAGAAAAGTAGCAATTTCTAAGGCACGCGTTAAATATCGCGACTAGCAAGCTCAATAAAGGCAAAGAAAAGCATTTGCTTACTTCATTACTAATACCATCGAGGCCCGGTGCCTTTTTGATTTTGAGGGATTTCACTAGCATTTGGACTGTGCACAGGGGTTCGCGAGGCGATACGGGAGGCAGATCATCTTTATGTTAGAGGGAGGCTTTATTCTGAACCTCTTCCTCGATATGTTGAACATGAACAATGTCGTGCGGAGAGGAAGCTTGAGAGCATTGGGATTCGATACTATCTAGGCGATACCGCTAGGCACTCCGCTATCTCCGCGTCGTCTAGGGCAACAGAATTATCAGATTTTTTTGAGAGGAGATATAGGGATATACCCCTCTGTTTTGAGTGCTTTAGTGACCTTCCAAAACGCTTTGTGTGACGGTATGATTTCCTCCATGAGATCGCTCCAGTTCTCATTTCGGACTTCTTCAACGCGAGCCCTCACTCGGCGTTGGAGAGCTCGTGCTCTGGATCTGTGTTCAGCAGTGGGGTATGTGCTCGCGCGGCGCAGAGTAGCGTTTTTTGCTCATATCTATTCGAGAACGTCGACCGGGAGCCTCCTGCGATCCGAGGGCTCCGGAACCTCTCACCCGCTTTTCGCGACCACTGTCCTGACGTGGTTGGTAAGTGACGTGGTTGGCACCTATGGCAGAGTCCATTTCGTCAGTTGTACTAATGCCATTGGGAATGCTTATAAGGGATGGAGTGTCAATTTTCTCTAGCGCGGTCGACACTCTTTTCCAATCAGTGATTTTTAAGGTAGGATTGGGACTCCCGCCGTCGGGTAGTCCCATTTTCAGCACAACCGGCCGGTGTTCAGAAAATAGATCGTGAAGTGTATCGATACAATTTAGATTTAAAACAACTTCTTTAGTTAGAGCGGTGTCTAGCGTGGAGGGTCTATTGGTTGCGATGTCGGGATAGTAGGGCGCGGTAATTTCTAAATTGAGTTTGTCCTCGAGTTGATTGAGTTTATCTCCATTATAATTAGTAGTTGGGCAACTCCATCTGGGGCTTTTGCAGTTAAAATTGCCACAAAGAATGACGGCATCCCCTAGGGCAAGGAGGGCTCTGAGGTCGCGCCGGAGTAACTTTTTAGTAAACGGGAGGTAGACCGAGATTATGACGAGTGTACCATGGCCCGTCATAGCAAGTCTACAACCCGTAACTTCCATGTTAATGAGAGTTGGAATGATAATAGAGCAACAGTGTGATACACTGCGGTAACCCCTTTCCTAGCGTTTGTCCTGTCCGTTCGTAATTGAGCGTAGCCTGCGATCGCACAAGCGTTAGGTCTACTTGTCTTTAAAAAAAATTCTTGGACTGGTGCTATGTCGATACTGTACTCCGACATACATTTGGAAAACTCGGGGGTATTTTTTATTAAGCCATTACCATTAAAAGATAGTAGTGAGATATTTTTCGGTTTACGGCATCCAACTGAAAGGTAGCTACTACACCCGAGTGTAGACATTTATATGTATTCGAATTTGACCATCAGATAAATGGTGCTTGACTAATACGTTTAGTTTGTCTTCTACGTTTCTGCACGAACATAGATCGCGGGCGAACTCGGAAATCTCCGAGCTCTTAGTCATTCGGAGCACGGGCATCATCAATTGTATGTTCTTTCCGAATGATGCTGCTGCTGCTGGCCCTTTCATTGCGCGAGGGAAGCAGCAGGGGGGCCCGTGTCGGGTGGGCTCTCTGGGTGGCCCCGGTACGGCCGTCTGGAGGTGCAGAGGCTGAGTTCTCCTCCACTGGCTAGTGGAGGATCAGGGGCGGAGCAGAATCCTACAACTGGAGGGCGGGTTGGATTTTAGCCGCGAGAGCGGAGAAGTTTATTAAATTTTGGGGAGCTGCCGTGAGCACGTTCGAAGGCCTTTTGTAGGTTGACCTATTATTGGTGACGAATTTGGGAGCTTTGGGGCACTCTCTGTAGTTGGCCATGTGTTCCTGGCCACAATTGACACTACAGGGTTTCCCCTCTGACTCACGAGTGCGCGGGCACTGTCTAGTTCAGTTCGGGACTAGGCATTTGACGCAGCGTGGATCTGCGTGGCAGTTATATGAATTCAAATACGAACACGGCTGCGTGTTCGTATTGTTGGTATTGGTGGCACTGTCCTGGACCACCTTTTTTGTGTGGGGCCTCCACTTGGATACCCGAGAGACCACACTCTTGACTGAAATTTTTAAAAATTGATCTGGCTTCGTCGGTCTTTGGAAGAACCGCGATCACGAATCAAAGAGGGAAACCATCGCGACGAACGATTCTGTGCACTGAGTGCACGGGGAATCTCTGACCGCAAAGTTCAGCTGTGATGTCATCGACGGCGAAATCGGCTGGGACGCTGCGGATTATCGCTTTGAGTTTACGCTCCTCTTCGAGGGCGCAGGTGTGAAATTGTACAATTCTAAGAGTATTTGCTTTATACGTGTCTACTTACTTATACAAGGGCTTCTATACTTTTGCATAGGCTGAAACCAATTTTATACCACATTTTCCGTTCTGATGAGATATCTATAGAACGTGCATTTTTAACGCATCAACGGCCTATTCACGGCTTGAAAAACGTTGACCATGTAATTTATTCTTCACGTTTGGGAATAAATAGAAATTATTGGGTACCAAATCGGGGCTGTATGGCGGATGACGCGTGCGCACCGCCGCCGCCGCCTCCGGCCGCCACTGCCGCGTTTGTGCGTGTTTCGGCCGCCTCGCGTTCCCGAGAGCGGGCGCTCTCGGTCCGTTCTCGGCTCCTTTCGCAACCGCGTTTCGCGCGCATTGTGTGCGTATATTTTTTAGTAATTTATATAATATTTACTAATTACTTATTTAGTTTCAGTACGGGGAACTGTGTTTTCTTGTGTTTTCTAGTGTGCTAACACGAGCGCCTCAGCGCTCATGTACGCTTGTCAGCTAGCAGGTTCATGTCCGGTACTGGTAAGATTTTTGTTACGAATTTACGATTCTCCTTTATTATTTTATTTTTATAATTCTTTCATTATAAATTTAAAATAGTAGTTAAATTTATTAGCAATAGCACCTCCTGCCTACGAAGACGGGAGGGTTGCTCTAGGTAATTATGGCTTATCTTAATCTAGATCAGCTTAAGGATTTATTCACCCATTCTTTCGAGAAAAGGGGTTCACCTGCGAGGAGGACTCTATCAATTAATTAATTCACCAATTTAAAAATTGTCCGTGCATCTTCACCGTCGCCATTTGCGTTTAATAAAAGAACAACAAGTGTTCCGTCCGATGACGAGTCGAGTTGCTCCAATTCAACTGTCAGGGGCTCCGAGGCTGAAGACCGGGGCCAATTTAAAGTGGCTGAGTCCAAGAAGTGCCTCATAAAAAGAACTAATAGATCTAATAGGCACTCTCAATCCAGTTCCATTAGTATGGAACTTGAACTACCTTCGATCAATCCATCGAATCTAATGGATTCGCCGGCATCGCCGGATCCTACTCTAATTCCGGATATATTTATTTTTGGTACTTCGGTAACCGAGAAAGCCGCACCCTCTAAAAATACACGTATCAAACCAGCAGCTCCCTCAAAGGTTACCCCCGGCCCCCTGGTCTACCTGACAGATAAATCAAAATGAAGTGCAGTCTCAGCCGAGTGCGATAGGCTGCATATCCATTACACTAACGCACGTAATTTGATGGACAGCATCAAAATTACTATTTCCTTTATTCAAGACTACCACAATCTTACCAGATTGCTAATTAATGGCAAAATCTCGTTCTGTACTCACCCGCTGGATGAGAAGAGAAAAATCAAAGCAGTTATTAGGGGTATCCCTCTAAATTTTCAGACGGATGAGGATGAAATGATCTCATCAATCAAGGATTTCTCATTTGCTCCGTGCATATACTGCATGGAAGAGATGGAAGGCCACTCAGCCTGTTACTCGCGATCTTGAACAAGACTGATTCAGCCAAGGAAACGTGCAAAACTCTCCAAAGTATGCGGCCATCACTGTCACTGAGAGCTTCCCTACAAAAAGGGAGGACCGGGACAGTGCTCACAGCTATGCCCAACCCCGGTGTGTTAATTGCACAGTCCCTCATTGGACTAAGGAGTGCCCTCGCACACGGGAGTCCGACGACAAACCTTCATGTATGTTGTGTGGTGGTGACCACACCACAAACTATAGGTGATGCCCTAGAGCTCCAAAATTCATTAAACATACGGACTGACAAACTCAGGCCTACTAGGAAATCACCTCCAGCTAATAACATCCAAAATTATCCTACTCTGCGGCAGAAAACTAAGGAAACTCCCTCTGCAGGTGAATTTCACCCATCACCCATACTTGTGAAAACGCTTGATTTAGAGATCAGCCCCCGAGGGCCGTTCTTGAACCGACCAAGAGATCCAACTGTCTGAAGCCCTCCGGGTTGGCTATAACATAAATCGGTTATGTCAATACTTCGCTTAGTAAAAAGCGAGGGATTTGCGAAATTAGCTTCCGACTTCCGTAGGACAAGGACTGGGGGAGACCGCTTAGCGGTCATTCTCAGCCATCAGGATATCTCGTCCCAATTAGAATCATTATAATGTTTGAAGCACCCGGGTGCTCTAATCATTGTTCAGCTGAACGCCTAAAACCAAAAAACCGCAATTTACTCTCTGTTAATGCACGTGGACTAACCAATAGTCGAGCTAGATGTGTGTGTAAAGAAGTACTCGTTAGATATAATATTAATACAAGAATCCTTTTTAAAACCTCACATGCGTCAAACATATAAATTAAGGAATTATGTACAGTTACGGACAGACAGACAGGGCACTTCTAGAGGAGGTACAGTTATATATTACAAACGCTCCCTGCACTTCTGTCCGATGTACACGCCTCAGTTAATTAATTTAGAAACGACTGCCTGCAAACTGGCTATGTCAGGTCACGGAACCCTAAAAATAGTTTCAGTTTATCTTCCATCATCCAAAAAGTTGCTCCGGAGCGACTTAGAATCGTTACTCGCACTCGGTGAGCATATTATTTTATTCGGTGATTTTAATAGTAAAAATACGGAATGGAATTGTGTCTCCACTAATAAAAATAGATGGATATTCGCGGATCTCAGAGATACGTTAGAGTTTGCCGTTATCGCGCCTTTTACTCCGACTCACTTCCCTGATAAAGATCGAGATAGGCCTGATTTCCTGGATATTACTCTCATGAGAAATGTTAATCTTAAGTTGACTGCATAGAGATGCTCCTGCGTCTATCCTCCAATCATCATCCAGTCCTCATGACATTAGGGCGTAACTCCGATAACCGTCCTAAGGACAAAAAAATAACCACCAATTGGAAAAAACTGTCGATCGCGCTTGAGGAAATCGACATCCCTGTTCTAAAAAAATACTCAATGACATCGAATCAACTAACAATATTGATAATGCCATAGGTACTCTCACCAGCCATATCACGAAAGTGGTTAAGGACTGCTCGCGGAAGGTCCCGGTAAATTCCGATCACTGAAAACTGCGCGTGAGAGTTCGTAAGCTGATGACAGCAAAAATGCAGTCCTACGCCGCGCGAGCGATTTTCCCACTTCCACAAATAGGTCCTACGCACGCGCCCTCCAATGTAAAGTGAGGGAGCGCATCAGGGCGGTCCGTAATGACAACCGGAGTGCCCTTATGGAAGAAATTACCCCTACTTACAAAGCTTATTGGCAAGCAGCTAAAGCTTTAAATTCGGACGGCTAGGAGCCCGTACCCGCCCTCAAGAACCTCGACAACACTTTCGCTTTCTAAGGTCGGAAAAAAGCTGAGTGTCTAGCCAACAGCATCGAAAGGCAATGCTCACACACCTCCCCTTCACACGATCTCTTACACACATCTCGGGTTGAGGAGAAAGTTCATCAGAAAGTCTCCCTCAACCCGAAAGACGATCTGGATCCAGTCACTTTAGACGAGATCAAAGGACTCGTCAAAAATCTCAAAACTAGAAAGGCTCCGGGCCTCGATGGTATAAGCAATAAAGCCATCGAGTTCTTCTACTTACCACTATTGACACTGTTGGTTGCAATATTTAATGCGTGCTTAAAAAAATGTTACTTTCCCGAGATGTGGAAAGATGCCGACATTCCATATCATCGACATTCGAAAACCAGGGAAGCCACGCGACCTCCCCGCTAGTTATAGGCCCATCAGCTTATTGAGCAGTCTCGGTAAACTGTACGAAAAAATCCTCAAGTCGAGACTAAGCGACCACCTACTTATAAAAGGCCTTATTATTGACGAACATTTTGGCTTTCGTCCCCACCATTCATGTCTCCAACAAGACCTCCGACTGGTCGAATATATATCGGAAGGTTTTAAAAGGAAACACAAAACCGTGGCAGTATTTTTTGATGTAGCTAAGGCCTTTGATGTGGTTTGGCACGCTGGCTTAATACACAAATTATACACCTTAGAGGTGACTGATCGTCTAATATTAATTATACATAAGCACATTAGTAATAGACATTTCGTAATTAGCCACGAACACACCATCTCCTCCAAAAAATCATAAGAGCGGGAGTATCTCAAGGCTCCACGTTCTCCCCTTTATTGTACTCCGCATACACAAATGACATTCTGCGTCCGAAAACAGGCGTCCAGTTAGCATTACTCGCGGACAATACAACATTGTTTCTATGCAATATTAGTTTTAATCATATAACACCTCGCCTCATTTACCAAGAGCCATTGACGAGCTGACGCAATGGTTTCTACTTTGGAGGATAGAGGTCAACTCGGATAAGTCAGCTGCCATCTATTTCGATTTTAGCAATATTAAGAGGACACTTGTTGTCCCTTATAATGCCCCTACCCTTCGCATATCAAATACTCCCATTCCGTGGCGACATAACTACAAATATTTAGGAATCGCGTTGGATAAACATCTCCACTTCATGGATAATATCCAGCATGTTAGGAAACTTGCTATTTTCTAAATGTCACGCCTGAGCGTTATGATGGGTAGGAAGAGCAAGGCGTTTTCCGCAATAAGCGTACTTTATATACGATGTGCATAAGGTCGGTGATGATATACGCGTGTCTAGTTTTTACTCACGCCGCCCCGACTGCACTTCAGGACCTTCAGGTCATTCAAAATAAATTTTATAGAAGAGCGACTGGTGCACAATGGTACGTCAAGAACTTTGTCCTCCATAGGGACTTAGAAATCCCTACGCTTTCCAAATATATGAAGGACGCATCAGAGCGCTTCTTCAGTATAGCGTTTAATCACCCAAATCCACTAATTTCAGCTGCGTATGAGGCTCCTCCCGCAAATTATTTTATTAGAAGCCCACGGAATGCCCTCTTAGATCCGCCAGATGATCTTACTACTAAGGTTGAAGAATTAAAGAAAGCCCTTATAAATTTAATGGAATAGAAGTAAATCCCTAAATCAGTCAACCTTCAATGGTTAAACTCCCGGGGTGCTCTCCTTACACCGGAGTCACTTAAAGGTTTCGACCCGTGTCATGACCCTTCATAACTTCCTATGCCGAGGAGATCCGAACGGATCACCCGTAGGAAAGTTATGCACCGACGGCATCTGTATGTCGATCGCTCACGTCAGATGAGCTGTCTACAGCATTAGCTGACAGCAGAAGCCACCATCATGTTTTTCGGGGTCTTTTTTAGTACGTGAAAGTCGGATACTCCCCACGCACGCGGGTGCGTAGGTATCTCATTAGGTTTTTATCCCCCTCACCCCGCAAGAAGAAACTCAAAAAAAAAACCCCAGGAAGTCAGTCTGCCTATAACCACTGCAACATTCTCCTCCGTGTGCAGTTCTGAACAAAAGTCTGGTCGAACCGAAAACGATGCTCTCTCCACCCGCCGCTGCCTCGCTTCAAAAGTGCCAGTGATATGTGTGGACAAGTTTGAAATACCCAAAAATTTAAAAAAACAGTATGTTGAGTCATATGCAATGTAGGGCTTCGTAGTTGTCTGTTAAATTACGAATGATACTTAGAACAGGAGTTTTTCTTTGATACTATCAATCTATTAATTGTATTTACAATTTAATGATTAATAACATCTAAAACCGAGCCCACATAGGATGGGTGTTAAGGATATTATGATTTTACATTTTGATAATTTTAAATAGCTCATTAACTTATAATTTCAACTATTTTACACAACCAATAACATCATTTGCGTAATTTGCAATAGAATTTGTATGAAATTTTGCTTTTTACTATTCTAAGTACATTTGTAAGTTGATTGAATATTATTTGTTCACTAGTAAAACCTATGCAACTATAACTTTCTGACAACTCATGAAATTCATAAAATAATAAAACCTGCAGGTTTTATTATTAAGGTTAAAATGAATAATAATACTATTATTATTATTAACTTTAACCTTAATAATAATACTAATAATAATAATACCCAGTTAAACTTATATTTTTTCAAGTTTAATTGGGCACTTATCACATATTACTAACATTGATTGGTAACATTATGACAAATCGACTGAACTAGAATCACCAACATAACTCATGGAACCAACAAGTCAAAGCCATATTGCTCTTAAAACTGATATGATCCTCTAGCGATGACTGCAAAACTACAAGTTGTAACAGACAGAATAAAGGGGCCACTATTTGTTACAGTGGCTGAGGATTGTGTGCAGTAAAAATCTAAGAATAAGACAGGCTGAATTTTATGAACAAACTTGCAGGATTTTAGTAATACGTTTCCAGTTTCTGACTTGCCTTGAGCTTTTTAATTTATTGTTTTCACAAACTATCTATACTATAATGTGATAAAATAATATTTCCAAGGCATATTTTACTAATATAAATATGAACAAACATTGAAAATAATTGAATTTTCATATTAATACATTAAAGTACAAATACATATATTGATAATGTGCTTGATAATTAGATAATCTCACAACTGGATAATATTTTATGAGTAGATATTTATTACAAGGTTTAACTAGCTTTCAATTAGAATAAAAACTAGAGAAGTTCTAGGCAATCAATTTAAAAAAATTGATATCAATTTATATTTCTCCCAAACAATTAATACCTAAAATATTTATTTGATATAGGTCAGAATTAATAAATTGAAAATACAAAATTTAAAATATTTATTTTCCAGAATTGAAATTTAATAACAATTTAATAGTATCACCATATAAATTAATCAGATTATGTTTTGCCAACAGAGGCTGCACTAGCCACATTTTCTTTATCCAAAGCATGTGAAGGAGGGTGTTCTAGTACATTGTCTATAAGGCCAAAACTTTTAGCTTCCGTTGGTGACATAAAGCAGTCACGTTCCATGGAGGACTGAACTCTTTCTAATGGCAATCCAGTGTGTCTCACATATAACTTATTAATTTGTGCTTTTAATTTCAATATCTCTTCTGCTTGAATTTGTATATCTGTAGCTTGTCCATGCACTCCACCTGAAGGCTGATGAATCATTATGCGAGAATTCGGCAAAGCGTGACGCATTCCTGAGGCACCAGCTGCTAATAAAAGCGAAGCCATACTACATGCCTGACCAACACACCAAGTGGCAACGGGAGGGGTGATGTATTGCATGGTATCATAAATACCTAAACCAGCAGTAACATTACCTCCTGGAGAGTTTATATACAAATGAACAGGTTTCTTGCTAGATTCGGATTGAAGGAACAATAGCTGAGCTACTACTAAAGAACTAATGGCATCGTTTATAGGGCCCATCAGACATATTATTCTTTCCCGTAATAATCTAGAATATATATCGTAGGCTCTTTCTCCCCGACCGGTTTGTTCTACTACAATTGGTATCATACCAAGGCGCATCGGTGAAGTGATACTAAAATTCCTATTTATCAGACGATCGGCAGTTTTCATCCCATTTGTGCCACACAAGAGAACTATACGACGAGAATAATTTAACATTTTATTGAAATCAAGTACATAAAAATATTAAAAGACGTTTCTTCGAATTTCAATTGCAAAAAGCGTGTATATGAAACTATTTCAAATTGTAATATTTCGTCAATTTCGTAGTAAACCCATTCAGAAAACGAATTATCACACAAAACTTTCAATCGTCAATCGTTACAGACGTCACAAAGTATCTGTAAAGTCACAGAGCTGCAAGATTATTATTAGTAACTAATGTCAATATAGTAAACAAAGCTATTATTGTAGAAAAAGTAAAAGTGTTTCACAATTTAATATAAAATATGTGAATTTATCAAAGGGCTTATATAAATACAACAGGATCATTCGTTTTATAGAAAAGAAAACGGTTCGAAAAAGAGGCACCTAAATAGACCTCTTAACTGTTTCTAATTAATTTAAAAAGCTTTTATTGGTACCTACTCATTTGAATGCGAATTTCATATGGGCCTAGTCTATTCCACTTGCACCAAAGTGCAAAATACCAAATAACCAAATTACCAAGGCATTTATTTGATTTTATAAAAGTAAAATTGAATTTTTTAAAAATTTAATTGTGGCATTTTAATGTAATTACTAGATAATTAGTTTTAAGCCCCTGGTAAAAAATTAAAAGCTAATAATGTTTTTTCTAATGTAATGAAGAATTATTAATAAGAAACATATTCTACTTATTTGCACATACTTTATGGTGTTTAGAAAACCGTTCCGATAAACGCTAACTTAATCAAACTATTGAAATATTACGATGCTTCGATTGATTCTCTTTTGCCTTGCTTTAATTTTTACATTTGTGTGTTCATTCTTTAATGTTTTTAATACAGAATATTAAAAAAGAACAAGTATAAAATTTTCATAGTTTTTTTCAAGTCCATCCAGTTAATGCCTATTTGTATAGACTAGATTACATTACTCTTATGTTCTGTGCCTGTGTAACGCATAGATTATCTTTTGACAATATTTACGTTGACAATGGTGATGGAAACTAACGTCACTTACCAACGTTTTATTTATTTAAAAAGAAAATATGAATTAGTTTCAAATGAAATAAATGTCTTTGAGGATAAAATATATTGGTACATATGTATATATCTGTACTTCGAAAGTATAAGACACTATGTCTCATTGAGTAACATTGTGAGAAATAAAATAATACAAATTAAGTGTTGTAATTACTTGCATAATATTTTCATACTTCAAAAATTTTTTATTTTTATAAAATAAATTTATATTGTAACAAAAACTTATAAATAGCGAGAAAAGTAATTTATGTTAGTTTTTATTATTATGTTTCAATGGACATGGTGTTGTATACTTCTAATCAAAATATTTTTTCTGTAAAAATAGTTTTTTGATGAACACCAAGTCTACTTTTATTTGTACAAATTAGGAGAAGTAATACTTAAAATTAATTCATAATTTAATGGATGGATGTCAGTGAAGCAGAGATATGCAAAGATTGTACCACGTAGAAATCTATAGTCTCTGTCAATTGTTGTGAGAAATAAGTGTGGGTTAAGATTATTAAAAAAATAATTAAAATCATTATCATTAGTCTGGTTTTTCAATCCATCAGCACTTCGAATGACAATTGTATATTTTTTATATAGTTTATTTATTAATCAAAATATACTGGATCTATAATAAGTCAATATGCATTTTAGGGTTTAAATTTTAGAATGTAAGCCTTATAAACAAAACAATAATAATGTTGTCATTTATTTATAATCGAAAATGAAAATTACACATATACATTAAGTTTTTACCTATGTATACTATTTTTTTCTTTATCAAAAGCACTCAAAGCGTGATGATCTCGGCCCTTTATTATTTGGCAAAACTGAAAGGTACAAGAGTAGTGCTGAGAATTGGTTATTTAAATCTATTAGTGCGATATTACACAATTATAAGGCTACTCTTGATGGCCTAGGGAAGATCAATGTTAGACATGCTGAAATAAGAATGAAATACTGTGATCTTATAAAACTAGTGTTGAACCAAAATATTGAACCATTCGCATGTAGTTACAGAATTAGGTAGAATTGATAATTCATGAAAAAAGGAAAAATGAAGGTTTCCTAGGTTTTTCTGCAATCAAAACTATGTCAATACAAATCAATGGGCAAAGATACTACAATGTCAAGGAGTTGCTCCCTATCAGAAGCAGTATTAAACAGCAATCTGCATGTTATGAGGAATTTGTAATAGGTAATATTCCACTATAGGGTAGAATTTCTTTTAAAATAAGTTTATTAATAATAAAAATTAATATTTCAAACTGAACATAACAGAAAAATATTCAGTGGATTTGATATTAGAATCAAATGTCTCAAGTGCGTTAACCATTAAGCTATTATTGTCTACATAATATGTGTATGTAATATCACAGTAGAACCTGGTATGTCTATACATTGAAGATATGTATGGAAAATGGAGAGACAACGATAAGAGAAATAGTTTGATTTTTCTGTCTATCTATTTATGCACCTGCAATTACTGCATGGATTTTAATATGTATTTCAAGAGTAGATAGAGTTCGACTTGGAACAGATTATATGCTTTATTTCATTTCATAGCATGTCAGGAAAAATAAATCTAGCTTGAGAAATTACAAGGCAAAAAATAATTGCTCTCATCAATATTCGAAAGAAAAAAAAACGCAACCCTAAAAAACGCGCTCGACTTATTGAAAAATATGCAAAAGGAGGGGAGTGGACTGGTGACTGCGAGACAGAGTTGTAATAAAATTATATGACGGACAAAATTGCATGATGGCAAACATGCGAGTGGAAAATCAGGAAGAAATAATCAACATCCCAGCAAAAAAAAACATATAAGACCAAGTATCAAAATCTAAAATTACTCAATAGTATTACAAGTATAATCCGCTCGAGTTATAATTAGGTTGTATAGGTATATAAACTTTTGTAATTGTATACAATTCAATTTGAAAAGAACTACCCTCGTTTCTTGCTCGTTATTCTTTCGGGAAAACTGCTTTCTAAATGTGTGGTAAATTCATAGTATGACAGTAAACTAATATTATATAAAGACATATTTCATAAGTTCAAAATCTATGAAATTAGACATTTTTGAATTTTAATATAAGCATCATAATTTGCATATTTAATACCAAGAGCATTATTTAAAAGTAATGAGCATTATCAGCCCTGATCTAGACCATAGATTATTTTATTTTGAAAAGTCTTAAATTATTTTGGCTACCACACAACACAATTACTGTCATCCAACTGAAATCTGAATAATTTTCCATATTTCCTTTAAAACATTAGCCAATAAGTACATACAATATTTTTATCAGACACTTGCATGAATAATTTAGCAAATTAGGAAGAAATGGTCATTTTCAAAATATTTTGAGAAAATTCATAATTTGAAGGTCAACATCACAAAGTTCATAAATATTTGTGAAGAACTATTTCCTTTGAGTTAATCTATATGTACAAAGTTTTTATTTAATTCAAGGAATATCGCTAAAAATATGACATGATCAATATAAAGGTGAAGGACACGCTGAGAATATTTCTGAAATGAAGTTTTTTTATAATAAAATGTATATTTCTGTAACAAACATAGATGCATTTGTAACATATGAAAATTTTTATGTGTAATTTTAATTAATAATCATTTTCTATAATTGTACAGATATCTTAAAATCTTTCATTATATCTGTTACAGACAATACAATGCATAAACATAAAAACCAATATTGATAAATTATTAATCACAGGAGTGTAGATGCAATGGTAAATGGACATACAAAGAATGCTAATATAAATCAATTATTATAAAAACTCCTAATTTATTACATCTTGATTTTAAATAAATTTATAAGGAAATTTAGAATAATATAATCACAAGAAACTATTACAGTAATAAGGTAAGTGACATTAGATAAGAAAAAATTAAATTATGTTCAATAATGTATGATAATATATTTAACTTGTAGCAACCCTTTGTTGCTGCTTTCGTCTTAGTTTCATCAAAGCCTCTTGTCTTTTCTTCTCTATAATACTTTTCAAATCTGTGTCCACAGAATTTGTCTGAGAGTTTTGTACAGTTTTATTATTTTTACTCTTTGTATTTGAATTTTTTATACCATTAATTGGCATAGAAGTAACTCTAGGCATGAGGTTTTTATTGCTGGGGAATTTGGGTTGAAATGCAGGCTTCTTTGAGAGTATAGACGGTTGAACTGGTTGAGTTTGATTTTCAGGCAATTGCTGCTGAGTTGACACTGTGAAGGGCAAGAGTCTCTTGGCAAGTAATTTCTCTCGAGCTAGCTGATGCTTTTTCTTAATTTCTTCTGGAGTACAGCACATTGGAGGAGAGGAGTTTGGATCTGGAAAAGTAAAGAATTTGCAATATTACAAAAGTATGTACCTAAAATGACTGTATTTGAGAAAATTTATCAAACAATTTACAATAAGTTTTACCAACATGTACACTAAAACCGAATCAGATAAATAGTGGATGTTTTTGCTTATCATGTACACATGTCAAATAGGATCAATTTTTTACTCAAGAATGTACAATATAATTTGCAATTACAATGACATATGCAAGGAAGATAAATCAAAGTTGCTACAAAATTTGCTTGTATCCTAATGTTCTGTAAAATTTCCTTAATAATTGTGATAGATAAATATAAAATCTTAAAGATGAAATAAATAAATATTATAATCTACATTACATAAAATGAGTAAATATTCTTACCAGCTTTTAGTCCAGATTTATTATTATCGTGAGGCAAAGACTTATACCTATTAAATCCTATGCTATTCATTGAAGGTTTGATTGGCTCTGTTGTAGGTGATTCAGGCATAGAATTATGACGCGAAAAGAAACCACATGTAGAAGGGCTTTCATAACTGGAATATCTGTTATTATCCTTTGATGTCACATTCTTTAATGGTTTTTGAATTAGATTATCTAAAGCACTATCATTTAAACATACATCAAAACTATCAAAGGTGTCATTAAAACAAGGTGATTCGGGAATTTTAATATTAGAAATGGATTTATGAATTGAAGATTCTGTCTGAACATTACATATGACATTCATTGAACTTTGCTCCATGTCTTTAACAAATTTTAAATTTTCTGCATGGAGAAACTCATTTCGGCTCTTTTTGGCAGGTGTAAATTTATAACTTAATAGCTTTTCTTCTACTTTTTGACTTGCTTTCAATAAATCTTCATTTGTTGAATCATCAAAATCAAAGCCAATGTCATTCAATTTATCCAAATGACAAGTTTTCTTTGAACATAGGTTCAGATTTAAGCCTTCCTTAGAAGGCAAATGGCTAAATTCATTAAATATATCTTCATCTTTCCTTTTGTCAACATTTCCAATAGTATCTTTTTTTGTATCGTTATTGGTTAAAGATAATGAATTTCTATTAATTTCCAGTAGTTCTTGAAGAAAGTGTGGTTTCCTATGCAATCGTAATGATTGCCGTTTTGGTAGTGGTTGTTCTATCACTTTAGATTTTGAACTTTTTCTATTTTTGGAACTAATTGGTGTAGAATTTTTTATGCGAGATGCTGAGAATTTACCCGACTTTGGAGTATAGTCGTTCCAAATTACATCAACATCCTGACTACAAAGAAAATTTATGGGACTAGCAGAATCAGAATCATACAATCCATCGCTGTCTCTTGAGGGTGAATCATTTTGATGTTCTGGTGTGGTACAATCAACTGTAAAAAAAAAGTGTGGAGCAGTTAGTATTAATAAAACAACTCTGTGACTATTAACTATCTAAAATATGGCAAATCATTTCTTTTAGCACTATCAAGGGACAAACGAGCCATCAGAGAGTAGACGGTCACCGCCGCCCATGAACACTCGCAAATCCAGAGGAATCACCAGTACATTGCTATCCTCTTGGAAGGGAATAAGGTGTCTAGTGGAGGCATCTCGTAGATTAAAGGGGTGAACGGAAGTGGATCACTTCTAGAAATTTTATATTATATGGATTTCTGAAATGCATATAAACATTTAAGCACTGACTATTACATGACACTTAATTGCTTAATTTTTTATCACCATAGAATTTAGTCATTATTTCAATTAACTTTATACCCACAGTACCAACAATTACTATATTATTTTAACATATGTTACACAATACAATTAGGGGACGTCAATTTTTATTATTATGTCTTAGTAATATATACTTCTTATTTGTAAGTATTACACTATCACTAATGCTATTTAGCTTAATGTCATAGAAATAGATCGGTACAATACTGTAAGTAAAAGATAAGTATGACCAAAACAAGAAACAAAAACATGTATTTATGAAATTTTATGTAAGACGGACCTTTAATTTTACTTTTTGACGATAATGTCCTGGTTTTTAAAACTGCTGTTTTCTCACTCATCTAGACCCTTAAAAGATAACTGAATGTAAAAGAAAAATCACAATAATCTACACATAAGATATTGATATTCAAAATAACACAGAACAGTAACAAATGTCAAATTTGTAAATGGTTGTCAAACTTAAGCAAGGCTGAACATAGAGCATAAATAGCAAGAATGAAATTCACAGACTAGAGATGATCGATTAGATATATGATGAATCGTTTCAAAATAAATCATTTGCACATTTCAGTATTAGTACTTGCATTTCATTCTATAAAGCCTTGTCAAATATGCGTTTGTATGTTTTATCGTAGCATGTGTTTGGTGCCGCAGGTCGGAGCTTCACTAAGTCATAGAGGAATATGAATAAGGTAATTCAGTTAACTGACGAATTTGCTATGCATAAATGCATCGAAGTGTACGTCGCTATTAACCTTGGACATAATTTATTCAATTCTGATCAAAATAAAAAACCACAACGAATGTTTAAAAATTTTTTGACGTGACAACGTCTTAAATTAGGTTGCGGCTGGGAGTCACTTATGAAAAAGTGTAACGCTCGGTAACGTTACGATGAGTCACCGAACGAGAGAGAGGCTCAGATAGGAACAAGTTAAGTTGTAGTAAACGCTGTTTCATTGTACGCAAATGTATTGCAAGTTATTGTATGTATATTTGTATATAAATACGTATGTATGTGTAAAGGTAAAAATAAAATTTTGTTAATATGAAATTCAGTGCGAGATTCTTTGTATAAATTAATGTTTTAAATATAATTCTTTGTATAAATAAATGTTTTAAATTGTTACTATTATTTCATCCTTCTTCCTACTATACGAATGAATATTCACATTAAAATGATTTTACCACTCAAAGTCGTTGTCACGTAAAACTTTCGCCCGTATACCGACTTTACAGGTAACCAATTTTTTTTTAAATAAATTATCTAATTGATATATATATACGAATATAAGGAATGTGTCAGTCCTTTTTCGAAGCTGGACTAGTTAAAAAACGTAAGAGCGTTATCATCGTCATTTATTGCTTATGACATACTTCAAGGGCGTGCCATTGTAAAAAAAATGATCATCGACCATATCGACTGCATGTGAAAAAAATAGTAGTGTTCGATTCGTTAGTTCAGATAGATATCACTATAATATTTTGACATTTTGCAACTGGCTTAAATATATGCCAAGGAAAGCATATATCTAAACGACGACAAAACATTGGATTAGTCGAACAAAATTTTTGATTAATTCTTTTTGTTGAATGCATACGTGAAGAAAATCAATAAGTAACAATAAAATAGTTGACTAATTTTGAAAATATTATATTTGCTTATAAAATATCCAAATCAACTTGATATGACAATAAAAATCAAACAATATTCAAATTAGATTTAAAACCAAATGTAAACCTAAAAGAGTAATAAATATTGGGTTTAAAATTATATTATGAGTATGTTGCTGAGAACCGGTGTTCACTTGCGAAAACTTTTACTTCACCTACGTTAATCTTTATCAAATGGACACTAAGAATAAATTCTAATTCCGAGAACTCGCCTCACTCTAAGTACCTAAGAAGAAAAACTGATCCTATTTGAAAATTATTAATATTTTTATAAATTTCCAAAAGGAGTCGTTCGTGTATTGCGTAAGCACCAAAGGAGGATAGAGGGATCTTTACTTTATTTATTTTTGATAACATAGAAGGGCGAGAGATCTGAATTGCGATTACCTCCGCAATATTTATTTATTTAACTATTCGTTTTTTTTTTTAATTTAACTCATTTTGTCTTCAAGGCAAATAAAAATCCTACTCTTTTATGCTCGAAATAATTGATTATTGCCAACTCGCTCTCATGTGGTGCTATTATGGTCAAATAAGAAATAATTTAAGTGCGAGGAATATCACGCGCGATATTCATTTGTCTGAATATGTTCACTCTAATATAGAATTTGACTTGTTCTAAATTAGTATTTTTTTTCTGTTGACTAAGGATGATTACTTTCAATGTATCAAATTCTTAAATAAAACAAAATAAATAAACATAGTTCATTCGTCAATTATATAACATTTACATATTATGGTAACTATTTTCTCAAATAAATGTTGAGAGCGCATTAAATTGCTATATCGTTTACAAATTACCTATTTCATCGTCTTAGATTTAAATTGCGATGATATACACAATATATACACAATAAAAAACTTGAATAGATTTTTTAAAAAACATACCAATGCGTACATAAGCACAGAGGGCTGTAAGAGCTTTGCTTACTTTTACTAACTAGAAGGGTGAGGAATTAAAAATATTTAAAATATGGTTACGTAATACTTGAACAACCCTAAAGACAAAACTTGGGAAAGCTTGGTTTTAGACAACCAGTCTAAAACATTTGCTATATAAAGGAATATAATAAAAAAATATTATTTGCGATTGGAAAAACATGTTTTTGTTTCTTATAAAACTTGGAAATAGCTTATTTTCAACTTATATACCAACCATTTCAAAGCAAGTATATAATTATAATTTTTCTATGAAAAAAATTCGTCAATCTTAAATAATATACTTTTTTTAGATGTGTTTTTGAATAATAACTCACACCTCGAACCAGTATTGATTGATGTATTACATTATAGGGTAACTCTTGATGTTTCACAACAATTAAATCACCGATATAAAACATATCTTACAAAATTGTTACTGTTCAGTCACTAAGCTACGCATATTCAAACACATCCGTAAATTCGGAAAAAAAAGGAAATTGCTTCAAATACAACAATAATGATAGTAACAGATACTAATATTTTATTTTTAGTTAAAATAAGGAGTTAATTTGATCAATTGTTTTCAAATACAGAAATATAAATGTCCTTTTTTTTATTTAAATATTTTACGTTCTTTCAATAGCAGTTACTTTTATTTTGATTTTCAATTATTAATTACCTACGAGATATGATGTAAGAACCCAAAGAATTATATTTCACAATGTAATGTAACATATAATGTTAATTGAAAATTGTAACATTTATTTTCTTTGAAGAATTTTACCGTGACAGTATCCTATAAGGCAAAAGCAAAGCTAAATAAATTCTTTCATTTCTCTTTGAATTTATTTTTAAAAGGCTTATACTGGCGTATAAAATATCCGCATATCCTTGTATTCAGTATTTCATCATATCGTTATTTCGATCGAAACATTTTATTAAATCACTTTCAAATGGTTACTACTAAAATTTAAGCTACTCAAATTATCATTTAAGTTGACACAAATTTAAGTCAGCAACAAATGCCTTCAATGACCCTGTAAACCGTTCTTTAGTTAAAAGGATATATTAACAGATTCATAGTGTCTCATACCGCAGCGGGTCAGGTCTACATAAAACCACATGTACTATAGGTGAAGAACATATTTATGTCATCCTTGGGCAACCGTCACTTCAATGCAGGTCAAACTTGAGAAATGAACACTAGTAAGTAGCAGTACGCCGAAAACATGCAGAAACTCTTTAATACCTCGCAGACCAGCCACAGAACTCCAACTTACCAAACGTCATCGAGTTGCTCAGTAAAAATTTGTAAGTAATCATATAAAATGAATATTATAACATAGGAGAAAAGTTTTAAGTTGTTACGAAAATCGCATGTGTTTGTAATACTGATTAACCTGGACGTGTCTATAAAAGATCTGAGTAATGTTATGCTGAATGTGCTAAGTTAGAATCTGTGATGTTTTGAGTAGGTTTATTGGTATTAAGCAAAAATGAAGCATGTGTTTATAGCAAATGGGTTTCTGACTATTTATCGTTACAACATAGAATTGTTAGAAAAGTAGGCTGTCCCTTATTTTGCATTTTTGGACGAAAATTTTCTATTATTATAATATTGGTTACATTCTACTCCTTCAGTTTGCTCTTATATTCGAGAGATTGATGTAGACAGGCGGAAATTCAGAACAGCAAAGTTTCGTGCGTTCAGTGCCGGCCTAGGGGTAAAGTGAGTGCAGCGGTTGCTCTAGGCGCCATGTAAGTAGGGCCGTTAAAAAACCAAATGCATAAAACAATTGTAAGCAAAAAATAAAATTTTGATGTTGGTTTCGGGAAGACAACAGTGTTATGATTTTTAAAGTTACTTAATTTAATTTAAGCTTGACATGTGTTGATGTTTGCAATAAACTTATTTGGAAAAATTTGTAATAACTATTCATTTATCATGAAGCCGGATTAGAATTTCTGAAAAATTAGAACATTGACTTGAGGGTGCTAAATAATAAATCTCGCTCCACCCTCAACAAAGCTAGGGCCCGCGCTGCGTGTACTGAACTTCAATTGCTTGTAATAGTCTATAATATTTAATGCTCGATAATAAAAATAGTAAAACTTATAATCCCATAAAAACTGCGAAATTCTATCCTACAAAGGGGGCCCGATTTTCGTTTATACATTCTATTTTGTGTATGCGTTCTACCATACCAATGTTATATTGGCGTGGTAAAACTGGAATTCAATTAATTAGAGGTACGCATTTTTATTAGTAGTAAAAATTTCACAATGCTATGCTTAATTAACATATCATTTAAAATTTTTTGCTAATTTATATATATTGATCTTATTAGATGGATCAATCCATGATTTTTACCTTCCATAGTGACTTCCGCATTACGAAAAAAAAATGTTGTAGAAAAATAACTTTTAATTAAAAAAATTATGTACAAATACGAAAAATAATGCGCCTTAATAAAAAAAAAGTATATCCTTAATGTATTGTATTATAGAAGGCGACACAATATTAAATACCTATTTCTCTTTCGTTACCACTAAACATTGCTAAGTGCTCTGCGCTCGCTGCATTTTATTGTAAGAAACGCTCTATCTTTGAGCTCAAATAATAACCCAACTATCACAAAAACATCATATTACTTTCAATTTTTTCTTAAAGTTGAAAATGAAAGTTTGAGTCTTAGACGTGTACTATTAAATTTTCCAAATTTATTTTCAGTAATTTTAGTAATATGCGATTTTACTTGTTGCAGGTTTAATAAATGATATTTTTTTTATATTATATTTGAAATTAAGATAAAATAAATATTTCATTGTATATTAATCTAATATGATAAAGAGAATTATTAAGACTGTACAAATTTTTACGTCATTTAAATTTTGCATAAATCGTCGATAATTATACATATTTGCAATAAAGTAATAAATTAGTATTCGCCTTGTGCATAGTTATTCCATTACGCAAGTTCTATATCCGTTTCTTTTCAACTCTGAATCAGTTTGACTGTTGCTGGTTCGTTCTGGCAAGGAAAGAGAATACCAGTCCATTTCTGACCGCGTAGAGAAGTGGACGTATGTCGTTGAACTAAAACGTAGTGATACTAGCGATGTTCTTAAAGTGACATTTTCTGAAGTGCTTTAAACCAGATTTTACTTCACAACATGTTGGCAGACGGGGAAGTTGTTGGAGATGGTTCCTGGAACCTGACCATCTACGTCACAGACATGAATGTCGAACGCACGATGGTCGTAAAAGGCGACATGCATGTTGGAGGTGTCATGCTGAAACTTGTGGAGAGTTTAGGTAAGATCATTATTAAGTCAAGGCATTTTCAATTTTATTGAGCTTCATACTATCATTTATCAATATTTCGGCTCTCCAAACTTTACATTGTAAATTTTTAAGAATTTTGCACTCTACATATTAAATAACTTCATATTAGTACAGGCTCAAATGCATTTTTGTATCTCCATAATGAAAAAGTATATTTGTTATTAATTAGCTAAATTTCATTTAGGTACTAAAAAGTATAAAGTTTCGACCATTATTTTGATTATTAATAATTGTTAATTACTCAGAATTTACGTTTTATATCTCATATAATGTAGGAAAGTAAGATACTGTTTACTGAAATACTTGTTTCTTAAAATTGGGGGTTTACTGTCATTTTTCTAATTAACATTTTGCAAATATAAATTGCATTACTTGGTAAAGTTCTTACAGGATATTGTTGAAGTCATTGCATACATAATAAATATCTCTTACTCAAAGCTAATATTATGGGAATTTGTAATTATTTTGCACCCTTGTGAGTAATGGTGCAATAATAAATTGTTTTAATCTTTGTATTTTTATAAGCCATTCTTGAGAAAAATTAATATTTTGAGTATGTATGTGCATTATGAAATTAATAGTTTACATGATTCACGCAGGGATTTTAAATGAAACTTTTCATTTTAAGATTACCCTTTCTAAGTACTTACTTGACAGAAGAAATAAGAAGAAAAAGGATATTAAACTTAAAGCTCAATTATGTAGATAAAATATACTTGATTCAGATTTTTAATTCATAATCATACCTTTACCTTAGATTTATTGTCTAATGACCATATTATTAGAAAATATTTATATGGTAGTTTTAATGAGTTGTAACTATATATTAAAAGCAGTTATAGTTCATGAGGAAACTCATAGTTAGAACATGCTAAAAATTACTGTTGTATGAACTCTGTTAACAATGGTAGGTCTCGCATGTTTGGAACTTCAGAATACATGTGCATCGAGCATACGGTCAGTGGCTGCTTTATATTGGTGACAGTTGTTGGCCATCAAATTAAACAAGAAAAATAGAACTCATTTTCTAAATGTTAGGTGCCTGCCCTAGACAAAAGAGAAAGAGTAGAATGTGTGATATTCGCAGTGCATGTATTCCTCAAGGCTGCAAGGCCAGGTTTTTTGTTAATGTGATTGAACTACCAATCAATTATGTGAACAGTCTCTCTGACAATCTTACACCTCTTTCATATTTACACAAAAAAAAAATATAATTATTCTGTAGATGATAATGTGTTGTAAAATATAAACACCTCCAAATTAACAGCATCCTCTGTTATGCATCATTGTTATTACTAAGTTTCTCCCCTTTTTTGTTAATATATTTTGCACTGTGATTCCCTATTGTTAATTTTACAGACTATCTTAATTACTCTTTTTTTTTATTTGAAAAGTAAGAGTCACAAATATTTAAGATACAGCTTCTATTTACTGTCTGTAATGGTGGTACAGATTCCTTCATAAAATTTAAAAAATAGTTGAACATATTTCCATTGAATGTCTTCAAATTCTAGCTATACAACAAAAAAAAACCATCAAACCTCGTTATTATTAACACTTTCTTTCTTTCAAATATGTATATATCTCCAGTTGTCCACATGTAAAGGTAATATGACAAAAAAAACATAAATATGTTGTCTTATATTCAAGATACTTAAGAAAATTTTTACGAAAGAAAAGATAACTGGATGTCTTATTAGTTTTGATACAGTATTTGGTAATGTTCATTTATTAACGACACTATCTAAGTCAGAAGCTAAAATGATAATTAGAATTTTTATATATTTGTTTATGGGTACATACATGGCGTAAAATTTACTGCAGGAATGAAGAAATCGAAAGGGGTTTATGCAGTTGCTTATCTCACAGTTTAGCCTTTAAATTTTTTTATGAATTTTTGTGACTTGTATTCAGAAGAAATTTGAGGCTTAATAAAAAAAATACAATAAATAATAAATTTAGTTGATTTTACAACTAAAATACCAACCTAACTTTTTAAAGTCTATCAATCTATATATGCTTAATGTTCAATTGCGTGTGTGGGGTGCGTCTTAATTAAATTTAATAATGGTGTATGTTTTGTAATAATAATTCTTCTTTAATTTTGTATTTCAGTTAGTTCACTAGTCATTTGTAGCTTACAATTGGACTTATAATTTTACATATTTTTGTATTAGTTAAACTAGTTGTTGCAGATGCTTCGTTCGCATGGTGGTTATGAAACATAATAATGTTTTAAAAAGACGTGGAAGCTTCATTTTTGTTTGCCTTTCATCATCCATATAAAACCTTAGACATTAATCAAGGTCTTCTGTTAAGCTACAATATTTATAACGAGTTTTCTTTGTGTGATAAATTCTGCCCAAAGTTAAGCAGTAGATTGCTGCTAATAAAACACAAAATATTTTATTCAAACCTGTCCATTAGTTTTTGAGTTATGCTTGAAATAAACAAACAGACAAATATATAGACAAACAGCCAAAAATTTTAAAAGCAGCTCTTTTAGTGTCTATGTAATGTATATAGCACACACTACTTTTTGTAAAAAATATTTATTGTACAGATTTGGCTTCCATATGATCTTAGTATATGTACATATAATACCATTCTAAAAAAAAAAAGAATCTGCAGTGTCATGGGACACCTAAAAGAAGCAAAGTTTATGACAACTAAAAATTATTTTAAATATTTAAAAATAATAGCTTATTTTTGTTAAATTAAAACAATACTTACATTAAATAAATAAAAACAAATCTATTTCTATTAGTTATTTTAAAGGAATGCAGACGATAACATTAATTGGAACAAGCGTGTGTTAAGTATACCAGGTGGGTTTCAAAACTCAAATCAACTCAAGTATAGTTCTCTGCCTGAAAACATATACATAAATATACTTGCATCAGTATCATTCCCTAGTACCCTGACCCACTAATCAATATTACACCCAGCCCTGTCAAAGAGGAGTGTTGTCGTATCAGTCAGCTTTTGTGACATTTCAGTTCGTCTGAGCTGAACCCCATGCCAAATGTAAATTAAGAAGCTTTACTTCATTAATATTGCCAAAGATTAATTAAACCGTGTCCTCATTTGATTATCTCAAGTGCTTCTTCGAGATTTTAATCTTTTCCAATAATATTTAAAACTAGCACAATATTTATATAGTCTTAAAATTTTATAAAACCTCTTTTATAAAATCCATATGTATGGCTTTCTACCAATAAATTATATTTGATAATTTTTTACACAAGAAATAAACAACTTGAATTCTACAATAATCAGTTTTATACTATAAATTAATGTCAACTTTCATATGAGAGGTCAAGTAATAATTATTATCTCTTGTTATAATAGTTTATGCAATGTCTCGCTTATCTATTATTTGTGTAACGTTCCAGAATGCTACAAGTTTCCACACAAGTGGCCAAAACATATTTGTTTTGTTAGTTTTATACTAGGCAAATAACAAAATACATGACATACATGTATTTTGTGACTTTGGGCAGTTATAACTTGATTGTTTGCAGATCCAAAAAAATGAATTTAGTGTTTTTATTTAAATAATGTAAATGAAAATTTACATTATTTAAAAAAAGGCCAATTTCAAAATTTACTTAGCTAATATTATGTAATGCCCAACACTTCAATAAGGTTCCATAAAAAATTGATAATTCAATAATTATCAATGATTTCATATTAACATTATGTATATAGATTGTCCAGTAATTATATTTTTTTGGCATTATCCAGAGAAAAAATACTTAAGCAAAAGCAGTTCGCATATTCTTTTCGGCATTTATTGTCTTTACAAAAAGCACTAGTCTATGAAATTTAAAACTGAAAAAAACTGTGACGTCAAATGAATGTATCATTGAAGGCTATGAAATACTATGTTCCTAGACCAAAAAAAAAATTGATTTGAATGACTTGCATTTGATACTAATGATTTCATGTTATCCCTAACTTCCAGTTGCGGTCCGACCTAGTCACCTCTGTACATCATGATTCTAGTCCCTTTCTCGATTTCGATCCTGATCGCGGTTTCAATTTCGGTCTCACTTCTGGTCCCGTTTTCTATTTTAATTCTAACCTCGAGTGTCGATTCCGGTCACGATACCGTTCTCCATCTGTCGTATATTCTGTTCCAAGACACGATCGACTTTTATTCAAACTTTGATTAAAATACAATCCATTCAGCTATTTAAACGTTCGTTTTCAAGCTTACGAAAAAATCACTAAAATGGGCCAATGAAAATTAAACATTCTTGCTGTCCAAAGAAATAACTTCACCTGTCATTAAATTATAAACTGGGTGGGTAGATAATCATAAAATCCAATAAACTGTCTTGTATAAGTACAGACGTGACCATAGGCTTATGATCGTCTATTCCATAGTAAAAGTTTCGTCTATGCCCTAAAAACATTATAATCCATTATAACGTGCAACGGTTAATCTTAAACTACCTTTTATGATAAATTTCAATGGCTCAAAAACAAAACGCATCACGACGAAACGGAACGGCCATAGGAAATGACACTTCCCTCGCGCGTTCCGGGACGTGCGCCGTCCGAAGATAAACGTAATTAATGGTCGCCCCGGGAAACCAGAAAGAGTGCGTGACGACGGCACGTCTTCCTCTATCAATAACGAACACCCACCCACCTACCGTCTGTCTGGATAATGAACTCTTTAAATGTGACCGCTTTGTACATTTTGTGTATCTTCTATAGTTAGTGTAAGCCGTAACAGGAGTGTGCCTGTACGTTGAAGGTATTACATATTTACAATAAACGGTTACGATATGGTGCTCAAGTGCTCCTGATTTTAAATCAATGAGTTTAGATTTTTTTTTGCATATTTGTTTGTTTGAAAATCCTATAAAATATATAGTATATTTTATGTTATAATTTCTATACACTATTACGAGATACACAGTTATATCTCCGCACAATTGTTGTATCCTTACTCATGCGGTAACGAATGGCAAGACTGGAATGCAAATGGAGGATTAATGATGCCCTTAATCCTCTCATTTTTAAGCCAACATCGCAGGTAAAATGTATTTGTTGATAACATTGTCTATTCTTTTCGGAACGATTTAAACAGGCAAAACTGCATTTCAGTTCAAGATGGAAGGCGGCACTGTGTTACTGTTTAGATCGGATCCGTGTTTATAATTAAATTTAGTTACTTCTAATTGTGAAACGTAGCTGAAAAACATACAAACTAGGGAAAAGTCAAAAGAAAAAGGATTTTTTTGTTATATTTTATGGTATAATTATATAGTATATTTTACGTAAAATTATTTTACATTAGATAGCCTACAGTTGAATTTGAATACTGGCATGTTTTATCGCGCTACGACAAAAGGACAGGTGATCTAACACCGGCGGAGAGGAAGTGAGACGGAAGCAGGAGCGAGAGCTGTTAAAATGTTACAATGCATTCGGCGGAAGTTATTATATCAATTTGAAGAAGAAAATAAAATTTTCGATGTTACCACATTAATTTTTGTAAAATTGAGTGATCTAAATTTTGATGTAATATATATAAAAATAACCAATAATAATACGGTGTGATCACCATGTTTCCAAAAATCTTTCTTGTTAAATGTTAGAACGTACTTTTCTATATGGAAACTTTTGTGTACACGTTTGAAAACTAAATCCAAGAATACATTCTGAATTACTTACAAGTTATCGAATTATTTTCGCATCGTTAAAATACACAAAGTTTTTTTTTTTTTGGATATCGTGCCGTTATGCCTCTGGTTAACTTAATCTAGACCTCACTATAAATAAAAGTGACCCATGCGACGATTGCTAATTACAGGTGTTAAATTGGGTACTATGTTGAAATGCTGAAAATGGTAGATCACGTTGGTTAGCACGATTTCCTTGCCATCCTAAGAAAGGTTGATATTAATCACTTGTGCAATAATAAATAAAGTTTGTGGTCGTCCCGCAATATAGTTTGATTTGATCGCTTTCACGAGCTCTAAAAAATTCGGATTTGGATGTCGTGAGTAAGAAATGTAAATGTAATAAATTTTGTGACTATAATCCGCTATAAGATTATTTATTTAATTTTTCACGCTTTTCGTAATAAAAGCATGTGGGTAATCTGGATGTGAAATCCTTGTGCATTCTTTATTATTTCCCAGTAGAATCGTTTTTTTTCTCAGTTGTCATCTGCGCGTCATTCAGTTCAATCCCTTTGTCACTATAATATTGTCACAAAGGGACTGATTTAACCATTTTAAATCAAAATTGAAAAATATTTTTGAATATAGATATTTTAACTGCACAATGAGCTGAATCACACGCAGATGATAACAATTGAGAAAAAACGATTCTACCGGGAAATTAGAAATAATGCACAAGGATTTAACATTAGGATTACCATATGAGATGTTGAATCTATATATTCTTTCATTTGCCCGTAATTTCATACAAATTTCTCTTTATCAAGGACGGCAAATGGGTGGAAAAAACCAATTTTAGCTTGTCTTTATATTGAGGATAGTATTTTTTAATTTACCTATGAATTTATAAGAATTATATTATAACGCTATTATGAACCCAAGGACCACATCACGGAAGCACCAGGAATATTATAGAAGAGGGTGGCATACTACAAAAGATAATCGTGAAAGGCTACGTTAGCAAACGATGGAAGAACGATACCAATAATATATAAAACGTACTTTAAAACCATTTCATTAATTTAGAAAAACATCGTGAAATATAAAATTGTTTGTGTCAGCTATTAAGGCTATATAAGATCGTAAACAGCAAAAACGAACTGGTTGTCTGAAAACTAGTTTAAGCTAAATCGATATTCCGATAAAATTTTAAAGACCTCCCAATCTCGTACAAATAATAAATTTATGTCACGTTTCGATATACATGTTTTTTTTTTCTATGTCGATTCTGAATACACACAAACGCGAAGTTATATTTGTGTGTGAGGCGGGTAGACACTTGTTGACCTCGCGTGATGTTTGAGACTTCTCGCCTTATAAATACATTTCAATGCCATTATAATCCATTGGCAAACTCGATTCTTCATCTAATTCACTGAAACAAAAAAAAATGCGTTTCTTTGGCCAAAAGTTTATGTTTAACAGTTACTAACTTTCCACCCTAGGCTTCGAAGCCTAGGGTGGAAAGTTCCAATTCCATTCCATTTCAAGTCGACGCGGTCGACCGCGTCGACTTGGAATGTGTTCCTTCGTGTTTTATATTGAACGATATACCGTCAATCCCAATCTCGTTCCTGCTTTCAATTCTGATACCGGTACTGTTCCTGATTCCGGTACCGGTCGCGCTCTTGATTCTGATTCTCGTCCTGCCTCCACTCCCGATACTTCTATCTGTTAGGGTTCTGATTTGTTAGATGCCGGGGAAAATAAAAAAAAAAGTAAATACGATATTTGAGCTAATTGATGTCAAAAATGATGCGGGTTTTGACAGAGGTGGTAATACGGTTTGGATTCGCAAACTTTTTTACATAATTTTCTGTACAACTTACCATAATATAAAGTCTTTCCGAGGGCTGCTTTTCTTGTATACGGAAGAAAGCGCTCGTAACTGCCATACCGCGACAGGTGACGATATACACGACTTAACTAATTACAGGCCAATAATCTAAATTGTGTGTAGTCGGGAAGATACTTCAAAAACTTGTCACCGACTTTTTGACAAATCGTATATCGTTTCACAGTAATCGAGCAGCAATCAGAGAATCGTTTTCTTCCGTGGTCGGAGCATACCGATTTACTTTCATATAAAGATCATCACATAATGAATGCTTTTGTTGCTGGATATCGGGTAGATGCGGTCCCAATTAACGCAAAATAAAATGAGTTTTGTATTTATCCAAAAACCATGGTTTCGTCAAGGCTATAGAAGATTTATTATCACTTACAAGTCCGGAAAAGGCCCCATTTTATAAGTTTGTTTGCACTTATGATGCACCTTTGAAATGCTACTTACGCCAATAGTATTCCTATGATACAATTACATCAATCTTAATATTCCTGCATAAATTACTACAAGTGGCTTACAGTAAAATGTGAGATTAAAACGTGTTAAGCGATGCTTTCATAAGTTCGTTTGTGAACGAACAGTCGTGAATGGGATGCAATCGACGTGTTAAGCTTAGTCTTTTATTTTCAATTTGTCTATTAATGTCTACCAGAATAGTTAAAATTACAAATTGTGGTTGAATTACTATTTTTGAGCTAGTATATTCTTAGAAATCATAAATTTTCTAGGAAATCTATTACGTTTTTGGCTAGAATATTAACGCGCCTCTTGAACTTGGAATATTAATATTGATCAATTCGCTTAGCAAATGGTCAATTCAGCTATTATTTTCTCGGCTAGCATTTTGAAATGCTTTATAATTCCAAATAGGGTTACCTGGTTTTATAACGGCAAGTGTTAAAACCAAAGAACATGCCATGATTACCAAATTTAGGGTTCAGCAATGCAAAAAAAAAAAAAAGAAAACGACACAATGTTGTTTGGACTTAAATTGATTAGACTTAAATATTTTATTATATCCGAGATAAAATAGTTCTTACATTTATTACAACAATCAAACAGGTATAGACATTTTTGTTTGTCACAATGACTGATTATAAGAAAAAAGTGAATTTATTGTTCAAGTGAATTGATAGTTATGTCGATATGTTTTCTTTTAAATAATTTTTGTCAATAAGTATATGGTACTTTTAGTCTATTTGTACTTTATTAAGCTCGATAAATATTACGAAATATTTTTTTATCATATTTTATTTACAAATATATGTATGCCATTTTGTTCAACAACTTGTCATTTTGTAGATATAGAGACAAAATCACATTGCTGTAGAAATTTTGGGAATTCTGATCAAAAAACTGCGACAAGTAGTTTTGACAGTCCTCTCTTGATATTAACTTAGCGCTACGTAAAGAATTCTGAAGAGACCGTACTAGGTGAAAGTTTGAGGGTGCACGGTTATGGCTACATGGTGGATGCATTAAAACTTCCCAACCAAACTCTTATCAATATTTGCTGAGAGGCTAAAGATGTGTGTGATCTGGCGTTATCATGATGAAAAATCACACACTTTCTGTTGATAAATTCCGGGCATTTCTTCTCTGCTTCTTGCTTAAGTTTCATCAACTGTTGGCAGTATGGTTTTGCCATAAAGCTCATTGCGAATAATACCTTTCCAATCCCACAACACACATAGCATCAACTTTTGCGAGTCAATCTGGGTTTCGCTATAGTCTGCTTACTTGCCTTTTGACCATGATATTTTTTGCACGTTCTTGTCGTAGGTAATCCATTCTTCATCATCAGTGATCAATCCTTTCTCAAACAGTTCGATTTCATTACGTTTCAATAAAAAATCGCAAATGAGTTCACGATTCATTATATTTCTTTCAGTGAACTCGTGTGGGACCCAAGCATTGACTTTTTTCTGTATATTCAGCTTTTTTCAAATGGGTCGAAACTGTTTTGTGGTCAATCAACTCTTTAGCTATATTGTAAGAACTTACATGCTGATCTTGCTCCACTTTTTCCAAAATGGCATCGGCTTTATCCGTAACAGATCGATCAGAACAAGGTTCATTTTTGACTGAAAACACTTGAACCAGTTTTGTGCTACTCTTTTCGACACTGCATTAATTTTATAAACGTTATTAATTTTTTTCGCGGTTTATGTCGCATTTTTCTTTTATTTGTGATATAACTTCAAAATGTATCGAGTTTTTACGTAAGATTCACTCATTTTGGTGGACAAGAAAACAATAGAAAAAATGGCGCAACACTGTTTTTATTTATTTATTTTTTTTCTTGAAATGTCATCTATTTAATGGTATCAAAACTAACCAGATGCAAACAGCAAGACCAAAGACATTTTACTGCAACCATATACTTAAAAAAAAACAGAAATCTTTTTCTCCGATCTAATGAGAAGATAACTTTTTTAAACGTTTATTTATTACAAATCTGTAGTTTGGATCAAAATATGAACGTTGTTTTAAATTATTGAATTAGACCTATAAATCAATGTGTTCTTTTAAATCGGCAGTTAATTATAATTTATTTTTCTTCTAGTGTTTATATAATTCAAAGGAAAAATTGTGAATAGTAAATGGATTCAAACCATAGACGAGAGTGACGTGTTCTAGAGTAATAGGGTATAATGCTTGTTTTTCGTTATCTCTGTGGTATGTCTAATCTTTTGCGATATTATGTAGACATTCGCAACGCAATCTTAGGTGTTTATCAGTTCGACAGTAATATTACGTAAATCGGACCTCATCGCTCGGTCCTACCAGCGATAGATGATAATGAGTACCAGTAATTCAAGACTCAGCGATAAAGAAATTCTTAGCAATCCGTAAGTAAGTTGTGCTCGCATATGTTCCGAGAAGCCGCTGCCATGTTAACTAACGCGTTTCCGGCGCCGGCGCACACCCCTCCGCACGGCTCTTCGCCCCCCGCCGCTTGTAAGATAAGGCGTTATCATCCGCTCATTGTTCCTCTATTCTGATGAGCGTGCTGCTCTCTCGATACCATAATCGCTCTGCTATTATGTAGGACGTTAACCTTAGGAAACATTTCGTAATTGTAGGTTTTCCATTAATGATATCATATTTTATCATAGGTGTTTGTGTTATAGTACCCTAATCTTACGAGGAAGAATAATATGATAGAAATGAAGTACTTTTTTCAGTAATATTAAAAAAAATATGGAAAATGTAAATACTTCAGTACTTGTAAAATCAAAATTATTTCTTCGTCTGTTCCTTTGGCACACCTATTTCTTTTTATACAGTTTAAAGTCTATCTAAAAACTTTCACTGATAAAGTCTCAAAAGACACATTTGAGATAAGAAATACAAATTTTGGTACAATGCGTTCATTAGTTAAGAAGAGATTTGTCAGACAAGAAAGTCATCTGTGAAGCGCTCGCCTGCCACATGCATTAACATGCAGCATGCAACCCACCGCTGACTTGAATCTGTTCGTTCACTATGAATCCTTATCCAAAGAATTGAATATTGATTCGAGAGGATCGACAGATATCGAACACCTAAGCAAGGGTTAGTTGTTTATTTATCTTAGTCCGCTAATAGTTACATTGTTATTTCTACGTACGTTTCATGCCAACTAGGCATATCTTCAGAAAAATGCAGACAGTCACATCCACCAGAACGTAAGGAGCGTTAAAAACATCCGACAGATGCGCTCCCAACCTCCTCATGTGACATGAAGTCATGCACTTACAGTGCATGATTGCATGTCTAGTTGTGTAGTAGACTACATGTGCCTAGTTTGGCATGAAACGTACGTAGAAATGACAATATAACTATTAGCGGACAGGGATAAATAAACAATTAGCACATGCTTAGGTTACGGTAGGTCAATTCTTTGGATAAGGATTCGCAGTGGAAGAACAGAATCGAGGGTTAGCGGTGGGTTGCATGCTGCATGTTTATGCATGTTCAGACAAAGCGTCCAATTATGGATATCTGCGAATTAACACCTCACACAATGGAACACTTGAGAGGCGTTGAAAGTAAAAAACGAGATATATAAAATTGTTTATGGGGAATATGATGTATAATTAATCAATGAAATATTATATTTCATTTATTACCAAAAATAGTTATACATAATATTTACTATGTCCGTTTCATGTACATATAAAACTCTTACACGTTAACGAATAACTAAAAAAATTGCATAATAATTATTACCTAGTAACTATTCCAGCTACTTCGTAAACATGGAATTTATATTTAAAAAAAAAAAACTGAATTTCCATGAACTGATTTTGTTGAAATAAAACCTATATGCTGTCCCAGGCTATGCTCAAATTTCCTATGAAAACTCCATTTAAATTAATCTTGTAGTTTTGGAAATTATCGTGTTCGAATTGACAGACAGATTGCTGCCTGTAAATAGTTTTTTTTTTTTGGCATAAATTTTCAATGTATAGATATGACGGTTCTATAGTTTTATTACATGTAAAGATTTCAATTAGAATTAGTTCAATTCGAAGTAGCGCACTTTTTCTTTGGCCGAGAGTATTAAATGCGATGCGCACAAAAAAAAAATTGAAATAGAAGCGAGTCTGTATTTAAAGAACCATCGGACATTTATAAATACACAATACACTCGTCTGTATACAATGAGAGACTCACATTCAACGCATTATTAGCCGCGGCTTTTTAATTCAACAAAAATGGTAATATTGAATATTATTATTTTATTTTGTCTAATGTATTTCTATTATCACATTGCATTGAATCTCGTTAGACAATGCAGTCGTTATTTTTTATTATTATTCGTGGCTTGTGAACTAGATATTTTTGAAAATTTATAATACTCATGAAAAAATTATTAGAATAAATTTTTTTTTCATTAAAAAATTTATTACCTATTAAATTTTATGGGCAAAGTTTTAGTCATAGCGCCTGTATACCGTATCTCAAAATTTTATGCACCCCGATTGAATGCGCCATAACAATATGCCAATTTTAATATATTTATTTAAATATGTTTTATAATATAATATAGTAATAATATAAAAACATGTTTTGAGTCTATTGCAATGTGTTTTCTTAATTGTAGGAGGCCACAGCATACAATGATATAAATGAGCAACATCCAAAAGTTATTATTAATTATTAGGGATTTTTTTATTTTCTAAAATTCTAGAAAGTAATAAATGTATGCATTAATCGATTCGGAATGTTTAAGTATATAAATGTCATGAGCACATGAAAAAAATGTAATTAGGAGTAACGAAAATGACACCATATTATCTAAAGTTAGTTTTCACAAATAAAAAATTGGTTGCCTGTAAAGTCGGTATACGGGCGAAAGTTTTACGTGACAACGACTTTGAGTGGTAAAATCATTTTAATGTGAATATTCATTCGTATAGTAGGAAGAAGGATGAAATAATAGTAACAATTTAAAACATTTATTTATACAAAGAATTATATTTAAAACATTAATTTATACAAAGAATCTCGCACTGAAATTCATATTAACAAAATTTTATTTTTACCTTTACACATACATACGTATTTATATACAAATATACATACAATAACTTGCAATACATTTGCGTACAATGAAACAGCGTTTACTACAACTTAACTTGTTCCTATCTGAGTGGAAGGGACGCGTGCCTTTCACTTTTTATGTCTGTCTCTCTCGCTCTTAGGCGGGCTAACCATGCCCGAGTGGAAGGGACGCGTGCCTCTCACTCGCTCTCATTGTGAGCGCATAACGTGAGCGGAGCGTAACGCAGTTTCTTGAAGTGTCACCCGGCAAACCAATTTATAAGACGTTGTCACGTCAAAACTGAGGTCGGACTACGTACCAGACGCTAATAAAGCGAGTCCGAATTACTTGACATGTAGCTATCGATTTTCATGTGGGTAGACATTAGAAACAAACTTGCCATATAAGATACGGTCTCTTCAGCTTATGATGCCTACAAAGTTAAGATGCCCATTAAAGGATACATAGAATTTGGCCTTGCACACGAAGAGGACGATTCTGTTCTAAATAAAGCGACGATTTAGTGGGTAGTATTAACTACCCACTAAATCAATTTGAATTATTATTACTAATTATTATCACTAAATGAATTATTAAATTCAATCGTTCATATCCGTTTTAGAGAAGCCTAAAATATATGAATGATTCCGTTAATTTAATTTGATGTTGTGGACTTCAAAATGAAATGGTACTGTGGGATATGCACAAAATTACGTCATATAATTAAAAGAAAAAGGCATAAAATTAAACATATAATTTGCTTTTGTACCGTTTTTGTAATTTTTTAATAAAAAAATTGTAAAAAAAATTTATATCGTACTTAGTTAATGTTTAAAAAGTTATGTTGAATTTATTCTGTCAGTAATTTTGTGTTATATAATATCATTTATTATTAAGGTATAGCTTCCTTGACGTATTATTTTTTCTTTTGTAAACATTCTAATTGAGTACATTGTTATTGAGTTTTTGTATCATAATTACATGCATTCAAAAAACTCTATTATCTCTGCCATAGTTGCTTAATTTCGTACTAGCATCCTATGTTTTTGTGACGTGTCAATTCAATACTCGGAGCTACTTTTCTTGTCTGATTTTCAAGTGACGAAAGTAACTTATATAACTTACGCCTAACGTCAAGTGCTAGTGTATAAATCCAAGAAAATCCATTTTTATTGACGTATACGTATGATGATATAGAAAGATGACTTCCTCGACAGCATTATTTTTTTCTTCGTCGCATCTGTTTTTATCCTATCGATATTGTACTAAATATATTTTTAGCCACAAAAACAAGATTCGTAATATCCATTATATAATATGTGTAATATCGATGCAATGATAACACTATCATCGGACGTCACACAAATGTGGGATTTCACATATTGGACACGGCTGATTAGCCAAATCACATTTGCTAATGTTCGACGCTGTTATCCTAAAAGCTTTAAGCTTATCTGTCGTCTGTGTCATTCTCGGGATGTGGGGACATGCTCGCATATCACTGTGTGTAATAAAATATTTTTATACATATCAATACATACTGTGTGGTACAGTGATAATGCTGATATTTCTTTTAGATAGTGAATAAGTGTTATTTCTGAATTAATTTCTCAAGAAAAAAAATGGTTTATCTGAAGTGGAAGAGTGAGGGTAAGTTTTTGTTTTTGTTTTAATTTCTCGGAAGAATTGCATACAATAAATATTTATATGGATCGGAAACAAAATGTATTATGAAATAATTTAAGTTGCAAAATACCTACTGTTTGTTTAATGCGTACCAAAAATGTATAGTTCCTATATAATAATTTTTATTATTATTATTAATTATTAAACTCACGCATATTTACTAGAAGGGTAGGCCGAGACCACTTATCTCGATATGGTAAGATGGCATTTCTCTGGCTGCACGAACATCCATCCATGTTTTTATGCAAGCTTGTCTATTTCGGTTGCTTAAAATTGCAATCACTTTAGGGTTCCAAGCCAAAATGACAAAAACGGAACCCTTATAGTTTCGTCATATCCGTCCGTCCAAGGAAACACTACAATACATCTAGAAATAGACACCGACTCCAAAAACAACAATAATTGTAACTACAATTTATTATCGTAATAATTTGATTGACTTATAAGTAGTCTAATATTTGTCATTTCATTTTACTTAGGAGAACTCTAAAAATATTTTGATCATTGTTTGTTATTCATAGGTACATGTTGAGTTAAATTTGAAGTGGATAGGCACCTACTTACCTTCTTGCGGGGAAAACACATAGATCGTACCTACATATTGATGAGTGGAAAAAGTAAGTTGACTATTAAGTTGTAGAAGAATACACAATTATTTTTTTACTCTTTAGTGCATATTCATTTGTTATGGAATAGGTTTTGTTTTGAAGTCGGTTTTTTTTTGTTAAAATTTTTGTTTATTTTTAGTGAGTCTGAAGTTTAGTTTAGTTAACAAATTTTTCTGAATATGAGTAGACCTACTAAACGTGCTGCTCATAGACTGCACCCTTAGTGTAAGCCGTTAAGGAGTTCCATCGATCATTATATTCGACTACAATTGTCACATGACCATAACAACGTTACAGTAAGTCACTTAAATGTCCGGATAGCCTATAAAAGATTTGGCCGAGTATCGTTAATTTGCTCCTAAGAATTGAAAAGTTCCGTTACTTTGTCACAGATCCCTAAATCAGAACCTAACCAAACTCTCATCAAACTAAACTAAACTAAAGTACATCCTTCCCAATAAAAAAAGAATCATCGAAATCGGTTGGCGTGATATTGAGTTATTCGTCCATTTGTCGCGCACATACTTAATGCGAATTTAATACTTACATGGTTTTTTCATGGATGCCATTATCAGAACTGGACCAAATTGAAATGGGATCACACGGCAAGTATCGGCTTTCAAATAAAAAAATAATCATCAAAATCGGTTCGCCCAGTCGAAAGTCGAAAGGCAACAAACATAAAAAAATACAGTTGAATTGAGAACCTCCTCCTTTTTTGAAGTCGGTTAAAAATATTTTTGTATATTTTTTTAACGTAATGTTATGTACGCAAATTTTACAAAACTCCTTAATTTAAAATAATATGTTTTTAGTTTATTTTAACGTAATTTATAGTTATTTTTGTGAAAAGAAATTTGGTAAAATCAATGTAATAAAAGTTCAGTGCTTGACATTTCTTTAGTCAATGTAACTTTTCGTATTAGTTATTATTACTAAATATTGTTGTTATGTTTATCATGGGAACTGTTATACACAATATAAATCTTAAATTAACTAAAATTACTACTATGTACTACTAAAAAATTTTTTTGCTTTTACAAATAAAGTGTACTGGTAAATTTAAACTTTACCGTTAAACTTCGGTCTTTTTCACAAAAAAATATTTGAATTGATTATATTCAATTACAACCATATTTTTACGTTTAATGCAACATATGAAATTGTAATTTAAAATCAAGTTCTTTAGTAATATTAGCAATAAATCGTCAACAAAAACGGTTTCGTTGAAACAACATGATTTATTTTTCTGTGTATCTAGTCACTGTCACTTGCACGTACACGAGCTTCGAAGATTTTCCGATTCAACGTACATTCCTAGAACCTTCTACCGGGAATACACACCATTTCCGATGCTGCGCCGACTGGGACACGCCTGTCGTCGAAAAATCCAAATGGACGCCCGCCCGAGCCTCCGCGAGGAGCGCGGCAGGCGGACGCTAACGGTCGGGCCCATTCCGCCGTCGTGTCGTGGCCGACTAATTATTGCTTCTTCTCGCGTTTCGTGTCGATTTCACGTTTCGTATTGTTTTATTTTTGTTTTTTTTTTAGCTGCAACCGTTGACAGGGAATCCGGAGATGTGTAAATATTCAACTAGTGTGCGATATCCAAGTTGGTATGTGTTGTACTACGTTATAAAATGTAATTTGAACAGCGTCAAAGCGATAGTTTATATTTAGGTTTTGGAAGTATTTGCGAAATTCGAAGTTTAATTCGTAATTTATATTTTATGGCAAAAGCCGAGAGTTCGCTTCTGGTTCAATTTTAAAGTAAAAAAATTGGCTGCCTGTAAAGTCGGTATACGGGCGAAAGTTTTACGTGACAACGACTTTGAGTGGTAAAATCATTTTAATGTGAATATTCATTCGTATAGTAGGAAGAAGGATGAAATAATAGTAACAATTTAAAACATTTATTTATACAAAGAATTATATTTAAAACATTAATTTATACAAGGAATCTCGCACTGAATTTCATATTAACAAAATTTTATTTTTACCTTTACACATACATACGTATTTATATACAAATATACATACAATAACTTGCAATACATTTGCGTCTCTGTCTCTCTCGCTCTTAGGCGGGCTAACTGTGCTCGAGTGGAAGGGACGCGTGCCTTTCACTTTTGTCTGTCTCTCTCGCTCTTAGGCGGGCTAACCATGCCCGAGTGGAAGGGACGCGTGCCTCTCACTCGCTCTCATTGTGAGCGCATAACGTGAGCGGAGCGTAACGCAGTTTCTTGAAGTGTCACCCGGCAAACCAATTTATAAGACGTTGTCACGTCAAAAAAAAAGTCAAGCCCATATTTTATTACGCGCATATCCTAAGTTCCTAACATAAAATTTCATAGCAATCCGTTGATGGCGTTTAAGAGGCTTTCATGCCGACGTGTACCTACATTTGGTAAAGCAAACAGCAATACTTCCTTCGGTGAGGGTTCCCAGCAAGACTCGAAAGTTCACCATCCATTTATGGACTCGGCCCGAATTCCCAGAAGTTCGATAGCTTTGTCCGAGCGATTGTAGTTTTCGCCGGCTCGCCTTTAACGAGCCGCAATATTTGCGTTGTAGAACCGAACAAACACGCGTGCCCGGCTAGCCGTCCGTCTGTTGCGCCCGCGCATAGGATACGGACCCGCTGTCACCTTTGCGTTTCGCAACTCCTCGTCAACCGAACGCTACTCACTGAGCTCGACGCTACGCGTTATGTAATCTTTTATGTCGCGCGGAATATTCTTTTGTATGCAAATATACTTCCGATAGGCGGTAGTTGTTTGGACGTGGGCCGCCGCGGCCACGCAAAAGCCTCCGTTCAAACAAATAGCGAACTGCTTTTCTTTTTGGCGGTATACAAATGTTAACGACTCGCTTAGTCTTGCACCTGAAATATCCGCTGAATACGAGATTAATCGATGCCTCAGGTTCTATATTTCGTTCAGAACGACTTGTGAAACAATGATTATAACAGTCCTCACGCGCGGTTTTTAAATACGTTTCAACATGTACTTGCAGTTTTGTGATGATCCATATACTGTCCTAAGTTAATTGTTTAAGCTATTTGAAAGGTGGCTCACTTCAAGATCGAAAAGAATAAGATTCTGAATGTAGATATGTTTTTTGTAATCAAGGTATTGGAGTTTCATGGTAAAAATTGTGTCTATATATGGACTGGTTATGTATACAATGCATATGCGACTGTTTGTCCATAAATGTTAATTCGTTACTGTTTACAAGAAAATATTTAACTGTTAAAAAAAAACACATACCCATACAGATATCTGTTTGCAAACAATGCAAGTACGTTACAAATAGCTCAGGACGTTTATTAGGTCGTCAGGCCCGGTCATTGCTGTCAAATGACTCGTCATTAATTCAATAAAGAAAGAAGCATCGCGTCGAACGCTCGCCGCGCTCTGCGTGACCAAATCGGTAATGCGGGTCCGGCTCGACCGCCGCTAATGATAGACGGCGATGGGATCGCTACCTCATTAAAACTGTTGCATACTTGCCGCGGATTAAAGCCCTCGGCACGCTGCCATAGCCTTTTTACAGCGACTCAATAGCGCGATTCGTTAATGTGCCGCTTTAAACGAGTTTACGCAAAATGCGTTATTGCGTCGTGAAGAAGAGGTCGTGTTGCGCTTTTATTGATAGAAATGCATGCATTTCTTCTTAGGATTTTGTGCCTTAAAAAGAAAAAAGGAACTTTTATATCTCTCTTATTTGTCTATCTATTTATTGTTAATTGTACAGTAACAAAATGAGTGCAAGCAGTACTTTTGGATCCACGCTATCATTTATTATTATTGTTGACTTAAATTCTATCAAGAACTCGCAGTTGCAACGGATGGCTTGTCTATTTTTTTTTCGTATGCATATTATACAATTTATAAGCGTCCACCGAGCGTGCATCGACGTCTTAGTACAGCTACTAAGTGCTACAGCTAGCACGTACATAATTTGAGTTAAATACACATGATAAAATCTAAATCGCTACTGTATCGTATTGATGTTGCATCGCGATTGCTTCGTGATTGACCACAGATTGAGTGTCACGGCTTATTTTTATTTTGTCGCTAAGTTATGTTTATTAAGTTATTTTGTTTTGTCTAAGTTGAAGGTGGAATCTTTTAAGCAAACGTTACCAGCTATTAGGGGTGTGCGAATAGCGTTCGAATCGAATCGAATCGAATAATACTATTCGATTCGAAATTCGAATCGAATAATTCGGATTTTCGAATTATTCGAAACTTTCCGAATAATTCGAAAATTTTTGAATTATTCGAAAATTTTCGAATTATTCGATTCGAATCGAATAATTCGAAATTTTTTTTGAATAGTTAGCAAATTGCTTCAATATCACTGGATTTTCTATTCTTTAATACTTTAATTACATGACATCGTGTATCAACAATTTAAGGCAATATCAAAATAATTAATTCAATCTGTTTCGATCTTAATATTTATTCAGAGTCAGTTATAATAAAATCATATTAGTAAATTCTAATATGATTTTAATTATAATTTTAATTAAACTTCCATGTCAATATTAATCAAATTTCAATTCAAATTTGAATAATTATAATTTTGCCCTTAGAAAAAAAAAATGGGTGCGTGTACTTATGTACGCGCGTGAGAAGTTATACTTCTTTGGCATCATTAAAAAATAGTTTTTAATTGCATGCAAATAATTAATTACAATAAAATAATAGAAGGATTGGAAAAGGATAATCAACAAAGTTCAGTTTAAATTTGAAAAATTAAATAAAATATTATGGATAATAACATTTCCATTAATTATTTGGTGGCGCGAAGAAAAAAATCGGTATCCACGATTATCTCTGATGGCGAGAAGATATCTAGGGATTCCGTGTACATCTGCCGAGAGTGAAAGATTATTTTCCACTGCTGGTGATATTGTCTCAGATAAAAGGACGTCATTATCACCGGATTCGGTATCCTATTTATTATTTTTGAATAAAAATTTGTAATCATTCTTTAAATAAACTGTATATTTAGAGTTAATTTTGAATTTTTTTATTCATTATGTACAAACAATGAAATCAAAATTCGCGAGTATTATAGAAATTTAAAAGAAGTTCGAATTATTCGAAAAAATTCGAATTATTCGAAATTTTCGAATTATTCGAATTGTTCGAAAATAATTCGAATTATTCGAAAATTCCCGAATAATTCGAAAAATTTCGAATAATTCGAAAATTCGAATTATTCGATTCGAGTTTCGAATCGAATATTGATATTCGATTCGAGACGAATTATTCGTAAATTCGAATTATTCGCACACCCCTACCAGCTATCTGAAATTATTTATTTTGGATTTTGTATGCAAAGCAAAATTATCTATTAGGAGGTAGGGATTCAAAGTAGTCATATTAACTATTTTTATGTCACAAATACATTTTTGCTATTTTGCTATTCTTAACTTTTCATCGAAAGGTATTATTGAAGTATTATTATTTAATGTACCTCAGCAATATGAAAATTGAAGAATTTCTTAATACCATACGCCGAAGGTTATATGTAATGGATGATTCAGACCACAGGAACCGGTGGATCGCCGTAACTCGACAGCGAACCGGTTTTAAATTTGCGGCGGTCTTGTGACGTCATCGAGATAGAGGTGATGTGTAAGAGTTCAAATTACACAAAGTTTGCTTAAAAAAAACGCGTAATACGAATCTGAAATTGTATTGTATATATTAAACTCGAATAATATCAGACATCTGAAATTGTATTGTATATATTAAACTCGAATAATATCGGACATTGTCTTATACTAACTGCTCATTTGTTGTAATCTTTATATATAAAAATGGATTTTTGTATATAAGGGATCAGTAAACTTCAACGCCGTTTGACCGATCATTGTTCTCTAAGCGAAAACATTTCAGAGGCGACGAGTGTCTATGGTTTAAAAGTCCTGTTTCCCCTGAAGAATGTACTGTACGTATTCAAAATGCTTTTGAGAAAGAAGAACCTCATCTGAGTAGTGTATTGTATTGGTATTATATACGCAGCGTTGGACTAGGCTTGAAGGGCCCGACTAGCATTGTGATTTGAAGGACTCCCTACAAGCCTGGCATAAGAGTAGATAGGATATATAATTTTTAGTGTTTATAAAATAACGTCTAATGTCGGGACCGAAGACAGATCAGTTCATTCGTTCAAAAGTTATTACCATTCAAAAAAAATTGGTTGCCTGTAAAGTCGGTATACGGGCGAAAGTTTTACGTGACAACGACTTTGAGTGGTAAAATCATTTTAATGTGAATATTCATTCGTATAGTAGGAAGAAGGATGAAATAATAGTAACAATTTAAAACATTTATTTATACAAAGAATTATATTTAAAACATTAATTTATACAAAGAATCTCGCACTGAATTTCATATTAACAAAATTTTATTTTTACCTTTACACATACATACGTATTTATATACAAATATACATACAATAACTTGCAATACATTTGCGTACAATGAAACAGCGTTTACTACAACTTAACTTGTTCCTATCTGAGTGGAAGGGACGCGTGCCTTTCACTTTTTATGTCTGTCTCTCTCGCTCTTAGGCGGGCTAACCATGCCCGAGTGGAAGGGACGCGTGCCTCTCATTGTGAGCGCATAACGTGAGCGGAAGCGTAACGCAGTTTCTTGAAGTGTCACCCGGCAAACCAATTTATAAGACGTTGTCACGTCAAAATTTTCAAAAGTGTTTTTTCATAATAACTTTCTAATTTTTTGATAAATAAATTTTTCCATTAACACTTCGTTTCTTACATGGAAAAAAATAGCGTGCGTCGGATACCGCAAAGCACATCGAAATTGTTTATTGGTTTTAAATTATATTCCCATAAAAATTTTCAAAAAAGAACATTTTTTTTTAAATAATTTGGATATTCATTGATGGAGCAATATTTTTGAAAATACATTATATTTTGTACTAAGAATCGGCATTGTTTGCAGCAATTCAGTTAATTATTCGGTAAATAATGTTATTTAAAATCATAGTAAAGTGCAATTATTATGTTTGGAGTTTAAAAATGTATAAAAAAGTAAATCATTGAACGCGATAATTACGATCAGACATATTTTTAGCGCTTTGAACTCGAAAATAGTGAATAGTTTCAGGAATGGTCCTAAGGTCAACCTTTTTATGAGTTTTCCTCCTTTATTTCTCTCTAAGTATGAATGAATTATTTTACATGTCGGTCGTAAACCTGAGAGTTTTTGCTGGGGGGCCCGCACAGGCTAGGGCTCGGCTGGCAAACGCCACCTCGGTTATATGACCGGTCCGACACGACAGGTATATGCTGGTGTCATGAATTTAATCGTACCTTTGTTGCTCTACATGATGAGATTCGTGTAGGTCTCGTCCGCGTTGCCGTATTAAAACAAAAATGGCTAAATCTGTAAACAAATTTAGTTACGTACTAATTTGAATGTTTTAACGGGATTTTGCTAACATTTTCCTGATCTAACAACGAGAAAAGGGCGCGAGTGATTAAACAGTAGGGGGCGAACGCTACGTCGGGCGTTTGGATGTTTGCCTGGCCCGAAGCAAATATTTAGAGTGCTTCGCTAAACGTGTACCGTGAGGGTTACAATATAGACCATAAGTCTATATTGTAACCCTTGATTCACGTGGTCACTTGTAAAGTTACCATGGCAACCCTTCCGAAAATGTTGCAACGAACAAAACGACAAACGTAGTTATCTGTGGTGACGGGCTGACATTAACAGTTCTGTCCGTGAAACGAATTAAAAGTGTGTCAGTACCGGCGGCGACAATTAACGTTACCCGAAACCCGACGCAAGGTCGCACGATTTCCTAAAATGAATTTAAATATCTAGTCCAACTTTTTCAATAATGTTATTGTTACTGATCAACCGATGTGCATTACATTTTAACCGCGCTGTATTATATACTAAATGTGTTATTATAGGATTTTTTAAATCTTCATTTTTATATGTGATTCGTATATCGCTAATGCAAATGTGACAGATTTTCATAAAACATTTAATTTGCGCCCCTCGAAATCGAAAGTTAAAAAAAAAGTGTCCTGAGTAGCTCATTCAGAATCACCTCGTACCTGTCTGTTATAGTTATTTTTTTTTTACAAATCTATTGTATTAAAAAGTTGTAATTTAATACATTTAGAGTCAGAAATACAATCACGAACACATAGCGTAAATAAAAGAATTTAGATTTTGAGATTTATTTGGGTTGAGGGTTTTTATGAAAAATAAATATGTACGTATGTAATATACTTTAAAATGTTATAGTTCACAAAATATTAAACATACCAAACTGAAAATAAGTATCTTCCCTTGTCTCCGAAATCGGTAAGGAGTAAAAATACTGAATAAAGGTTCTCCGAATTCCCAGGAAAATCTAAACGAAAATAAGACTTTAAACTCCCAAAGGAAACACAAAATACTTATGAAGAGGAAATATGTAGAAAATATTCACCGAATCCTAACACCATTGTTTATAGTACGGGACCTTTTACCTGCGAGTCTAACTTACTTTTGGTTTTTGGTTATTTCAACTAAGTTCCTTCTCGCACTTTACACTCAGACGCTTGACGGCTACATGAAAAAAACTGTAACCGCAACGAAAAATGACCGCTGTATAGTGTATTATACATATAAAAATATACGGATTGAAAAAAATACATAATAATAATTGTGCATCTTAACAAACTTAACAAAGGTTTTAATTTAAAAAAAAGATGCCGTTGTTTAGTGCTTCATTTAATGTTTTTTTTATAACTTATAATTCACTTCTCTATACATATTATATTCAACTTTAAATAAAAGAAAAATTTTCTAAAAATATTTTGTATTTCTCTTTTTTTTTATTTACGCTCAAAACTAGTTAATTTATTTCATTATTCCTGCTATTTAATATGACATAATATAAAGTGAAATGAATTTTGTTACAGCCGGGTATCCCAGAACACCTCTATTTTTTTTTAAATTTAAACTTTCACAGCTCCCAATAGAATTTTCTAATCTAATAAGGATTATCCGATCAACCTGAGTATATTACTGTAAGTATATACACCAAATGATAATTACATATATTGATACTGTTGAGCTGACCTGATGATGGAGAAAAGTACCCACCGGATCTACAGTCTGGCGGACGTAATTTTGTCTAGTTTCGTTCGTCAAATTCGTTGCAATCACTAGTCATGTGTCGCTAGCACCACATCTTCCCACCCAAGAGAAACTTTGTAGTGCTTCGAGAACTGCATTGTAGGTACTATATATAAGGTATCTACCTTATTTGGGATTACAACTACTGCTGACATTTGTTGGAGACTGAAAAATCCTCTAGCCTATAGGGCTGGAACAAGCAGCTTCTTTCGTCCCCCCTTCGCTAACGCCTGAAGATCTAATAGAACATCATCACAGCCGTTGCTCGTTTAAGATCGCGAATTTGTTGTTGTCATAAATTCTTAAGCCCGTTACGAATCCAAAAACTTTCAGAGCGTGACCTAATTCCCGTCTATTAATAAAGTATCTGACTTCACGCTTTTTCGCGGCTACACGAAGGCCGACCCTCTAATATGTAGTACACGGGCACGCGGCTACCGACGTTTAGACTCGCCGCTTCGACTAAGAAATGATTTATTGCTTTTGTTGGTTTATTCGTGTTCAATGTTTTATTACTGTATTTATATAATGGACATGCGCTTTGCATTAAATTTATCGGGCTTTACCTTTATGAAATACAGAAATTTTAAATAATTCGATTTCATAGAAGTAATTATAATTCACTATTGAGAGTAGTATAGAGAAATAATATATGTAATTGTATATATGGGTGCATCTGTCTTCTGTTTGTTAATTTTCGAACGCAATTTCCGTTTCGAGTTAATGAATCAAATGAATATAGCGATTGATATCAGTTGAAACTTTTGATCAGCCAAAACATGAATTGGTGATTCTTCGTATCAACTTCAAGGCTGATATTTTTGATTGTGGCTGAAAATAAAAAAGGATGGGTGTTAGTGATTTTAGAATGTAAATTTTTTAAACATTAAAAAGGGTCTTTCATAAAAATATCCTTTGATGCTTTTCAATTATAGGTTATTTTCTGAATAAGGACAATCTCAATTTGATTTGCTCAAATTAAAATTTTATAATGTTTAAAATTTTCATTCCAAAGCAAATTCATTTTCTTTTACTTGAATAATACATAAGGGGTGCGGAGAAGTACTAGAAAGAAGTAGAAAGGTTCTTGTCATAAATTTACAGACGACGCAGTACAATTTTATTGAATAATTATCCGGGCATAATGTAGTTTTGTGCTATCCTAAGTAAATTAGTCTCAGTTTATGCTTATACCGAATCTAGAATTTAACAAAAAAAAACGAATAATTTCCTCGCATTCACAATGTCACCAGTACAGAGAACTGACTAATGGATGATACGTGTATACGTAGAGGATGAAACACAATATTTAGGGTCAAGGTCGCGACACCGAGGCCCGACACCACTCCTTTTGTTTACTGACCCATTAAACGCAGTTAGTTTACGCGAAACATTTTCTTTGGCACGCCTGAGTTTCAGTTGTTGCTTTAAATTTCGATGTTTCTCAGAGTTTACGTCCTCAACTCTCCTATGAGATAGGAGTTAAGGCAGATTTTACGGATGCATTTTATTATTTGGTGAAACAAACGTATCTTATGTACAGGCAGTGGTATAAGTTTGCCATTTGAGATTTTGAATCTTCATCTTCGCCTGCGAATGGTTCACAGTCACACAGTAGTGTGCTTCAAACTCTCATTTGCAATAGTTAACTGCTAACTGTTAAAGGTAAAAACTAAACATATCAAAATATCGGTAATCTTAGAAATATTTGCATTTGTACATTAATTTAATGTCATAAATATCAATATATTTAATACTATCTTAGTCAAATGCCAGTCGTGAAGCTAAAACAACGTATTTTGACGTGCTGAGTGTTTAATTTTAACATATAGCAGTTAATTATTTTAAATGAGAGTTTGAAGCACACCGCTGATAATGTTAAACGTGCATTGTTAACGGTGAAGATAAGGAATTTTTAAAGAGATCTAAGAGATATCAGTCGGTCTCCAGTTATTACAGCCAAAACCATGAAAAACAGTGTCACACTCTATGTGCCTATATAGCCAAATGCATTGCCGGCTATAGCAAGACGACCGTTAAATCCGCCTTTGAACGTTTACTTTGGAAAATAGTAAAATAGAAATCGGGCATCGTTACAAATATTATATTTGTGGTATGCAGCGTTCTAAGCGTATTCCGCAACGAAAAGCTTATATTACTAAATCGCACGATAATCCGCAAATTCACACACACAATAGGCATTTCTCACACAAGGATGATGTCCGCGTGCTATCTATGACGCATCCATCGTGTTTGTCATGTTTGAACTCCATTATATATAAGGTAAACTCAGCGTTACCTACGTCGCAATTGTTAATAAAAAAAAAAAAAACCTTTACATTCGCATCCAACGTTTCGTTTACCTTTACACCTTTTCTCCGTTTACTTTTTACATTCATTGTTGCATTAGACGTATTTTGATAGTCTCCAGGGCGTGTTGCTACAGGACGTTACTTGCAAAACGGAGTTCGCCCTTTAAAAAGAAGCTTTTCCCTGACATTTCCTGTGTTAATGTTTCGTTTGTTACGTCTTTTCCTATGATACCCGTTTTGTTTTTATGGTATTTTTTTTTTCTGTGTATATTATAGTAATTATGAACGTTCTAGAAACGTCAAAACTAATATTGAGAATAAAATGTGATCGAAAATTAAAACAATGCACATTATTTGCAGGTATTTCTCAATGTATATATACTTTTCGTATTAAAATCGAGAATATTATTTTTTGTTACAGGTATGTGTCTTAACAAGTATTAGCGGCGTGAAAAAGTTAAAATGGATGTGTGAGTTCTGGATAATTATTGTTGAAATTACATATAATACTAGCTTCCGCCCGCGGTGACTTACCACAGTCTTACATCTGTTAAATCGACTGATGATCTCCGTTTCCGTTCCTATTGTCTTTGTGTTCAAATACTAATACCATTCGAACGGAAACGTGTATACAGCTGCCTTCTACGATCAGTTATTAAAAATATATTATGTATGTATGTGTAAAAATAGCAGCGAAACAGAATAACAACTATCCCATTTATGTTATTCCTAAATATATTAGCCTATTACTGTATCATAATTCATTGAATTCTGTCTATTGCGGAATTTGCAAATAAATGCACAGACAGAAGAAAATTCTAAAAACTATTGAAAGGTATTGTGCCATCGTTTCTAATACCCCCAGAGTAGTTTTTCTTAATTATCTTCATTGTACAGATTTTTTTCCTTCTAGTATGTGATGATCTATACTTTTAACCGGAAATGATGATCGTAAATTTATGTATAGAATGAATATAGAAGGAATACTATATCAAACAGAATTTTGCTTTCTTTCATAATACTTCTTCTTTTTTTTTTATAAAATGGCTATTGGAGGTTATTACTTTGTAATATATTCTATTGTTTGTAAAATTAAATTTTTTTTTTGCTTCTAAAATTTAGAAATATTGCGAAATATATTATGGAATGTAGATATGGTAAATAATAGTTATTTAAATAATATGCGTATAGCATAATTTTTTGTACGTTATTTATGGTACAGTAATTAAATGAGTATTCAGTTAACTGAACAAAGACAAAGTTTTCACTTTTTATTGGTTCATTTTTTAAAGCGTATTATTGAAGAATCGATTTTCATATGTAGCCCACGATACAAAAATTAGATGGGGGAACGAAATCGAGTGTTAACAAAAACCGTAGTCGTTATGTTGCTTCTCCGTCCAACTAATTCGTAGATCTTATACTACTGCACGCATGTATTTTCTTCCATTGCTGATTTATACATGTTTTATTTTTAACGCAGATACGTCAAGTTTTCAATGTATATGGTGTTGGACGTTATTGCCATTGTTACCAATTGTTTAGGTAAAGTTTTGGAGTTTGAAAGACTTATTACGTAACATGATAAATAACACATTCACTGTAGTGCATTTGTTTGTAATAATGGCTTCGAAACTACAATGAGCATGGTCCAACATACTCTTGGCCAGTTTTTTCCTATTTTAAATATTCCAAAAAAATGGTTCTCAAGGAGTAAACTTCACTCAGGTGCTGAAGCTGACGCATTCCAACTTTTCTAAATAAAATGTATTCGCGCCTGCTGATTGTGTTACACATTCTTTAATAATATCTGACATGGTCATCTTGATCCTCGTTGTGTGAGTAAAAAAGAAAATAAAATGAATTCTAGCATATACAGAATATTTAGACTACGTTAGACTAAATAAACAAGAAATAATCCCAGCGCGTCGCTCGCACAAAGCGATCAAAATATTTTACAACCGTCTAAAATTCGTCTGGTCGGCTGCTGCGAACGGGAGTAGGTCGTGGAGTAGGAAACGCCTCGCCGCTGTCGCAGTATAGAAGCCGTAAAGCGCGCGTTTCGTGTGGGGCCGCCGATGTATCGATTCCGACCCGAACGACGTAAATAATGCTCGGCGGGCTGCGTGGGCGCACCCGCACTGTATCGAATCTCTTGCGCTGTCGGATGCGATCGATTGTGAAACCTCGACCGTATTGTAAAAATACTACACGATCAATAGAGCAATCAGTATAGGCTGCGAAAATAGATTCTACGATATTTTCCGACTTGTGTAATGTACTGGTATCTTTATGTATGAAAATGGATGAGTACGAGAATGTTAAACTCTAACACACTTGACCAATAATCGCCGAATTTGGAACGTCTAAGTGCTTCATTGCGTGGAGAAGGTTTTTATATTATAACTACTAGCACACTTTCATACTTTCATCTACACCGGCATAAGAATCAAGAGCGTGACCGGGATCGACATCAGGAACAGTGCCGGAACAGGAATCGAATCGAGAACGTACTATACGAAACAGCGTGCATATCGAAATACATGAAACTATACCGAATCCTAGATATAAAATAAATAAGTTCTCAGAAAACTGTTTCAATAAGAAAAACGCTTTTAGTTTTTCATTATGAATAAAAAAAGCATTCAATAAAATATTTTTTTTTTTTATAATATTTGCAGAACATTCGCCCTTGGTTCGATAAAAAAATGTGTAGAAAACCCTTTTTTGCTTTCGCTTCATATCTATTGATTTTAGCATTTTATGTTTTTATAAGTTTCCGCAAAACAAGTTTATAAGATGCACTTTCAAAGAAAATAATGCGAAAAATTAACAAAAAAATCAATTAAAATATTTGAAATGTTCATTGATACGAATAGAGGTTTTTGTCATGGGCTCTGATATATCTTTTGAATTGGTTATTGTGTTTAACTTCATTGTTTCTTGTAGAATTCCGGACTTCTGTCTAATTTTAATACATTAACCTATACCGTCAGAATATTAAGAATATAATTCCCGTAATATATACACATATATAAAGAAAAATGTTTTTTTTTTGTCATATAGTAACGTAAAAACTACTGAAAGTATCGGTATTAAACTGACGGATCCTCTGTAGATTTAACCGTTAATTTCTTAAAATCTATACACTCTTTAAGTCAGCCTGTGCAATATAAGGTTTAGAGTCTCTTCCACTATCTCCTTTTATACTGACTTTTAAACAAAAAATCACTTTTAAAATATAATTTGCGGTCTGCGTCTTCTTTTTAACGGATTTTAGCCAGAAAAATCGCTAAAAGGAAGACTTGGGAACCAAATCTTTTTTAAAAGTTACTTTTTATTAAAACTCAGTACAAAAGCGGATAGTGGAAAAGGTCTTAATAACATAAAAGCACAAATAGAACGATTGAGTGCCACAACAGTGCATTAATTTTCTTCTACACATGTAGTTGATGATTATTTCGTCTTTATTCGTCCAAAATTAAAAAAAAAAGATCACCATATAACTTAATCATAAGTTTTTTTTAAATAATTTTTAGTCCATTGTAATATTGTTTTATTACTCTCTATAAAACCGCAATTGCCCCAAGAAACTATCAATAATGAAATATGCCGAACGTAAAAATCAATTTCTACCATAGTGCATTACAGAATCGATTTAATCGAATTTTTATCTTTGCGTATCGAATCTTTCTCAAAACGGTTCTGGAGCGTTCATGCGATCTGTCATCCGTACGTTAGAAAATCGTAAAAGGAACAAATCACTTCAAAAGCTCAAGCGTATAATTTCCGCTCAGTTTAGTTTATTGCAATAAACGATATTCGATAGTCCGATCGCTGTGCCGGCTGTTACATCGCGCCGGCTGTTTGGCCGACGCGCAATGTACACCGCTTTTAGAACGCGCCCCGCTCGTGCGCCGCAATGCGTACACTGCATAATATTTATACAGTAGATATTTTAAGTTGTGGCCGGTAACGCGTTTTACGCGTCGAGTTATCGGCTCATTTTCAAAATACTCGAACTTAATAATTGTAGAAGTTGAAGACGATTTCGTGGAAACGTATCGATGTGCCGCCGTTTTCTGTTTACCCGTATCGAGTAATTCGATCGTCGCCGATTAACTGTTTTTCGAGAAGCGAACGCGCATTTTATGTATGTTCTCGTTTAATTCGATCTTTTATGGTTGTACTGCGTGCGCTGTACTGTAGACATTTTGAAAGATTTTTTTTGTTTACTTATAGGTAGTATGGAAAAAAAATGATGGGTTATCTGGGGTTTTCATACTGTACATCCTAACTGTGCGCAGTAAATATAGCCAATCTTCGGGATATAATGTTTTGATTCTAAATCAATTTTCCATTAGGTATAATGTTTTCAACATGGTAAACAAAATAGATTGTGTTTTTGTGTGGATCTATATGTAGTGCCTTAAATGTAGATTTTTACGTTTTGAAGCTAAACTTGTTTGGCGTCGCCCCGCGCTTGGCTGCCGGGCAGGTGAACCGACAAAACACTGTCACTATTCATTTTGAAAACGCGTCACCGTCACCGTTACTTTCCCCTTGCATTAGCATGCGGCTATATACATTTTCCAAACTTACCACACATTATTAACGTCATCTGCGCTTGCTTAGTTGGTGCACTGTCTGAATGTATATCTAATGAGTGATGCCATAATTACTAAATAATTTACAAATAATTTTACGAGAAATATAATTATTTCTAGAATTTCATATTCTGTTTTGCATTATTCACATAAATTTGAATATACAATATAAATAGGTAAAAGCTCCGTTTCTGTTTGACTGCGACGTAATTTTTTTTTTGTCGTAATATTGATCAACATTATTTTTTTCCTTTTGCAATTAGTAGTTCGTTCGTATGAGAATAAAGAAAAAAAATTAGTGTCGTTTTATTTCTTTTTCTTTTTTGTTGTATGTCACTTATCCTTTGGATAAACGACTAAACTTTATTCATCTATAAACAAAACCATATTGTTATGACAATCTTACTAATAATTCATAATATTTTTAATATTAAACGAACACGCCTATATGTATCAGATGCTGTCGCCTTTCTCTCGCATAAACGAAGCTTTATAGTAAATGATAAATGTACTGCTCTATTTAATATAGAAACAGCTAGAATTCCTTGATTGGGTGTTATAGATTATTTTTATTATTTCAGAATTAATCGTTTTACTTACACAAAAATCAAACAACCAAACACTTTGATAGGTTCCAAATATTCAATTTAATGTTTTTTCTAATTCTGTCATAGGAAATAAAAACATATAGTTTCAGTATTATATTATGGCATATAAAATGTTATGATATCATTAAAAGTCATTGCACGCGGTACTTCCTCATAAAAGGGCGAGCGGTTCGTATCAAAGGCCTACTCTTATAGTAAAGGATACCGGCCGCCCTGGACAAGCTTCAAAGGATGGGTTTGCCCAGTGGGCCGATAAAACTCGCTACCGTCCCAATGGCACGATACGCTGCTATAGATCTTGTATAGAGGTGTACGTTGTAAATGCATGTAAATTATATAACTATTTCATGTAAGAAGAGAAATTTTTGGAAATATAAAACAATATATAATTGTAATAATGCCCCTTTTACAGCATCATTACAGATTTTTTTTTCTGCAATTTTTCATACAAAATTCTTGTGTCATATAATTATGCTACACTGATTAGACTACATAATCTGCTCACGCTGAAATTTAAATTACATTGGCTGAATTGAAATAATATTCTTTATACAAAAGTACCAGGTTTTGGCACCCCACTATTGGTTCACACATATTTACATTTTTTTTTCGTTTGAGATTGAGGGTCTTGAACAATAAGTCGCCACGCTGACTTACTGTAGGTCGAAAGGTGCTATGACTGTTGCCAACAATCTGTTGACAATGTCCGGGACTGACTTCTATAATTCACGGAATTGCAGTCTTAAGAATGCATATGCATCTTAACTCCCCGATAGTGTATTACTCGATATGAATTCATTCACTGCACTTAAAAGGAATACGTTCATGCGCTGTACTTTCGTTATCGTCGGCCGGACGTCGTTAATATAAATGACGATCGATATTAAACAATAAATTAATACAATATGACGAGGCGGCGGACGTATCGGCACGGACGCGTCCACACGAAATATCCGCGCAGGAGTTTCACGTTTAAACTCCACCACATGTTATACGATTTCAAATCGGCCGGTCGGGGTGCTCGGCCCGCCTGCGCGCACGGCCGTCTGCTTTAGCTCGATGCAGCCGAAATAGCCCCGGGTTCGGTATTCGACATTCGCCGTTTCGACATTCTCCCACCGGCCCGGCGGCGTAACGTAGCCGTTAATGTAAATAACGACATCAAAGGATGGCGCATAGGTGCGGCGCGCGTTCAGATTTTAGGCGACGATGTAATTATGCCGTATGGCGGTGCGCCAGTTACTAAATCGGTATGCGAAATTCATTTTTAAAGTTGAGTGTATTACTAAGGATCAACGGTTCGACTCGGGTTATTCCAGTGTGAAAAATTGATTTATTTCATATTTGCTGTTTCACACTGTCAACTCGGATGATCGAAGATTGTATTTCAAAGGGCTTATATGAAACCACAATATTAATTATTCAATAGTCGCCTTCGTACCTAATCGTATGAAAACTTTTTATGCATTCCGACGGTAGATCAAGGCTTTATCTTTATCGATGCACTCGAGCCGTATACGACGCAGTGGAACAGCACTCGGCCGTCTGAGAGGGTCGGCCGAGGGCGCGGGGCTGACGACCCCGCTGAAGGGACGCGGCAGGCGTTCACTGAAACGCGTTTATTGCTCAAAGGGTCGGCGTGTACAGGTACGTACTAGATATAATTTAAAAAAGTGGACATGCACAAAAGGTACACTCCTAGGGATTTTCTAATGTTATATTTATATGCATAACATTAATATATAAATTGTCCATATAAAAAAATCACATTTAATCGTGGTTCCTTTACTATCAAAACGATCATGGTTCAGACTACTTCCAAAAAGAACAATTGTAGACAGTGCTATACTATATTCAACTAGCGAACGACCTAAAGGTCGCGTGGATAAGATGTCGTCAATCGTAGATTATTTCTGGTAGGTTACGAGAAATAGAAAGAACAGCAAAAATTGATTGAGCGAATAAATCTCGTCTATTTTATGATAATAACTGGGAAAATCATGACTTTGTAAATGAAAATCGTCTAGTTTTTGCGTGTTTTTATCGTTTTTGCTTCACTGACATTCATCAAACGTTTCGAGCGATCTCGTCGATTTTAATTGCTTAAAATTTGATCATTCTTTATGTACCACCAATTTAGTCTATAGAACATTCTCTTGCAATGTCTTTGCGACCTTTACATCGCACATATTCGCTCTACATATTTATTTTTAACATCTAATGTGACTCACCTTTTCTTTCCCAAACGACCTCAATGTACCCTCTTCCACTCTAGTCGGCGCATCGTCTCTCACGTCGAACCGATGGCTTACTTCACGATTTCAATATCAATCTTTGGCAGAGATCTCGTCTCCACCGTATCAATTCCACTCTTATGTTTCTTCTGCCACACGCAAATTTCTCTGCTATCCATAAGCGTCTATACGAACCGTAATTCAGTTATGAATAACAAACCCGTATTCACTTTCCTTTCACTATCTCCATCGTACTTGTTGTTAAACAAACTGTATCACTTATGACTTGAATGTCCTCTTATCAATATATTACATACAGATATTTCTGTACTTATTAACAAATAATAAGGTTGTTTTTTTTTACAATTTCCTACAAGGCGCACACCGAGTTGCAGAAGTTACAAGGAGGACGTGAAGCATAATGCGGACTAATAAGTCGCCCATTCTTAGTTCACATATGTTTTCATATAATTTAGGCAACTGTCCAAATAATGATATCATAAAGTGTTTTATATAATTCTGGCAAGAAGGGAAGTTACATTCAAAACGAAAAGGGAGTTAGGAGTTAAATACGACTATTAAACCGGAAAACAATAAATTTTATTTTCCAAACTATACAATATGGTATATGGCGAAAATTTGACATTTATGCATATCTAATATATCATAATCAATCACGAAAAATCTATACAACTGACGTTTTAGACGGACGTACGCGCACCCATAACCGATTCTGCCGAACCCGATAGAATCACTCGACATGTGGACGTAATGGCGTCCAGTCAACGGACGAGATTGGCTGCTGGTATTAATTAAATTAACTCGAGCCGCCTGCATCGGCCCGAGCCGCACACGGCCCAAATCATCCTACACGTATATTGTTATCCGGGATTACTTTAAGTATTCTATGAGTCGTTCAGTTATAAACACATGTGAGTCGGATGAAAACGAAAGCTTATCAATGTGTTCATATAGAATGTTTTAAATAGATCAGTTATTTTTTGCGAAATCCTATTACAGTGGTATTGTTAAATTTAAAACTATCTGCTAAATTGTTTATAATAATATATGAGTTTTACTTGCATATATTGTTTCATCGCTAAGTACGGATAGTCTCTAAGACCATATGCGGCCATAAGGTTATGCTCATCGTGCCAGCACAATAGGTGTGGAGAGTTTACGTCTGTTTAAAGATTGTGGTGAATATTTTCCGGCGTATCGATTTCATAATTTTGCTTTACCGTCAAAAAAGTTATAATCGATTTATTTTTTTAATCTACATTCGAGTCGAGAAACGGTCAGTTATGGAGGCTATCGGAATCCGGACTCTCGTGCTTTGCATCACAGACTTACGTACTAACTTCTAGGTGATCACGCTATGTTTAGATTAGAGCTGCACGAAAAAAATTGTTGAACTTGTGCTGATTTGAAATCGAAATTCATTCTTACGGTTACCGTTACAATCCAAAGGTCAAATGTTAGTAAAAAGTTTACAAAGCCAAATTAAAAACGTAACTAAATGTATTGTTGTATTTTGTTAACCCTGGCTACAATTTCATATACAACGATAAATAATATTGTCGTGAAACTTGGCAAAGCAATAGCCCACTATTAGGGGCGATTTCCCAGGAAAAACGAAAGTGGGTAAGCCTGTATACCCAACACATAAGTGCTAAAAACTCTGGGAATGGCGAGCGGCGCATTTTCCTATTCTATTAGTATCCCGAAGGTTCCCACGCGAAAAAGCGGTGTAATGGCCGGCCGAGAGATAAATATTTGTGAACACAGCATCGGGGATACGCGCCGACCTTGCGCGCGCGCACGGCCACTTGACATGTAGACAAGGCGTGTGTTGTAAGCTGTAGGCAGTATACGTGGCTATACACAATTGTCGTTAAATAATGAGGACACGAGCGATTTGCTTATGCATTGAGTGCTTCTCTTGCATTTGTTTACTGGAACGTGGAAAAATTGCGATACAATGGGCTTATTGTTTGCGATATGTTTTGTTCATCCCTAAAGTCTAAGCACGCGGGCTTGACATACGATTTATGTATACTGCAGGACGTGCTGGTTGAAACAAATAATCCCCCTCGATTGTCGACCTTCAATCTTTATACTGCAATAGGTGTGTGCAATAAAATTCTACATGACTCGTATTACAGAGGGAAATAACAAAGTATTTCCAAATATATGTTATTATAATATTGTAAGACCGAAACAGTACTGTCTACAATTTTCATGAGCGTGTCTTGAACATGCGTCAATCAAGAGTTACTGCGCGAGAATAAACGAAGTTCCGCAGTTACAATTTCTAGAGTTAAAGTGCCGTAGGATTTATTATAGTGATCCGTCATCCAGAGGCAAACATCTCTAGGTAGTGTATATTTATTATACACTTACATAGTTTTAGAGCAGTTTATACAATATTCATTGTCTTCGCGTTTAACTTCATTTATGTTTTTCCTGCGAAAATCGCTGCCAGAATATCATTCGTTGTAATAAAGAATAACCCTCATTTCGCCGTAGTTGGGTAAAAACGGAAATGAGAACAAGAGTTTGTTGAGTTCACGCTAGACGAATGTAAAATTAGTAAAAACGAAAAAGATATTTCTTAGTACTTTGATTTGTAGTTCTTTGTAGATCTTTTTTATAGGATCTGTTACGATAAATTCCATTGAAATGTACTAAATTGCGTTCTATTAATGCGGTAACCGTGTAGGTCACACATCGATGGAAACTAAATCATACTTGCCTTAATTTTTTTTTTAATTACAACCATTCATTTCGTTTTCGCTCCTGTACAAAAGACGACAATTTACAAACACAGATACCCTCTCACACTATCTTATCTGTTTACGTCTACAGCGTTGTCGACTGGTGTTTTTTTTTTCTTTTTATCTCGTCTAAGTAGATATAAATAGCGTTCAGCAAAATTATCTTCTTAATTGTAGAAAGGTTTTGCTGATAAGTAACGTAATTTCAATACATCAACCGCGCGTAGTCTTTAGAGACGAGGACACAGAAACTTTAAGGGATCGAACACGTAGTTCAGCGACATTGCGGTTTGTTTGATATGTTGGTATGAATGCTTATTTCTCTATTTCCTATTGAATCCATTTGTCGTTATCTTCTTAAGATCTACCAGTTTGGATTTTTACCGTTCGGCGCAAAAGTACAAATAGATTCGCTAACATACAATGATATGTGACAGTACAACAATATTTTTCGTTTGAATTATATTTTTTAGATGACCGACTGAAGAAAATGTCTATTGTTGTAGTTTTAATTTGTTAGACGTTTCTGCTAACATTTTAACTTTGATTAATTTAATTTCGAATATACTCTTTGTACCTTGCAATTGTTTTTAAATTTCCTCGTATCAACGGGATATCGTAGACATTTTCCTATGACGTGATATATATCATCGTAATTTAGAATCCGAATGTCTATCGGTCGCGCGTCGGCGTCGGCGCCAAGACTCGAGACGGGACCGAAATAGACGAGCCGCTATTTATACGGGCGCACGCGTATCCGCCCAGAGGGCTGCTGGGTGTACGCGGGGGCGCTATTCGAGTAGAACACAGTACATCTTTATGGCTGGCGATCGTGCTGTAAATGTCTGTAGGTACAAATAAGTCGACACCTTTTAGATCAACTGCGAAACAAAAAATAATATGCTGAGAGGAGGTGTATCCGATGTCTTTCTTCTTATGTGTTAAGGATTTGTGACGTAATAAAATGATAATGATTTTTTTCGTCCGAGCGTCAGTCAAAAACTACTGAACGTATCGGCATTAGGTTTTGGCTATTTGACACAAAATTATTCGTACCTACATGATTTTATGCTACCAATTTTTAGAATCCCATATATTCTTGACCATTTTTTTTTTATATATTCCAGCTCATAACGTCCAGCGAAGCGGAGTGATCGCTGATATATATATGGAAAATGCAAATGTTACTAATACACTCAATGTGCGATGTAAAGAGCCATATTTCAAGTTTCTTTGCAAGATAAGATTTTTGGAAAATGAAATGCTCAGAAGAACGAGACCAAGCGACGTAGCTTACAGAATTAACAAATTAAAGTGATCCAGGTCACAGTGGGTCAGGCCACATTGCTCATAGATCAAAGTGGTCCCGCTCCTTCCTCTTCCCTCTTTTTTTCCCTCTCGATTAAGTCATAACAAAAAGATCGAACAGCTGAGAGAAACATGGAAATTGCCTTCGATTTGGTCTTCCCTGGAAGATCTATATTCAGCAATGGATATCAAACGGTGGGAACCGACAAACTTATATACCGCGAACAATTCGAATAAGGTAACTTAGATCTTACGTATCTATTGGGTACGGAGAATTTTTACACTTTGAATTGTAATACATATGATCAATTCAGGCACAGAATAAAGTATTACTTAAGGACGATACTATGTATTATGTTGTATGTCCTTCTATTTGGCGCTAATGCATACAAATTTTGGCCACTGGACACGCGAACATGGTACGCATAGCTGATATTGAAAAGCATGGTTTTTCACATGCACGTCTGCTACCTGTAATGTTTATCCTTGCAATTTGTTAATAATAATAGTAAAATTAAATTGTTGGTAAGTAGCAATCACAATTTAAATGGTGGCACTCTTGAGATGGAATCCATAGGCATGTAATGTCTTACAAAAGACCGTTGTGTTTCAAATTTCTTCTGCATACTGTTACCTCACAAATCGCTCAACCAATCCCACCAAACCAGATATCAGATGATCGAGTCACTCTGAGTTCTGTCACTTCTAGGCTTTGTCTGTTTCAGACTTTGTCTGCTTTTTTCGTCGAAAATTTCTAAATCACCCCATTGAAACTTAAATATTTCGAAAACTATAAGTTCAATCGTGAAAATAGAAGGTGCGTTGTGTTTCTCACAACTAAATGTCTCAAAGAACACCGATTCCAAGTACCAGAAGCACTGATGAAAAATAGTAACAACGTTTGAACTCAAAAATTTCAAATGCCCTGACCTAAAATCACCATTAAACTAGAAAACTAGAACCAAAAATTTCAAACCGAAAATTAGCAAATCTATGCAGACGTCAACATCGTTTCAAACTAAAATTAAAGAAATCGGCCTAGAACTTAGAAAATTGGAAGTGGGCGATACCCATCAGCGCTTAAGCAGCTCGCAGCTTCGATGCGTGAGTCGTCTGGCGTGCCTTTATTAAACCAACCTTTCATTCCTTCCCGAAGCATAAGTTTGCTCATGATTTCATGTCTATCGGTAGACCCACAACTACTAGCGGGTCTAGCATGACGATATAGAGGAGTCTCTCTATGGGGACTGTCCTTTTTGCGCAACGTTATGAACGAAGTGGACGATCTTAAGAGGCTCTTGTCTAGAACGTCATGCTAGGCCCACTGGTTTAAATTTTCTAGGGGTATTACAATTTCTTCCAGAATACCGTAGGTCCCTTTCCGTTTTTGGGTACTCCAGACATCATGTTGCAATTTATACTCGTCAGTAGACTGAGTTGTTATGCCGAACGACCGTTTAAACCTTATTTATCCATCCTTCGGGAGCAGAATTTTTTTCTGGATGAAAATTACCTTATGTCCTTTTTTGTACTTTTGGCAACATGTATGCAAAATTTGATGATGAACGCTTGAGTAGTTAGATGTGAAGGAGTAACAAAAAAAAAATCATTTTTGCATTTATAATATTAGAATACAAAAAGATAATATGAAATCTTATTTTTGGAAATGTTTAAATAAGTCATTAAAGATGAGTGATTTAATGTACATTCATACATTTATGAGATGTGATAATTTTTTTATCTCTGGTTTATTGCACTTATTTGTGTATATAACATCCATTTTGTCATAAATGTTAATAATAAACGGATTGTCTCATTTAATCTTGAATAACAAGATATTCATTTTGTTTACACTACAATCGTCCTCTCCCATTTGGTAGAAAATGTTTTGAATCGGTCTTCAAAATATTACATTTTGTATCGCCATGCTTACTGTTTATACACAAATATATACCATGATATATCGCTAAATATATGAGTAGTTTTCGTCTTGAAGTCCTAGCTCCTTAATCCGAAATGAAAGTAATGCGGGACAGTGTCCATGGGGAGGTGTATCACACAGACCCGATACAGTTGGACTTGAAAGTTACGTACATTCGCCATTGATTCAACGATCAATGAAACAGTAAATGAGTTAAATCTGGTTGAACTTGGTCTTTTAAAAAAATCAATTAGAATATTCCAATTGATTCAATCCATAGAGTCCTATTACATACACTCGCGCGCATACAAACACAAAGCAGAAAAGCAGATTGCGTTGCAGTTGTAGCCGTCGATATTTTCTTACCTCCTCCTCCAAAGGCGTGCGGGGGAGGAGGTCGAACTCCTGGTATATTTGAGTGGACTGCTCCGTGTTGACTACAAATAGGCTAGTTGTTTCTGAGTTACACCGGTTATACGAAACGGGGGAACGGTGTTTTCATAACAGCGCAGGAGCAGCGTCCACCGAGTTTATATTCCGGCTAAAGTTAACGTTTGTAGTTCATATTTCATGCGGTGTGTTGTTAAACAGCGAACGCGCTTGCGTCGACTTTGTTTAATATGTTCTTTTTCGAGAACGTCGGCTAAATCCTTTTTTTAGAAGGTGATGCATTCGCAGGCGATATTTTATCCTCGTTCGTAGGTGGACTTTGGTAAACTATATCGACTTCGTGTTTGAAACACAAAACTAATTGTATGTTAAATATTTCAAGATTTTCATCAAATTTAGTACATAATGTACTATCCATACGTAGAGTTTCCATTTAAATCAACATCGTCTATTGTATATACCTCCAGGAGGAATGAAAGTACACTGAAAAAATAAATTGACATAGCGTACGTGTGATGGAACTATCGACAAGGGTCAACGTAGAAAATTTAATACTGACCAAAAGCACCCGAAACCGACGTGTTTGCATGAAAAAAATGATGGATTTCAGTGAAGCGAGATAGAAGTATTTCATGTATAAATATTGTACCATGTGGAAAGTTATGTTCTCTGCCTACCCTTTTGGGAAATAGGCGTGAGTTTATAATTATAATAATAACACATACCTCGTTTTTAGTGAAATGCTTCAATACACCGTCAATTCTTTTAATATTACGCGAAAAATATTTTACTATCGATTCTAATCACTCTAGTGGTTACTATAGCCAAAAAAAAAAAGCATCAATCATGAGTCGGAAGCGCCACAGGAAGCTATACACCTAACGCGCCCAACCATTCGCCCAACGATAACGCGAAACTCGCTTTCGTTCGAACAGAGTCCAATATCCTGTCGACTTCTTATCTCTGAACGGCTATAAATTACGACTTGTATTACATATAAAAGGATAATTTCCATAATGGAAAAATTGTGTGAAAACGTTTAGTTTCGTGCGAATAGCCAAGTGGCATCGGAGGCGCGCCCAGGAGGTAGAAGCGGTGATGTAATTTGGCTGCCGTCAATGTTTTTGTCTATTTTTATAAAGTCGCTAGAAACGCGATGACAACATCAAAACTGGCGTAATGGCATTGACTTTAAAAAAAAAGTGGATTCGTTTGTTTCTTTTTTTTTTTGGTTTTTGCGGACATTCAGGTTTCGGTTAATGTTGGACTGGACGGGCTCTTGTGATTATCATTGTTGATTAATTTTCGGTGTATTAACAAATGTTTCGTTCCGTTCGACAAAGTTTAAAAGTTCGTATTTTACCCATGAATAGAAAATACTAGACAAGTTGATGTTTACAATTAACACTATGAAAGAGACGATTTTTTGTTTGTATTCAATAAGGAGGGTACTAATGAATTTAATTTAAGTATTTCTAGATTCAACTTGCACCTGTTATGTCCCGGACTTGGACGTGTGTTACCGTCTAAAAAGAGGGTGTATTTGGACCTGCTTCCTGTATTGGTCAATTATATGTTACTGACTTACCATCCATGTACATACATGTATGGACTAGCCATTTTCCATCCGCTTCGCTGTGCGTGAATTTAAATTTAGTAATGATTGCATCCGATCTCGCTCTTGGTTTCGTTCCCAACCCTACTCTGTATTCTATAGCTGGTTCCGAGCTCGACCTCGATCATCTCTTACGTATTACTGCTCTCTTCTATCGTTAAAATTATAAACTAATTCAAGGATGAGCTCGGACACACAAGCTAACAGTCACTCTATCGAAATGATAGTCTGTATTTTGTGTAACTGCTTTTTCTACTGTATTCCAAATTTAATTGAGATCCGTCGAGCCGTTTTTCAGCATCCATTAAAAAATTAAAAATTGCACTTGTATATCAAATGCGTCATACAGTTATTGTTTATGACATTTGCCAAAACATTGTATCTATACACAGGGCATTTAGGTTTGTACAACAATACAGACAAGGAAAGAGTGTTCAAATAACGTGCGCTCTTGTCACTACGCATGCGTGTAATAATATACATTTATTTATTAATACTATTCTTTTTGAGGGAAAAGGGAGGGAGGGTTCTTCTTGAGGGAAAACTGCCTTCCGAACGAGCAGTAAAGTGTAAATTCACAAAAAATGATGACGTATTTCAAGTGTTATTTTGTAACCTATGAAATAAAGATATTTTGAATTTGAAAATTTGAATTTGAATTTGAATTATAAGGGAATCGCTGCTCGGAACATCCACAGCGATGACCCCGCCGAGAGAACGGCGTGACCGCATCTCGTCGTTCGATTTTCGTCGGGTGCGTCACGTCTGCACGCGGGCGGTCCGCGTCCACGAATACGGCGCATGCGGGTCATGGTCCGTCGTAAACCTCGACGTTTGCTCATTTCGATTTTGCGCACAGCCTCAATTCATGCAATTATCGCTTTTATCTCGCGTGTGATCCGTCTCGTCGGGCGGCTCACGAACAAAATGCTCATGGCGCGTGTGGATTTTGTTCCAGACCCGCCTTTATTTGGATGAAGCACTTGAAGTTTCGTTCTCGTTTTTAATATTCGACTACACATTCTCCGAAGATAAAAAACTTAACCGCGCAGTCCGTAATTGATTGTGACAGGTACAGTTTCGCAAAGGTCTCTCGGGTAAAGCAATATTTTTATGAACGTATTACATACACAGTAGTAGTATAAGAACTGGTAAGATGTTGTGTAAGATAATCGAATAAAGGTAAATAGCTACGTCTCGATGTTTCATAACTGTCAATCTGCTCAATGATTAGTATATTTCAGGGTTGAAACCACTATGCCGCAACTTTTAACTTTCACGAATCAAAAATGTGCATACACATTCCCGATTTTTACACCAGTATATATGCCAGTATAATAAAATTCCACCTTTCTCCGTAGTTAAAGTGAGGTGTGAATAATGGACAAATTTCTCGATACACAAAAAACTGATGTTGGCCCTTAAAGAGCTATATAACCCTTTATATTTATCTGCAAAGAAAACTCTCGCAAGCCAATCTCATGCAACGTAGTTGTAGCTATGCCATTGTCGTTTTGCTGATGATGGTACTACAGGCAAACGAAGAAACTTGGTGTGTACACGTAATATAATTGTAAACATCTGAAAATCTGTTCAATAATTCTTTGAACTTTACGTAACTTTATTAAGATTTCTCTAATGAAAAATTTGCTTTGACATTTTTTATTAATAACCGACGCCTATTTCTCAAAAGGGTAGGCAGAGGCTATAGTTTTCCACATGGTACGATTTTGCATGTCTCTCTTCTTTCACTGATCTCCATCAGTCGTTTCATACTGTGCTTCAAGTTTAGGTATTTTCTAATATGCTATCAATTTGGTCTGCATAAGATTTTATATGGCGACTCTTATCGACCCTTCCATCACACTTGTCACTTCATAAATTCGTTTTGTCAGTCTACTTTCATTCTTCTTTTCGAGATCGCCAAACTATCTAAACATATCTTTTTCGGCTCTCGTTACTACATCATTTTTCAAATTACCGCGCTCTTTGGCATTTCGTTCCCACATATATTTTTCAAAGAAACGCGTACTCCTCAGGGATCGCATCTCCACTGTATTGATTTTAATTTCATTTTTTTTATAATACGTAATTTGCACTACCATACATAATACTTACGAATCGTGACTTCATTATGTATAGCCAAACGTGTATGTTGTATCCATGACACTAAGCAACACTTGTATTCATGATAACAAGGAAAGCCCCATTCATTTCATTTCCCGCGTTGATGTGAATACTAAATTTATTGATATCTCCATTTCGAAGTAAAATTTTATATTCAATATCAGCGATAAATCCAGCCATATGTGATGCTTAATTTTGTACAATCGTCTGTCATAGCAAATTATTTCCCGCAAATAGAACCGAATGCCCGTCCTTAATTGACGGTTAAAAGGTACATATCGATCATTTAATTTTGAGTATATAGACAATTTATTATGCATTTGTTATACAGATGGCTTGTTTCACTTCAACTGGACGTGACAATGACAATTGCGGCCGTCGCGGTCCATTTGTCGTGCTGCGTACGCGACGAACGAGGCTGAATGTTTTGTTTGACCCCCTTTGTGATTGTGATGGTTGGACTATCGATAACCGCTGTCTGTAACACTGTGGGTAGGCGCCGTTAGGAAATTCTATTTTAATACATTGTGTATACAAAAAATATGTGTACTGATCGCGGAGAGAAATCCGTGTAATGATCCAGAACGTTATTATGGAGTAGGCCGCAGCCCCCTACTACAGTCGAGTTGTAATTTTGCAACATCTCAGATTTCGTATCGATGCTTAGTAATATAAATTCCTCTCACAATTGGCAATTCAGTGACAACTCCTCAGTAAGATGTCACGGTGACGTTTTAATACTTCCATAATTGATTTTGATTAAAGGTAAGCGTTTTTTTTTTTCGTTTACAACTCGTTACAAAGTATAAATATTAAAGAAGGAAAATTTAAAAACATTTATTTTGAACGTTTCCAATCTTGCTCTATTCTTCTCTTGATTGAATTGTTATTTATCCACTGTGTTAAGTATATATATTTTAATTCAGAAGTATGTGCAATCGACCCTTGTTGAACAGTGATTTTTTTGAAGGATCTTGCTACAGAGCGGGTAAGATAGAAAATTTTATTGAGAGAAATGTTCTATGAAATTTCCAAAATCTAAATAAAAATCTAATGTATTGCTGTAAACATTTGATAATTTTTGTTATCAAATTAAATCCTTTTCTTTGTTCTTATATTTGTTAAATGAATGAACTTTATAGGCTTATGAAATTTTAAGAGAAGGAAGATAAAGAGTAGCTTGGAACGTCGGCTTTTATTTAAGTTAAACTGGTACCGAATTATTTATGGTCTATTTTTTTAAGATAATCGTGTTGGGGATTGAAATCGGAATATGGTATAAAGATTGGTATCAAAATTGAAATGTTTTTCGAAAAATTTGCTGATGAAAGAATTTGTAATTGCTAATTTGATAATCAATACTCACAAGTTTAGAAAATTTTTAATAGATATTAACGAAAAAAATTATAAACCTTCGCAGTTCTAATAATTTACAACTATAACACATTAAACATATCTAGGGATACATTTGTGACTATTTTTTTTTATAAATCACGTACAATTTTGTACCTACTACATAAATTATAATCTTGTACTTACCTCGGCGAAGGAATTCAGAGAGATCTTCCTTTAAAAGGTATGTGATAGCGTAAAGAAACGAAAATTGCCTTCGCGCGTGTAACGTCTTTCACCCCATAAGCGTCGGCGAGAGCGTGGGCACCATCTCATATCGAGCTATGAATTTTCACTGTAGAAACCTAAAGCCGTTCACTTAAATGACCTTGTATACCTGATAATATTAGTCTATAGTTATTTAATCGAACAGTTGTACGCTAAATTTCGAGATATCCGATTTTAATAATGCTTTACTAAATACCATCAATTTTCCACTTACGACCCGTTAAAAGAACTTTTTATTTCCTTTTAGTTTCTCCTCCATTATCCGCCGATGTAATTAAGTTTAATTTTAATAACAATGTGTAGTCATTATTAAACTTCGCACTTTTTAACGCATGGGATAATAGAAACGTTGGCATCAGAGAATGGAGCCAGCAATACCCTCTTAATAAATTTACACAGATGCACGGGATCATAAGGACGGGTGTCAGAGTCCTGGCATCCTGTTGCATGCATTTACGGCGTGCACTCTGTACTCTATGACACTTAAGGTACATGGCAAAATACTTTATTTAGTGATTCATCGCGCAAATGGCTGTGAGATATTACTCATACTATATACTACTTATAATAATTACATATATAACGACCTTGTAGCTGCGGTTTCATCCATCCGTATAAAGAATGTAAATTGAAATTTTGATCGCTAATAAAACTTCAATCCTAAACTTAACACCAACTCCATATAATAAATATTATTAATTTCGAGTCCATCTTAAGCTCGATTTTAATTTAGCTCCATTTCTTTCTTATTCAATTTTTTTTTTCTTAAATTAGAAAGAATTTCTTTCTTATTCACTCTATTTGTCCCACACTTATTTCATGTCATAATAGAATTGAGAGGGAGATAAGGACCGCCTCTCTCATCCTCTCAATAACTGTCTCTTTTTACCACATTTTCGCGCTACAAAACAAAGCTAATAAACATGGACGAGATTGACATATTTTTCAAAACGACTAATTTCTATTAGATACCAAATTTTATCAAAATCGTTCGAGTCATTATCGAACTAAAAAGTCATAGATAAAAGACAGACTAGTAGCATATATGTTCTACGACCTTTTGTTTCGCCATAATGTCAAATTTTATTAAAATCGCTTGAACATTGTCTGTTACCTATAAAAATATACAATTAAATAAACAGAGAGATAAGGAATAATAACGAATCCTCAGAATGCACGAAGTAATTTATTATAACTTTTGTTTCTTAGGCGAATATATTTACAGGAATAAAGCAATGCCCATTGTAGGTATTACTTATAAATTTCTCTGATGCCTTTAAACAGAAGCACCGAAAAAAATAACAAAAATCATCAATTCTAAAGCAAAGGTTATATTAAACATAAACATCGTAGATAAATTCATCATTACACTGACCCTGAATTACCGCAGCTACAAATTCGTGAGTTGTCATTTGGTACAATACAATCACGACATCACTGCTGGGCACACGCCTTCGTGCTTAATATTTTAACGATGTTCAATGTCCTACAACCTTAACCAGACATACACAGCACTAACATGGACTGACTGTCATTGATAAACCGATACAGTCACCGGTTTGAACACAAAGTGTGTTTGAACACAGATTTTGGATTCTGACTATGAATTCTTTTGTTCGGCGCGGCATGGTTTTTTGGGATAATAGTCTTGGAATATTGCTAAATCTGAAATGTTTTAAATTGTAATATGGTACCACCACTAAATACAAAAATGGTTTTAAAGGTTCCAATATACGGTGGTCATTACTGAAACAAAGAGTTAGCTAAGTACTTGTTATAATTATTTTTTAATAAAAAAAAATGTATTTTTACGTAATATTATAAATATCGACGACAGCCTCCAAAACTTTTAATATAACCTGTTATAAGTAATTTCTGTGTCAAAAAAAAGAACTTTGCTTTAAATAAGTAGTTTCTCAGTCGTACAGGGATAGATCAACATTATTATAAATTCGGTTTCTTTGTATGTTAACTCAGTTATTTATATACGATCCAGGGAATTTTAATTTGAGGTCTCTGTGCGTATGTAAGTTGTTTTTAAATAGAAAAAAAAGTAGAAAATAGTCAATGTTTTCGTTTCCGCTATTTAAGCATCAAACGGAAGTTACCTCTAACGCTTCCTTCCCCGTGGGACAATAAGCAGCTTTGAACGAATGCGATATGCGAAAGGTCCCAACGGCGTTGTCGGATCAAATGCCCGCTCAGAGGTTAACGACTTGATTGGCCAAGATGGCGGGCGCGAGAACTTGTTATTGGATGAGGACCGTTCGCTAAACAGCGGACAATTTTAGATGCGGCACGCGAATTTGCGAACATTATTCAATTCACCAGAGAAAATTCGCACCGACGACTCACCGACCATATTGTCAACGGTGAATGACTGTTAGCCGTTTCTGTCGCGAACGATTAACCTTTGTGGCCTCGTATGGATCGATATATTTTTTTAGGAATTTCATCGTTTGACATAAAAATTCACAGAATATTAGACGAATAGCAGTAACACGTACATGGTAGGCATGTCCAGCAACACATCCGAATACTGACAATATGTTGTGGCATGCAATACCATATGTAGGAAATAGAGATAAGGTGGTACGCAGGTCGTCGATTAAGTGCACAGCTGTCCAATTACGCTAACTTGAGTAAAGTCGACTCAGATTCGAGTCGGCTTCGAACGCCTTTTTAGGGTTCCGCGCTAAATAGGCAAAAACGGAACACCTATAGTTTCGTCATGTCCGTCCGTATGTCGCAGGTATTTAATTCAAATAGTATAAGATGTATATTTACGAAATTTGTAGTATGTGCATTCTATGAGCAGTTACTTGATTTGGTAATTAAATAACATAAATAAACATTTATAAGAGGGGCACTGAAAACAATTTTTCAGCAAACATCAACGTGTGGCACATATTTCGACAGTTCTTTTAAAATCATTGTAAGGTTTCTAAGCAATTTTTCTGATTACGTGAATTATTTCGTACATAATCGCTTCATAAGTATGTAGTAGAAATTGTGTCCCCCTCTTTATTTTTTATACCGTAAAACCATTGGATATGAAAAAACTACAAAGGTTAATAAATAATTTCAACGAAAATTGTTTTCAATATGATCTGATATACAAATATACGGAGATCGTTTTTGAATTATTGCCGAAACACTGTGCTTCTCTACAAAAGAACGTAAGTACTATGAAAATACGTTCTTTTGCTGGTGCATTTTAACTTACACAAGTTTAAGAGTAACAGTCGATTACCTACTTGTTTCTCTAGTTATAGGCGACTAAGGTGCGTGACTTGTGCGAGAAATACGAAAAAAAGTGTAACTTTTTTTTCATCTGTAGTGCATTTCATTGTAGTAACGCCTACGGAACCTTACAATGAATAAGTTCGATATGCTCTTAGCCGTTTTTTTTTTTTTTCATATTTTGCTGTACCGTTAAAGTGAATTAAACATGATGTCATTCTGTTATCGCATGAATGCGTCACGAACGACTGGCTTTCCGTCAAATGTACAAAACTCGATTTCGATCTGGTGCAATTTTTATTACTTCATATAATACATGTTTAATTCCTTTAACTAGTTAAAACGGCTTCTTTTCGTGTTTTAAGGATCTCAGTTATTCACTTAAATTAATGGCGCAAACGCATCAAAATTGACAACATTAGGGAATCACTGTCCATTCGTCGCGCTTCACTTCGGGAACGTAATACATATTGTGATACGTGTCGCCTGCGCAACGTGACAATGGCTTGAATCCCCTAACATTATTGTGTTAGCATAATCGGGCGGTTGTTAGCGATGCGCCGCATCAAATGATGCCGTTTTACGAGCTTTATCTCGTGACGGTAAACATTTGCTTAACCGAGATTCGTTCGTTATATACCATGAAATTTCTGGTGGTGGTAGATACAGCGATGGTAGTCGTATAGAAGCAAGAAAAATAACTATTTTTAACTTCTATTAAAACGAAGATTCATTCACTAATATTAATTTAACGTTATTTCCGAACTTGAGAGGTCTGTAATAAAAGTAGGTAAGTACCTAATCTAGATAGCTGGGGTTTGATGTGTATTAAGAACGGGGGTCATAGAACTTATTACAGCGATTTGAACATTATTTATTTACTATGAAAAAGACTGTAAAAACTTTTATTTTTATCGTCCTGTCTTCATCGACTCTTTTCCACAATTAGGAAAGCGATTTTTTTTTCGGATAATGTATGCGCTCAACACCTACGAAGAACGCCCGTCGGATCTGTTCGGACTTTCAAATACGCGGTGACGCAATTTTCGACGCCTCGAAAAACCCTGATCGTTTAGCCAGATCCCGCTAATGGCTTGAGCGGAGAATCGCTTCAGTTTAATTGTTCGGAACAATGTTAATTGCCCGCTCTGGATTCAATTCGTGCCGGCAGCCGACCCGGTAGACGCGATAAATGGGGAAATTTATTGGTGCTGCGCCGCGGACGACGCGCCCGGCGCTAGGCGGGCGCGGGTCTACCTCGACGCCTCTGCTGGCCGACTCCGCGGCCGCCTTGTGCCACTATTATAGCGCCGTTTGTGGCGATAAACTCGGTATTAGCCGTTAATATCAATTAGAGGATCCCCTTCGAGCTATATTGATAATTTTTGTATTGTTGTTTTGTTTTTGTATGTCATAGATTTTTTAAACAGCGAATATTTTTTTCGTTGTTGACATCAATCCGATATCGGTTGAAAGTATCAAAAGGGTTTTTATTGATACTTAGATCGGTTTACGACCTTGAACTTATCCGCAATGTACATATTTTAAATGATTATCAAAGCTTTTTTTCTGTTTGGGCAATAGTAAGTAAAATATTTTACAATGATTATAAGTGTAATATGAAAGTCATCGAGATGGCTATTAAAGAAACACATCGCCAATCATAATATATAACACCAATCCTTTACAGCTCCGTATAAACACACACATGAAGCTGGGTTTTATTACAAGGAAAAAAGACAAGCATAAAGAATCTTCGATAGCTTACAATGCACGTATATATATATATATATATACAATGTTAAAACTATTCCATTTACACATAGCGCACTACAACCACTTTCACCGGTCGCGCCCACGACGTGGTAGGTTACTAGCGGTGGGCGCTAGGGAAAGCATTATGCTAATTTTTATCGCCTGAATTAAATTATAATCGACACCTTATAATAACGTATGCGCGCACCTACCAAATGAATTAATAAACACCTTTTTTTAAATTTCGTCATGATTTAAGATCTATTAATTATATGTTATTAAATCGTTTATTAAAATATTGTTTTTCTTTTGTTGCAGGTAAAACAACTCCGTCTTCGATGATCTCAATTATTCTACGCGATAGCTTCAAAGTATGCATAGAAAAGTAATGATTATTCAACGAATTCGGGTACTATTATTTATTATCTACCAGTGTTGCTTGTTTATTATTAAAACTTTAATCACTCGCATTTGTTGCTATCGTGTCACAAATAAGATTATGTGACCTAAGGGCAAAGAGGGCAACCTTCTGTGTAGTCTCACCTTTGTCATATTATAAAGGTTTTAGTTTTACGCATTTTTGTGGTTTCCTTTTATGTATTTTTTTTTAAAGTGAACCTTATTCATGAATATTTAAGATAGAAATAACAAAAATAGGACGCATCGTCCACCGGTTTCGTTACGGTCATTAGGTGAGACAGCTCTCGCATGAAATTTCGTATTAGTCACACTAGATTGTTAAGTTTTAAAAACAGTGAGGATATATAACTTTACTTTTTACTTAGTTTTAAGACGACTCTTAATGACGGACGGGTCCTCGTTCAGCCGTTAATTTTTTGATGATTTTATTTTATGCTATCAGACACAGTTATTACACTACATTTACGATAATTGAAGTGTTTAACCGAAAGAAGATTCCAACCGGTATATGTGGTATAAACAATATCATTCATTGTTTTGTGATCTTTGACGATTTCATTCTAAACTTTTGAGCTATAAAATGAACCGTCACGATTGTCACAGCTCGTACTTAGAAACGTGTCCGTCGCGTCGTACGATAATAGTGTTGTGAAATCCATATCGACTTTTTAGTTCGAACGCCGGCCAATGCCGACATTATTATAGCCCGCGGCGCTTGTTCATGCTCGTCCGAATTCATCGTCACCATATTAGCGCCGCGATGTATCATTAGATTTTTAAACGCAAACAACTTTCACGGAAACTGCATCCGCATCCCACGCCCGGCACTCGATCCGAATTAACACGCCTGTATGCGTGCGCGCACATGTGACTTTCGTTGCGACGAACAACACCGCGAAACCTGTCGAATACGCTCACGCGTGTCGTAGTGTATTTAGTGGTTGTTACGGTTGTTTAGAGCGTGATTGATTATGTGAGTAGAAGAATTCGTGTGGAGGCTTTAAATAAAAGTTTATTAATCAATTTTAGCCGTCAAGCAATGATGATCACCTCCTACCACGAGTGAGATGTAAGACGATGGAAATTAATCGTTACTTTTCACGTTCGAAAGTCTTAGTCGTGATGAAAAGTAAATAAACGAATATATACGTTTTTATGTAGTATTTTCGTTTAAAGCGCTTTTCATTTTACTTATTTGTTTACAAATACTTTAAAACGTTTCTAATACGAACATAGCATTATGATATCAAACATTTAGAAATATTTAAAAATTAGACGTCAACCCAGTTATGTAAAAATTTTATACATAATTAAAGAACGTAAAGTATAGATCCCGTTACAAAATCTGACACACGAAGAAGTCGAGCATCAGTTGTCGCGATGTTTGCTAGTCTATGGAGCAGCATCGCTCTATAAACAGCGGCTACAACAATTCCGGTGTCCTTTTAAGGCACAGGCCTACGGCACGTGGGCGACTTGCGACGTTCTATACTCGATATCGTGCATTTTCATTATCGAGTCTGTATACATTCACGGAGCCTTCCGCCTGTGAAAAACTTCACCTAAACCGCACTTCCTTAATGTTCGTCATTATGCGTGCTACGAACATTAGAATTCGTGCGTGCGCGTTCCCACATATTTATAATATCTACGATTAGACAAAGCGCCGGTCGCCGGCCGCGGGTCCGTCACGCGAGTCGCTCGTAATGACCTTGTTCCTGTTGTTTCAGACAACGTTTCCTGCCATTAGTAAAATCTCACTAAAATAATCCGTTTCGTGGTTACGACACCGCCGTGACGCGCTGTCCTACGCTCGCCGGTCGTGATCGCGTTCTGCTCGTAATGTATACCTTCAATTCCTAAAACTGTAAACGTGGTCTCGTTGCGGGTTAAATTTGAGCTACGTATCACGGCCCACGCTCGTCCGAATTCTTAAGATTGTCGTCTTATGTGGTAATAGAGACGTATGTGTAACTTATTTGCATCGTGTATGTTACACGTTTTTATAATTTTGTAATATCGATAAAATTTAGAGCGTGTGTATGATATTTCTGCATCATGAAAATTGTCGCATACTTATGCGAATAATAGTTATTACTTAGTGTGGGCCGCGTTCGCATCGAAACCTGCCCTAAAATACGTAGTGTGTGGGCAACTGGGAAGTCATCACGTATGTTATGGGGGGGGGGTCATCTAAAAAATATTTGTATATTCTATCAGATGTTTGATGTGTAGTTTTTATTCTTCTCGTTCGGTTCCATTTGAAAATATTTTTTTATCAAATTACGCCTTTACATACACATCGTTTGTTGGATTTTGATGACATCGATTCTTTTCTACAACAATACATTGTTTCGATTCAATTCGATACGAGTTCGTAATCGTTTCGGCCGTGGGCCGGACCGGCTTGTAAGTCGCGAACGCCAATTGGGACACTTGGTACCCTATCTAGAATCGATAGCGATCGATTCTGATCTTTTAATCCAACTTCATAAAGCTCTCTGGTATACCACAGAGTACAGCTTTTATGTTATTATGGATGTCGCAGTAGGTTGAAAAATAAAACTGGTTTATGAAATTCCATTCGATACGAGACTTTATTGTGAATGCACAAAGTCGAAGATTGATCAGGTAATTTTCGATCTACGTGACGCTAATCTTTTCGAATATCGCAACTAGGATTGCACCCTGATTCTGTGTGTTAAGATTGACTTTGGTATAAACATAAGAGATGCGTTTTAGCGATAAGTTAAATTTATTAATGACCCGTTGGCAACTAGAGTGAAGTAGCTCCTTTTTAACCGCTGTCGATTTCCAATTTGTCGTGAGTTGTACTCCGTTATCAGTAGATTGTCTCTTTGTCCGTATTTGTATCGTATGTGGGCCTATATTATTATTTTCTTTACACTCGCTCCTTCACTTTGTTCGCTATTAATGTTTATGAAGTTTTTTTCTTAATAAATACATCAACAACATATAAAGTTGTTCCTGTCAGGATGAGTCTTGAGATACTAGAATTACGCTTTTGTGATGATATACTCTTTGATCTCTGTTATTTATTTATGTCGGGATCTAAGATTGTAATAACTAAAGCCATAGAAACCGTACTAAAATAACTAAAAAAACACATTAGTGCATAACTATTTGCACTTATGGCATTGGAAATGTGTTACAAAAGAAAACATTACAGTCTTACGTTTCTAATTTTTAAGTAGTCACCAGGTTTTTTTTATGGACTTTTTAGATGGACTTAAATATCGCTATAAAAAACTTAAAATTTCCTTTTAAACTACATTTCTTTCAATAGTATAATTAATGTCGGCAATACGCTTGCTTTTAATTTTTTATTTCGATATCACTTGCCATTTTTGAGTAGCACTATCCTCTCTCCTTTTGTGTATGTCAAAATATGTTTGCGTGTAATATATGGATTTGAACCTCTCACTAACATATATATTATTATGTTCTTCAACAGTCGAGCTTTATGGGTAGATTTAACTTCATAAAAAAGTAGACACTAGTGAAACACAAGTTATGTTTAAGCGTGTTTTATTTTTCATAACAACTGTCAGATTCGAAAACATGGTATGGTACCGCTAGGATGATGAAATTAAAAAAAAAAAAACGAGATTTGCTGATCCCACTATATTGATCTGTTCGCCCCAAAACAAAAATCTTTCTGTGTCAGTTCCTTGTTTTTATATTTGCCACGCTTAATAGTAACAATTTCTAAGCATTTATCATTGTCATCTTTAGTCATAAACAAAATCATAAATTAGAATTTTGGGTCTACCAATCAAAATTCTCAGATCTTGTAGACAAAACGCGCTACCGTGTTCGATATGAACAAGTGGAGTACTATTCTGCTATGTAATAACAAGAGGCTATTCTGCATTATTTTATTTACATTAATATATACTGTTAGAAACTACTTTCATGAAATCATGGTTGCAGTTTCTAACAGTGTATGAATATTTTATAATTATAGTATCGCTCATCATGTATAAATTCGCCTTATAAACACAGACAAATATATACATATTTACATTTATCCATTCATTTCTACATTACTTCTTCTTTAGAAAATATAAAGAAACGTAAATCGGATGGAATCACATAAAAAATTCACATTTTTACCATTTTAAAACCATTCAGGACCATTTGACGTTTGTACTTGTAAGAATTTTGTCACGCATTTTTAATTAATAAAACCTCATGTAGGTCGTCTTTTCCACTCAATCTCATGTACGTTAGATTAATAGATGCGAATGAGAGACCTGTTAAACAGTTGTTTTTTTTTTAATACGGTTTCTATTGCTTCATGATGTGATGTCGAGATTCATGTTTATTCGTTGTTATGTGGTTTTTAAATGAGTATAGTATATGTTACACATGCGCGTACAGGCGTCAATCCATAGGGAAAAATGACGATGCTATAAATCGGCCTTGCGTCATGCATGGCAAAATTACTATGAATAGACCACGCTTATGTTTGTATAAACGGGGAATTTTATAAATTTGTGAAGTAATTGGAATGAAAATTATATTATGAATTGTACTGTGTTTTAAGTATTTAGTTAAATAGTCATTTAATATGTTACCATTAACAATTAAATGCTGACTAAACCCAGCCGTTTATCTAATAGAAGCAATGACTAATAACTTGATGCGCGTGAGCATATTCATCAACATTATTACTAAGGGCTATAGCATATGGACACGTGACGACACAGATAGGTAACATACGATATCGTAATAACCGTGTTATTGTGATATTTCTTCCAACTGGGTGTCATAACCCCTTATTTAGGTGGGAACACCACATGACGAACTTTGTAAGCGGTATTAGTGGGAGTGGTAACGGAGTGCATTGGCACACAACAAAAAGTACGCCCACATGTGTGTTACCTCAATCAATCAAGAACGAACAGTCTTTCTTCTTAATAACTCACCAGTTGGACGATTTCGCAATATGATATTTAGTAGAAATGCAGCAAAGCAATTTATCAAACGATAAGAATTTTACTGGAATCTTATACTTACAAAACATGTTTTAGTTGATTGATACCTTTGCTGCTATAGGAAAACTTTATATACATTTCTATATATTGTAGTTTCAAATTGTCCACCGACATCACTTCAAAACGTGCAATTAACCAACGTATTTTCTGGTGTAACTAACTAACTAACTAACATTTAACGTGACGTTTTCCGCCTCGACACGCTCATTTACAATGTAATATTACCTTAGACGTTACCGTGCCTTCATTAGGTTTGCCAACTATTGCTTAACAACGATCAGGTGCTAGCAACGCCTCTGCGACGGAAGCGGTGGGCGTCGACCGGCGGCGCCTACGCACGCCCGCACGTGTCATTTACGAGTATATGACGGGTACCATCATATAAGGAGACCGATATAGAAAACATTTACACATAGCGAATACTATAGACAATAGACTCCATGCGACTGCGTGATGACACCGCCTCATGACATTAACTATATGAATAATGACGGGTCGTAATTCTTTTCCTAACATGAAAAACGTGAGCGTTTGTCTTTCAAAGGATTTCTCATTCTTGGAATACTATTTCTTTCATGCCGTCCTACTCGTATATTCCTAAATTAACGCTCGCTCCGTCACTCCGTGATTTATTATCGCTCGCCGCGTATCAAACTCCTTCATAAATTACGACTACACCTGTTCGACGCCTTACGCCAGACACGTGTTATCCCCGGAGACTGGTCCGTGTGCGGCTATTAATATGCATCGTCGTTGGAATGGTGGCCCGTGCGCGCCATCCATTAGCCAACGGTAGCCGTCGATACTGTACGAGCACGTTGGATATTTTGGACCTTGTAAACATTTCCGATTGATCGGAAGACTGCGCTCACCGGAAACCGTATACTGTTAGTATTGGAATGCGCGCGGATGTGTCGCTTATGTCTTTATGGATTCAAAATTAATTCGGTCGTGATTGTAACCCGAGATCGGGTGCCATTCCTATGCGTGACGTCGCCGAGATCAAAGGGTGCACCGCAGGGGAGCGTCGGGGGTCCGCTCTTGTTTATTAACGGGACCACCGCGGTTGGCCGATTTTATCTAAAGCGTTACGGAATTCTAGATAAGGCTTTGTTGTTGCAACACGTATACGTATCTGGGCGAGTTTTTATCGATGCCCCTCCTGTGATTTACGATAACAAGATGTTGGTTGCGTCTCAGATATAACGTATTGTAAATCATTCGTGCCCTCGTGTGAAATGTCTGAAAGCAAACAAAAAAAAACCTGCATGTAAACCTTCCACAGCAGTTAACATTGCCGTCCGTATTCACATTACCGAAGCCGTGGACCATTTGTTTACCGTTAAAGATAACAGTTAAATTTAATTACTCTGCCTCGTTTTCCTTATTACTGCAACTCTGAGATGTACTTTGGTTTAATTAAGACTTTGAGCTTTTTTTTATTTATTAATATATCCTGTTTGAAAGCAAATTTACAAAACTTCTATCAGTTACTTTTTAAAAGAAAAAGTAAACCGTATTTCGCAGTGAAATTAATTTCATACCACAAATTCTCAGCTAATGTCACACTTAATTGCCATTGACCCGATTCATGTGAAAACAAACAGTTTTGTTGGGTTAGGTTCGCACAGATATGTACATGTATGTATGTTAACTGTGTCACCGCATGGGTCGCGTGACCTTTGAAGATAAAATCGTGTCTGGGTTAAGTGATTTCGATTAGTTGAATTCGTTAATAAAATGAATAAATAGATGAAGGGCCCGGATACGCGGATATCTGTAATAGTTTGAAGTGACAAGTTAAAATATTATTTGTTATCAAAATGACCGTCACATTTTTAAAAACGGAATAGAGTAATTTAACAGAATGAAACTTGTTCTAAATCAAGCAATTTATAAACCTCACCATTCACTTCCGTAAAAGCATCTAACCTCACTGGAGACATTATAGCAGTTTGGAAATTATGGCTCAATTTATCTTATCTATGGGCAGTTAACATCAGTTTACTTTCGCTGTGTGCGGGATATAAATACCCATTCTAACGCTTCTGAAAAGCTACGTTCCAGTTTGTTTGGAAACATGAGAAAGATGCGTTTCGTGACTGCGTTCTGTTGTTAGACTTGTGTAGTTCTGTAGGTTATTAAGAGCTTAGTTATTTCTTACGAACATGTTAGCTTATCCACATGTTTTCACGGACAGGTATCGCGAGCATCTTTTTGATTTTTTTTCTTTCTCATTGTAAAGACTAGTCTCGAGACACCTTCGTTTGCAGTACGTACACTATGTACATCGGTCATTGGTAACAGCAATGTTCAAGATAGGCTCAAGTTTAACGTCAGTCCGACATCGGAATCGCGATCAAGACTGGGATCATGATTGATAGCGTAAATGTGATGGTTACGTAATAAGAAAAATAGGGGCAGTACACGTGTTTAGTGTGTTGTAAGAGTATGATTTCATCGGAATTGAATCGAAACTATAACCGGGATTCTAGATCGAGACTGGAATCGGAATCGAGAGCCAAACGGAGATCGATATCATGGTGGACTAAAAACGAAAAAGGGTTTATCGGTCGATAAAAAAAAGATGGACATTTTATATCCACGCGGTTGCGAGCTAGGAAAATACTTACGTGTTTTTTAAATTACGTATATTATATAATATACGTATTATAAATATAAATTACGTATCACGGGTGATGTTATAAAATTGTCAACGAGTCATTTAAGCGCAAAAAGAACGTCCGAAGCCGCCCGCTTCTAAATACGAGGAGCATCGACCGAAATGCACGCGGGCGATAACACTACTGCGAGTACCAAAGAAGTCAGTGGCGGCAAACAGCTGATACGGGTGTGTGTACACGGATAACTTACTGTCAAATATAATGTGCTATTATTTTAACTGGGCCCATACGTAAACCAAACGTAAGTGCCGTTATATGTGGCTTTTAACTGAGATTAAGAGCGAACATTCGGTTGAGTGGAATTGTTACCTATTTTGAAAGCGACAGTATAAAGTAGATACTAACTGGATAGAACGGCGGTAGCAGAGTGGTCAGAGCGTTGCTTTCGACTCTGAAGTTGAAGGATTCGATTCTCTACTACGAATTGATCAATGGGTTTTTCAACTTCGATCAAATCACATTACTTGCTGCATGCTCGCGTGAGCCTTCGGTCTTTGACGTTTTCACCACATCGACGACATCTGTAGGCCATTGACAAAGGATTGAAGGTGAATCTGAAATAAGAAAGTTTAAGGTGAATTAAAAAAAAACGTGACACAAGCAGCCAGGTACACCTTTCATGTAATGAAATTGTTACTTTCTCTGATAAATGATATTTATTGTCAGTAGTATATTGCATTATATGTATATCATAAATAAAAACATACCAACACATCTGTTGTTTCGGGTGACTGAAATAGCGGCAAAAGGGTTAAATACGTGTTGTGAGAGTTGCGAGTCATTACTAATATTACATTTAAATGCAGGTCTATCAAATAACAATCAATAATCTATTGTACATTATCTGAATTATTTTCAATTATCTGCTAAGAATTTTGAGAGTTTTTAAAAAATCGAGAAATTACTTTTTACACCCTGTTTTTGAAAATCGATTTTTGTGATTCTAGGAAACTATTCTGATAATTTTCACGATGATTAGATATGTCTGTAATGTAGCTGAAATATATAAATTATTTATATTCTATAATGACACATGGTTACATTAGATTTCCTACAGCTCGAAGAGACATATCCACATGCACATTTTCGTGCTCTCTGATCTCGAATAATTAAATTGAAAATAATTGAAGAACCGTCGTCACTCGTCCTAAGGAATACCCTACGACGGCGGCATCCGTTTACGGACCTAGGTCTCCGATCGGCGTCCGTAAAAGGTGGATATCGGCCGCCGGTGTGGAATATTAATCGATATCGTTCACGATTCGTACGGCGTCGGCGCGATATCGTGCTAGTACGCGACATGTAGCGTAATCTGATAAGTTTTGTTTACTGTTTCAATAATAAATCGTACGGTGCCATCGCATACGCATATAAATGAATTAGAATTATATTATTTTTATTACCCCTTTGTGTGCAAAGTTGCATACTTGCTTGTTGTCACCATTGTACGGTCTGTTCTCATTCCTATTTTTAATGTTAAAAATTTACAAAGTTGTAAAATTTATATGAATTAATGTATATAATACATATGGAGATTAGCAAAAGATTTCATCCAGATCATCTTATTCAAAAGCCAATTTATTCATTTCCATTTGTTTGAGGTTACCAATCAGTGCGAAAATAGATTTTTCTAAATATCAAATATGTTATAAAATTATATTTATGTTATCATGTAATGATATATCTGAACGAATAATCACATGCCTCGGTTTCCAACTAGATAAGCTCTATAATATTGCACAAAATGAATAATTTTCACATTTGTATAGCGAAACAAGAATCAGACGCGGGTAGAGATATGAAAATCATGATGAAACATTCTTCATTTCTTTGTAAAAACTAGCAGACCAGACCTGTACGACTATTGTGCCGCGCAATATTTATAGGCCGCTAGAATATTTGTTGTCTATATAATTTTTTTACTTAGTTCTATTTAGAAAATTAATATATCCATATATCTATTATAAAAGATCGTGCTGACTGATTATAATTACATGCTTAGATATAGAACAACGTGGTCAGGATACATCTTTTCATATTTTTTTGCCTATTGACTTCTAAACCAACTGGCTCCTGGTTATCCACGGATTAGATCGTGTCGTGAAGAATATCTACTTTTTTTATCTTTAACGGAAACATTGTTGAATTATGTAAAAGACGTAGAATGTCCGAGTAAGAAAGGGCTTTTAATACGAAACAACCTTCGTTTCGAGACAACCGCATTCGTTTATGGCCATAACGGGCTAGCGGCGGGCTGGCGCGTATTGTCGCGTCGCGGCAACTCTCCATAGTTGGTTTATAATTACCTGCATCTCTGAGACCGGCCGGCCGTTTTGGGTGGACGTAGGCATTTGAAACTCTCAAAATAATTACGCGGCAAATGTTCAGAGAAGTGATAACTTTTTTTTTATTGACTAAAATATATAGATCCATGTAAAATTTACCACCCCTCCTCGGCCAAGAGGGATTACGACTCAAGAGTGAGTTCAAATTTTTAAACATTGTATACTAAATGAGTAAACATTAAAATATTGATTACGACTCCCGCTCGAAAATAATTTAGATTTTTCCTTTTACGTAGAATCATATTTAAATATAAACCGCTGCGGTAGTTTTGCGACTAAATGAGATATTTTGCTGAAGGAAAACCGCAGCATTTACACGTATCGGTCGAACGCACATACAAGTATTCATCTGTCTTAGTTTCTTCTGAAACACAAATTAAGTTTTTAAATAACTCAACCGTCGCAAGAACACTTTAAACAAAGTTCTCTTCCTACTTGCTGAAAATTACTGGATTTTTCAATGCAGTTTAAGTGGAATTATGTCGAAATCACACCACTAGTTTGTAGTCCGATGATGATTTGACATATTATTCCATCCTGGGTAAGTGAGTGAAGATGGCCATTACCCATTATTCATCTTGGTAGAGTAATCATACTCTTCCCTTAGTAATCAAGAAAATTTAAATTCTTAAAAGTATCTTGGTCCCCGTTTTACGGAAAAGAATTTGGTTACTGTCTACAATCAGAGTTAGAGGTTTGAAATTAAATAAATATGTAAACATACAAAGAAACAAAAGGTGTATACGTTCTAGTTTTCATTCAACTCACTGTCATGAAAACGCACTATGTAAATAATTAAACAATCCCATTCATTGTTTCATGTAAACAACTGGAGTTCTATTCTGTTATTTAATTTGTAGAGGTACTTTTGGGGTTTTCCACCTTCTCACGTGGACGTTATTACGAATCGGCCCTGCCCTTTGATATCTATTGTCTGGTGAGACTATCGGGTTTACCCAAATGCATTGGAATTTTATTTCTGTTTGTCGTCTTTAAAATAATCCGTCCTGCGTCGCATGAGTTTCAGTTTTCGACACGAAGTCGACCGACAACGATAACGGCGTTGACAGGGCCGGATTTAAACTTAGTGCCGCCACTGGGCATTGTAGAAAATGCCTCCCCAACACTGAAATTTTACTTAAAAGTTATAGTTTTGAAATCTTATTAAAAAAATAACTAATTTATCGCAGAAAATTTATTATGTATTATATACGTTAATAATATAAATATTATATATTGTTCATATTTTGATACCAAATTTTGCCGCCCTGGGCACTAGCCGCGACTGCCCCCAGTGTAAATCAAGCGCTGGGCGTTGAATAACATGATACTCGTTAACATTCGCTGTCGCGAAATGTCAATAATTCTAAGTCGTCAACAGTTCGTAGCTTGTATCGAAGATATCGTATTATGTTCATATAAGCTAAAGAAATTATATTATATTTTCTACAGTGTTTGAAGGCCGATCATGGCAAACATTCTCAGATAAGGGAGACTCAAATTAAGAATAATAATGTTTTTTTTTTAAATCATATTCGTTTATGTCAAATTGTCTGTCAAGCGATTTTAAACTTCCGTTCAGTAAAGCTAAGGATTATTTTTAGCTATTATACGTAGTTTAATATTAAGAAACACCTTTCTCATTTTTACTCACTAGATGGTGCGTTAATGAAGTACAAAATAGTCTTCTGATTTCCTTTTGGATGGCTTTCAGATTGTTATCCGAGAAACTACTAGAAATACCGACCGGTTTTAAATTACGCATGCAGTCTAATGATAAGCGATTCGCTGTTGAAATTAAAATTTCACTTACTTGGATCGGTGTATTATAACTTTTATCAAGGTTTTATATTCACTTTGTGAAAATATTTTTCAACGCATTTTTAAGTTGATAAATATTAACAAAAATAAAATAAATTACGGAAAATAAAAAAAAATCGTAATTCAAATTATCAACTAAAATAACAAAATATGTCTCTTTATTTTTGTTTGACAACACAAAATTACATAGAAATAGAATAATTTCCCACTATTATCACTGTCAATTGCATTCAAGTCACTTGTTAGTTTACTTGCCATTGTTACTATATTTATTATTGTTTTGACGATTTGAAATTATATGAAAATAAACGTGACTACTCACGAATAAAATGTATCTATAATGTGAATATTAGCCACGTGCTTGTCCATGAATTCATGAGTATATACTATGCACTGGCGGGGTGGAGTGGTAATAGAGAGAGAAGGGACGAGAGAACGAAAAGAAAGAGGGGGGAAAGAGAAAGGTATAATACACTACTCGCTTGTGTATACGACTGTCGCGCCTGCGCACGTCTCATTTAACGGTTTTATTCCACGGACTTTTTCTTACGGTTTTACTATCACATTTTTTTCAGTTCGGTCGCGCAGCAAAATCCCTATCTCCTCCAAGCCCGCCGTAAGGAACTTCGTTCCAATTATATTTAAATCAACACAAACTATCTGAATCTAATCGTAACTCCTTGGGAATTCTCTTTTGGTGCGTAAAACGCGAGAGGCAGTCCGGCTCGTGTACGTGTGTATGTGTTTGTGAGTCAGCCGCGATCGAGCCGAGGCCGCACCGAGGCGTCTCGCGTCGTGACGTCATTATGCCGTTTTGTATTCGAGCAAAAAAAGTGCAGCGGTTGTCGGTCGCGTGAAGAAATCATTATTTTTTTTTTTTGTAGGGTATATTAAAGTCTGTTCTCGCCCTTGCCGGATACTTTTAGGTCACGAGCTCTGGTTTTCCAAAGTTTGCGTTGATCATAATATATCGATTAAAAGGAGAAAATATTTGCTTAGGAAAATTTAAATAAACAGTTAAAATTCATTTTACAAATGTGAGAATGTAACAAAACAATGTTTTTTTCACTTGAATATATCGACCCAATTGTGCATCGGTTCATACAGTGAAAGGTAACGTTTATAGCGTATTTATATGACACTCGATTCAATGAGCTAAAACCGTCGCATTGTTCACTAACTTATTAATAGAATTTTAGTATATAGAGGTAATGATAGCAACTCGGACAGTAATTCGTTTGCCTGCATCTATTTACTGATGGATTTCCGAATACGCCGTAGACAACCTTATAAGCTTCGGTTGTCACAGCAACTTTGAAGGTGGTCCAATCTGGCAACGTGCTTTATATATCTGAACTCGTTTAATTTCCCTTCGCGAATGTCGCGCCCTCTTCATCGAGAATGCATGAGATAAGATTCTTGCTTTTATTACTAAATAGCTGGTCGAGTTTCTCTGGATGGAGTATTCATAGAATGTAATGAATTCAGCAGCGTGCAGCGGGATTCTATTTTAGTTAGGTTCCCGCTGCTCGATTATTCGCTCTGTGTACGACACTAGAGCCGCAAAGCGTTTTTCAATTATGTGGAATTTGCCAATTTGTTATCCTGATAAATTAGGTGATTTGAAATAAAACTTCGAATGTATTTCGCATTGCTTTGAGTTATTCCTTCGGCTAAGGATTACCAAAAATATTTCATTCCAGGAAAATTAAAAAAGTTATATTCCCTTGAGAAGCGCCTTCCTCTTTCAAGACGATAATGATAGTAATTGTAAAAGCCAGCTTCGCGAACATGACTCACAATGTCGATTTTCATTCTCAAACTCAATTCAATGAAAAGCCGCCGCTACCCGCCGGCGTGTGTGCACATTTTGCTGTATATGCACATATACGCTTGGGGAGAAATATTCTAATCGTGCGGCCACTATTTCTTTCTTAAGAGTAAATGTAATCAACTAAATTCCGTTATGAATCTCAATGCCCACACTCTTATAATTGATCACACTTGATGACCAATCAAATTTATATTCATCAAATGGCTATCATTGGTTTTAACGTGTTCGAATACGCACTTAATGAGAATCCATAAACATGGGCGTACCCAGCTTCTGGCCTGGGGAGGGCAAGTCAGATTTTTTAGGTCAGATCGTGTAAACGGGTCGTAATATACAATTTCCGGGAGGGGGGATTCCTTCCCCCCTTAACCTTAGTACGCCCACACCCATAAACTACATATAACTACTTATTATCTTCGATTACATGTTATGCTGAAATGTTTCATTTGGCAGTGATGAATAACCTCAACACATCGCATATATGTACGTAGTTAGGTATCTTCTTTCCTTCCATAAATTCATGTTGTATCGTCTACGCCAAGTAAAAGGTTTCCGAAGATTTCTATAGTATCGTATTGCGTACCACATATTATTTCTTAATTATTTAGTCCTTTTTTAATCCGTTTTGTTTTTACGTTTAGCTAAATATCTGCAAGATATGCAAGATATGCAAAAAACAACTCTTATAAGATCACGTTCCATCTTCCCGTCTGTCATAGCCCGCATATTTTTTCTCAAAATACTGAACGAGAAAAAAAATTGATATTTACACATAGATAAGCTAATGAAGGACGTACAACGTAAATAAATAATTTCTGCTTCTAGGTGCTTGAGGTTAAGTACGCTTCACACAATAACTTGTGCAAGTTTGAAAACCGGGAGGTGTCGTGGACTCCCGGTTGGAACGAAGTTCCTTTCGCTTTATACTATTTTATATCAAATAACAGGAATAGTAAAATAAATTAACATCTTTTAAGAGTAATATTATAAGTAAATTAAACGAGAAAGACAGAATATCTTAAGAAAAATATTCATTTACTTGAAATTGGATGTAATACATATAAAATATGAATTATAAGGTATATAAAAAAAACCATTTAATAAAGCACTATACATCGCTTCTTTTTTAGTTAGAAAACTGTGTTAAAATCTATAAGCTGCACGATTTTGAAATTAATAATTGATGTCACATTTATGTCTATGTAATGAGTTTATTAAAGATTTAAAATTGAAAACTCCATCTTCAGAACCGAATAAAAAGCGAAAAATAATCACAAAATTATTAGTTATTGTAAATACAGGTAACATATAATAAATTTTTGTCAAAATGTTGAAAACGAAATTAGCGTCAAGCTGCACGCGGCAGAGTCGTTGAGAATCAAATGGAAGATACATAACGCTTTTTCCTTACGTGACGATTTATGGCAACTAACATTTCTCGCATGCCGTGTTAAGGAACTTCGTGACAATAATTTTAATACAAATAAACCCCTTTCTATATGTAAAAGTCACAACCGTGAAAACTGCACATTAATCCGTTAAATGCTTCTCCATATCAACGCAGTCATACAGACTGTCTGATTATGTCTGGCCAACATAGGGTACATATAGGAGATTTTTCTGACATTAATTAATAACTGTTCAATAAATTAATTAAATGATTAAACAAATAACTTTGTAGTCAATTGTTTAAACTAGTAGTAGAATGTTGCATTTAATTTATTTGGGACTAATCTATGTTAACTGTACATTGCAACTAAATCAATTGCAAGCAACATTTTAAATTGTTTAGAAAAACAAGTAAATATAACAATTATCCCGCTTTGATACACAGTTACAGTTAATTTTATATCGGCAGATATTTCCATAGATAGCGTATAGTAGTAGGTATGTCTTGATCTCGATGGAATATAACTTCATTTGTTTACAAGCCGCAACGTGCTTGTACATTCTAGGTGACTTATATTATAAATCATTTACTTGCTCTCTTTTTTTTTTGTTTTTTTTTACAGTATATATTTTTTTTAATAAAATTAAACATATATATATAAATGTATTGTTCTAATTAAAGTTATCATAATCTGCCATTAAGTTTAATTAAAGACGGTAAAAATAAAAATAGCAGTCTTTTGTTTTTTTTACACAGCTACTTATTTTATTCATAATTCTCATTGCACTTTTGTTTTGGCGCCACTACGATTTTCGTATAATAATAAATTTTAATTGTTCGTTTTTTAATGAAGCACGAAAACGATCGACGATTAATCGTTAAATGTGAAACTCCGATTAAACAATTAATTAATTGCAATTCGCAAGTTTTCACAATTGCAATTAATTAATCGTTAATTGTACAAACGTGATTAACAACTAATTGTTAATTTTTAATTGACTCTAACAATTTAATTTCGCCTAACGCTACGGGCAAGTGTCTCTTCTATACGTACTAAGCCGAAGTCCAAATAGTGTGAGAGGTTGCGAATTACGAATTATGTGTCAATCGAGTCGTATTACTCATTCGAACACTTAGCAATAGTCAGACGTGCAATTGAACGGTCTGCCGAGACCCCTCCTAGCGAGATAGCGTGAGTCACGCTCGCGAGGAAGCGAATGACCGTTCGCTTTTACCGCGCCTCTGATACGAAAGTATCGATTTTTTTTTTATAATAGTCACATCTGGTTATAATAACTGTGGGTGTCGAGTATCGATCATTAAAAGTAGCATAACATGTAATTAGGCATTCAGATCTGCAGATTATTGTAAAATATTTCGAATTGTGAAAAATATCGAATAATGATGCATATTTGAAATACTATTTTATAGACTTTTAAAGTGTAAAAAATTGTCGATGGCGAATCTGAATCGTACACAGACGACTGCAAATAGAACAATCTTTTTTGTTCAGATTTCCCCGCTTATTTCATTTTTTTTTTCAATACAGAGACAGTATATTTCTGTTTGTACAAAAGTTCAAAATACGACGTAGTAATTCAGTAAGTAGATATTGTTACGACCATTCTCGAACAAACTTTTTACTATAGTTAGTATAAACGCGACAAAGAATTTAAGCGCCCGAAACGAAAAGCTTACATGAAACTTTTGATGTATGGCAGTTCAGCGGAAAAGGTATGTAAAAATCCTGTTGTGTGGAGATACGTTGTCTCAGTCTATACTGTTGGCTTGAACTTATGCAAAAAAAAATACAAAATATTTCAAAAATTACGGAAGAAATTTGTATATGTATAATATTTCATATATTTATTATCATATTCATTTCAAGTCCTTTGTCCATGCAAGGCTTTTTGAGAAGAAGACGAAGAGTAACAATCATTGCCGTGTCTGTATGGTTTTTACAATTATATATTAAAATTATATAATAATTTAATATCCAAATTCTGAAGCATCTGAATTGTTTTATTGACATAAGTATTGTGTTGCATGCAAATCGATAGTCATTAAAATAAGCTCATTGCGACGTCACGGGGTTACTGATCTTGCCTCTTTTTGCTCGTTGGGAGATGTTTCGAACCGGATGTCGGCCTTAAGCTCGTTTCGCTCTCGGCGTGTTACGCTTAATTCTGATCTCATCGACCATGAAAAAATACTTGGAAGCCTTAAAACCCGTCATTTCTTTTCCCACTTTTCAATTTTGTGTCTTAAGAGTATGTATATTCAAATTCAAATTATTGTGCTGCACATACACGTCGCATATATGCACGCACACTTTGTAAATTGCGTTGAAGACTCTGGTGACCTGTAACACAGATATTTATGCCTATCACGGGCACCAGACTCCGCAATAATGTGCTTTTTGTAGAGTAAATAAATTATTATTGTATCAATACAGCTAAGAACATTGGGAAATTCCAAAAACTTCGGAAAAATATCGATTTCTTTCGGATATCCGAAAATCGAGTATGCAGTAGGTTTCGACGTTCTGAGTCCTGATTTTGTAATGCTCATGCGTCTATGTAGAACTAAGTTTATGTATAAGCATCTTCAATAACTTTCAATGTATTATTGGTTTGTATATATATAAAATGGGTGTTGATCCGACTAAATGGCGTTCAAAAGTGTTTCACTAAATTTAGATTCCATAAAAATTGTATATGTATTTATTAATCAAGTATAATTTAAGTAATATCAAAAATAATGTTTTGAATAACATTTTTTTTTATTGCATTTTCGAGGAGCAAACGAGCGTGCGAACCACCAGAGAATAGGTGGTCACCGCCGGCCATGAGCATTCGCAATCCCAGCAGTCACCTGCGCGTTGCCGGCCTCTTGTGAAGGAATAGGATACTGATTGCAGGGGGATTGGGGTAATGGAGGGGACAGTTGGGTATAGAAGGAGAGAGTGAGGTGATGAAAGGGGAGTAGAGTAATGGAGAGGAAAATGGGGCGATGGAGGACTGAGCCACCGGAACTCTTTATTCACCGAACAAAATACAACACCAGAAGCTATTACTTCACGTCTACATTCTGTAAAAATGTGGTATCTAGCCGATCGAGCCGGCCAATTCACATGCCGAGTTGACCAAAGCATGACTCTACCACATGTCCTATAGTTTGATTGTTTAACAAACCAAATCAAATGTTGCAAATCATGATGATTGCAATCACATTAGAGAAAAATTTCCAAAGAGGCAGAGTTTTCAAATAACTTCAAAACAAACCGATTGATTGTATCGGGTTCACGGAGACATTTTTTTATACACATTACGGGCATTTCAACTAAAAAATTTTTAAAGTCAGCTTATTGGGTCAATCGTATACAGAGTTTTTGCACGTGTAGTTTAACTACTTACGTGCTGTTTACCAACAGTGTAAAGATATTTTAGATGTGATGTCATAAAATTACTTGAATTGCAGCTAACTTAAAATTCAAAGTTAAATCATATCGGAACAGTACCAACACTCATGCGTATAGTTTACAGTCTCCGCAGTCTTAATTGTCACGTCTGCATAGGTGATATTTTCGAAGGTTTCCATAAAGAGCATATCGCTCTATAGACCGAGGGTCAGGTAGGAACTTCCAAGAGTACCTCTCTGATTTTCTGTTTCGACCACACCTAAGACGTACAGACACATAAAATTCGTTGCTACGAGAGTCGCATTTTCGAATAAACAATTCCATAGATATCAATACATTTTCTAAGACTTTTACACGAAAGCTCCACCATATTCGGCGGACAACGAAATTTATGATTGTACGTCTAGGCGTATTAATGCATTTGATTGCATTTAAATAGTTTTACGATTTTTTAATGGACGTGTAAGACGTCAAAGTGCAAGATGCCGTTCTTGCACTTTGACGTTATGTCTGGTCGACGCTTTGTGGCCACATTTGTCCTGCATTCTCAATGTACGTTATAGGATGACGTCAACTTGGCGTCCATACGTCATGTTACTGTAATGAATAATGATTAAACACGCAAATCCTCTATGCCGGATCGTCATTGTTGTTTTATTGTAAATTATATTATTATTTTTTTAATCATTATTTGAATTACTAAGCATTTCATAGCAGTTGATTAGATTAGTTGATAAAGAAGTGGATAAGTTTAATTCGAAACCATGCGGTATGATTTTGATTTTTTTTTCGTATCCACCTGTGATACGACTTTTATGTTCGTAGTGACATAGAAGCAATAAAATTCACTTGTATACCAACTTAATTCACTTGCATGCCAACTTAATTCTACACCTTTTATATATATTTATTGTCTTTGTAGCATATCAGAAGAATATGTTTCCTTTTAAGGGTAATTGTCAATATTATTGACGCCCTCGCTTTATTTTACAGCCCCCCTGTATTCACATGTCCTTTTGGTGCGGTGTATATAGTGAAACGACGAGTTGTAATATTCACAAACACGAATGAAACTGAATTAATTGTCTTATGACAGACCGTTGATATTATAAAATAGTAAGAAAATAAGTTTGGATTCTGTTACGTTTTCCCTTAGTTTTTAGGGTGTTTTTAAGTTTTCCTTATTTCATATTTTTGCAGGACAGGGAAGTCCGATAAAATCTACAATAACCTTCGGCTTACGTAATATTTGAACAACCTTCTACTGTATAGGGACTATTTGTACTGACGACTTACGATAGAGCATTCTCTTTGGATGGCCTAAAAAAACCGAATCGATTGCTAAAATGTCGCTACACAACACTAAGTTTGCTTAATGATGCATCTGGAATATTTTACATGTGTATGTAGTTACGAACGTGACCGTATAGATAATAATAGTGATATCCTGTGATACGTCTAAGGCCGTATGCATTTATCGCATGTAGTTACGTGTATGTACAAATACAGGATGTGTATTAGTCTATGCCGATGAAACGTGATGAGCGCTATTAGTTCTTTATAACAGTTGTTATGTAGCGATAAAATATGAAATGAATACGATACTTGTTTATAGGTATCTAGATTTCCGCCTACGCGGAAGTATTCATCTGACGATGTGTGTACATCGGTGTGTACAAATACCTCCTGTATCTATATCCTGTATCTATACAAACAATGTGTGTTACACATTGATGGCGTTGTAAGTTTCTTAAAATTTTGTCTTAGCACCTTCCAAAGACATATCTGGCAGAAAGACATATTATGGTGGATTCCTATAAAAATATATAATGATGAACGATGTACGAATACACAGGGAATAAACACATAGTTATTTATTTTTATATAATGCAACTTTTCTTATGAAAATTCCTGATGAAAATCCCTGCAATATACATTTTTTCTGTATTAAAATCACTAATATAAATATATCTTTCACTCCACAGGCATTTCAAAAGATTGGTCCGATCACGCACTCTGGTGGCCGCAACGGAACAAATGGTTGGGGCGGGCGCGCAGCACCCTGGACCAGTACGGGGTGCACGCCGATGCGGTGCTGCATTTCACACCCATGCACAAACCATTGAGAGTTCAGCTACCGGACTTGCGTTACGTGGACTGCCGGATTGACTTCTCTATGAACACATTCAGTGCTGTTGTTCAGCTTTGCAAGAATCTTGGTTAGTATGAAATGTATTATAATGTTTGATTCTTGTTTTAAAAAAGTGTAGCCACTTTAAATTGGCTCGTATTTTGTACATAGACAGCTAATAAATTAATGTCGACAGAAACTTTGCAATGCTCGGGAAAGTCTGTGTGTCGCATCATTTATAAATAAATAATTTTAATTTTTTTTCTCATATATGATATAATTTAATAAATTGAAATTCAACATACGTGTATTTACTTCGTATGTTATATTATAAAATAACACTTGAAAACCGTTCTAATATTTTGAGAATTTACAGAATTTCAAATTTATCACTTTTTTTTAATTCATACTCATTCATAAGGCAGTTATCTCTCAAGAATAACGAGCACGAAACTTGAAGGTAGCTGTTTTCAAATCAAAATTAGTATATAAAACTATTGCAAAAAATAAAATAACCTGTAGGAAGTCAAGCTGATTATGTTCATTTACCCTGATCATATATCACCAAATCTAAAGAACATAACAAAAATGATTGTAATTAAAATATTATATATATATATATATATATAATATGAAAATTAATCGCTCAGTGATTAAATCTTTATACAATGATTCAATCATTTCTAAATACTGAAAAGCGCTCTAAATTACACTAAGAATAAATTCAGTGATTGTTGAAAATTCATAAAATCAGATCATTTGAGGGAAAAAAATGTTGATTACATAAGATTCTAACTACTTAAACTTATATGTTTGTTGATGAAATTTATAGTATCTTATTCAACAAATTTTGAATGCATTTGAAATACCTACTTATGGGTCATTAAATCATTTTCGGCTTAAAGTACTTTACCTACCTGCCATCCAAATTTTTGGTATTTATACATGCAGGTTTCACATTCTTATAAAATTTGGTATGAGAGCTAATAAGAAACGTAATTTCAACTTTTATTTCACATATATAAGATATCAGAAAAGTAGTTATAAATTATTTGACAAACAGCTAAAAATGTAAATTTTGTTTATGAGAAGTTACTAATTGTAACTCTGAAAAACTTTACTAACATTAAAACCTTATTGTTAATTTGACACACATGTATATACTATATTGACATGGTGCTCATATAATACATTAACAGGGCACAGCAATTTTTTATGATAGTATAATAATGTGAAAGATCAACAAAGTAATTATTTATATTTTAAAGATTTAGACTGATATTGAGATTCTGCTACTCTTTAAATATTTTATCTAAATACTTAGAGAATTTCTTTCAATCCATTTCAGGAATAAGACACCCTGAAGAATTATCCCTCAGCAAACCTCTCGAACCATGTCATCTGAAACAGAATTACCAAACCTTGAAAGAGGCTAAACATCTTCGCAACGGCCAACCTCCAGACACCAACACATTTATAGCGGTTTCACGGGGCTCATCGAATAGCCTGGATAGATCAGGTGGTGGATGTCCAGCGACCCCGCCACCGCCGAGGTCACTGTCTGCCACTCCGGTGGGGTTACAACAGGTGATTTATTCTCAATCGTCTTTTATCACCTAAATGAAACTTTATCACATAGAGCAACTCCAGTTGACCATCTATTGATAACTAGTTAACATGTTGACAATAATTTTAATATTTTTTCCATATTTGTTTCAAATTAGGTAGTTAATTAATCAAACGTCTTCAGAGTTTTGAAATGTTTGGCAAGTTGAATAAGATAAATCAACTAGATCTAATAGAGCCATTTGTTAATTGTTAAAATAATAAAAGATCTTGGATTTTTTTACAGCTTTTATATGTGCTAAAGATATTTGCATGAAGCCATATCATAGTAAATAAAGCTATTTAGATATTGTAAACCAAATACCTGAAATTTCTATATTATGCATAATGTTATATCTGAAATTAAAATGCATATTTAAAATCTTTTCCAATCAAAATTTAATGCACCATTGATATCGACAATACTATAACAATATTATTGATCAAATATATTATTAAAAATATTACAGGGAAAAAAATATAAACTATTTTTCATATTAGTATTGTACAAAAATGATTAACATATTGAGCTTATTACAGATTAGACAAAAATACAATTTTAATACTTACAGTCTTAAATACTGTCAGTAGTGATGTATTCTCCATTATTGTATGCTTGTATATATATTTTAAAATTTCCCATTATTTATACATGAAATTATTGTTTTAATAATTTGTTTAATTAATTCTATCTTGTATTAAAGCACCTGACATCAATGTGGAAAGAAAAAGCGTTTAAGATATACATTTACATTTTTTAAAACTGATTTTGATATTAATATCATATGTGCTCATGCTTGAAATTACACAGTGATGGATGGTTGTTAAAAACAAATTATAATAATCTAAATGTGTTCATGGAATTTTCCTGTTTCATCATTTGTCATCGCTTAATATCTCAACAGAATGGAACTCTAAAACGTCACGGCGGTCACGTGTACAGCACTCAGAGTGACGGATCCAGCGATGGTGGGTACTGCGGGACCCCGCCCCGTGCCGCCTCCCTGGACGCTTTGGACTCTCTGGGCGAGCTCTCGTTGGCGGATTCCCCGCACGAGGCGACCCGCGAGGGTTTACTCACCCCCAAAACACTCCTCGAAAGAGCCAGAATGAATGTCGGGTCAGTACATGTTTGCTTGAAAGTTTTTAAAATTAACTCTAGATTTCTTGTTAATATTGTTATCATATCCATTACATCATTGTTTTAACAAAAGTTATGGAGATAATGATATAATACTCATAGGTTGTTCAACCATATTTTACCTTTATCACAAATTAGTATTCGCTCTGTATTTAACACTCTCTGAACAAAATAACATTCACTTCAGTGAGTCGTTTATTTAATAAAAACAACCTCTACTGGTTTTTCAAAACAAAGGTAATCTATAACATAAAAGTTCCTTAATCTATTCCCAATCTGTATAAAAAAAAACAGCTGTTTTACAGGTACTTTTTTTCTATTTCATGGATAAATAAATGTGTTGATGCACTTTAACTATGATACAGTAAACATTAGACATGAGTTCTTTGGTACAGATGAGATTCCTATTTTATTTACAAACCATTTTCTCATAAGCATTAAAGTCGTTATGAAATACTGATTTCCTTTTTAATTTGTTTGTTCGAAATTTAAATATGTGAAGATTAAACTTTTTAACTATTGCCAATAATATGCTAAATTGACATACGTACCATAATTATTAACTTGTTTCGTTTTATTTGCATAGAGTTAGTTAGTCTTTACTATTGATAATCCACAAATTGTTTGTTAATAATTCAGATATTATACATAATACCAAGCCATTAAAGTTGATGTTTTATTAATATTTTTCTCTTGCTTAATGTCTTTAACTATTATATTAAACAGTTATTTTTTTTATTTCGATTAAAATTAATAATAAATAATTTTATTTTGAGGTTTGGACTTAGCTCTCCACTCTCATCCAGTATAGGTTAGGTCAATGAATTTGTTACTAATCTCTGGGATAGAGTTTATCATGCACTACAAGGCAATAGCAAATGGTTTATTTTGAATTAAATTAAAGATTCATTCCTTCGGGGTCACAATTCAAACTTGATACCATCTGAATCGAAAGCTCGCGCTGCATGCTAGCCCACCACTATTTTTTATTCATATTTGCCTGTTTTTAACTAACTTCAAAAAAAAATGAGGAATTTAGACAATAAATCTTTACCACATGAATCTATTTTGATGTTTCTTTTCCATTTGGAAGAGGGTACTCCAGGATAGTTCAACATGAATTTCGTTAAATTTTTATTATGGGCTCGATGACAAATATTATTTTGTCACGTATTTTAGGGTATCTGGATATTTAAATTTCCGTGATTTATGGTAAAATAAACGTATTAGTGAAACTTGACGATGATCAAGGGAATTTCTCAGTGGCTTACCGTAAGGATGTGTTCTATGGCAAAATTGGTAATTGATTGCAATCAAATTACAATATGCTTACATTCATCGCGACATGAAACAAAGTTGATAAAATCAAGTTGTACTGTTGTTAATACAATTGCAGCAAACAAAATGGACAGACGGTAGTATGCAAAAGGTTCTTTTTTACCTAAATCTATGACAGCTCTGTCGTGAGTTTATATTCTGGAATTATACAAAATAATGTTATATAAAATGTGTTTTACAAAAAAATAAAATTAAAACCTCCTTCAAAAAGTATTATTACGTTAGTTTTTTTTTTTCAAAGATTTTTTTTTTCATAATTATAATTATTATTTATTTATTTATTCTACAAAAGCACAATATTGTGGAATCTGCTGCCTGAAATAGGCATAAATACCTGTGTCATTAGGCTCCTCAACACAATTTACAAAGTTTGTATGAATATATGCTGTGTATATGTGTGTTCGGGTAAGGGCGCGCGCGCGAACGTTTATGTTCGTTCTTTCATAGAATCAGTTCTTTTGTAGAATCAGTGCCAGATAAAACAAAGCAAAACGGTATATCTCAGTCGTGAACATAAAAATTAATAAAACTCAACTATATTATTATACCTAAATCTATAAAAAAGAATACAACAGTTGAAGTATCGAGTCAAAAGGATTTGAAATTATAAAAGCTGAATCACAACCATGTCCGATATATCTTAAGCTGGCTAGACTCTTCAACTATTTATCTAACACATTTTTTAAGGCGATTTTTATTTCTTCGTAATAGTTATTATATTTATTTTTCTTTTGTGTAGACTGCACGAACACTGTTTCAAACTGTTTTAAAAAAATATTTATACTAAACACTTATAAATACTATTATGTCTTTAAACTCTAGAACATACAGTATATTTATTTGATAGTTTAATTTTGTTTAATGTCATATCAATGTGTTAGCTGGTTGGATTCATCGCTGTCGATTATGGAACAAGGCGTCCGTGAATGGGACACACTGCAGCTCCGGTTCAAGTTCTATTCGTTTTTCGACCTCACCGCCAGACCGCATGACGCGTCTAGACTGAATCAGCTGTACCAACAGGCGCGCTGGCAGATCCTCAACCAGGAAGTGCATTGTACTGAAGAGGAAATGTTACTGTTTGCGGCTTTGCAGGTTTGTTTGAAAATAATGTACTGTATTTTTTGTTAAGTTATTATTGAAAAACTAATTTGTTTCTAAACATTTCCAAGTAGATTTATGTTCTGGTCTGCGATTTTCTTCTTATAACTGAAATACTCTAATATCCTAAAATTTATTTTATAATTTGAAACTTATTTACATTATAAAATCTAGTACATGCACTGTATGGAATCGATTATGTATCTTTACGCAAATACTCATAAACTCCTTCTTTTTACAACAACTTTGCCAAAGTATTTATAATAAAAATATGTAATTGAAATATACTTATAAATAATATAAAATAATATAGACACAACCCTACTAAATGCTCGGCCAGACCGCCATCGCGAGCGCCGTGATGAATGCTGCGCGCGCTGCGCCTTGTGCCCCGGGCACGTGACGAACTCGAATTCTGTCTTCCGCTCAGGCTGTGCTATGTTATTATTTTTCAAGAATTTATCTAGTTACCTACCTACAAATGGCACTTAATGTTGTCAGTGATTCAAAGATCGCCGATAATATTATTACATTCGTTTCTGATTTTCCGCATGTGTTCTACTCACCTCTAAACAAACAAGGCGAATTATCGTGTAAACGATACACAGCGCGCAATATTATTTGCGGACTTACAGGTTGTTGAATATCAGAGTAAGTTTCACTGTTATGTTTTAGAGCCGCAGCATTGTCACCTCTGCAAATTCCCCAACAATAAATCATGTTTTCAGATTCGATAACAGTGAAAGGCATTGTTATGAAATACTTCAATATTAATCATAAACAATCTTAGTTTCAAAAACGTCAATATCATAAACGTAACACTATAACAAAATGCCTAAACTCTTTGGAAGATCAACGATCATCGCACGCTGGCTCGCTTGATGCGTAGTTACGAGACGCGGCATCACGGACGAGTACCAGTGCCAGACTGACCGCACTTCGTGAACGCTAGCTAGGAGGGCGCGATGTGACAAATTTTCAGTTAGGTTGCAAGGTCGGAACATCGTGAATTTTTAAAACACGTTCTATGCTATTTTTATCAGAAACAGCTACTTCAATGGCTATAGTTTCTTTAGCAAAGTTGTACTAAAAAAAAAGAAGATTATGAATATTTGCAGAAAGATGCATAATCGATTCCATGCAACCCTCAGCTAGTGTCCGTGAACATTCTCTAAATGTATACAAAACTATTAATCATTTATAAAAGAAGATGTAAGTATGCCATGTCAGATGTAAACAAACAAAATATGGATAAGGAACACAGGGTACTATTCTTAAATAATTTCTTTTAGGGGAGTTATTCTGTAATTTATTTACTTAGTTTGTTTAAAATAAGTTATTCTAATAAGTTTTTTCTTATATGCAAAGATTATCTCATTAAATCATACATATTTCCTCATGTTAATTGATTTTGTTTTGTATTAGGTTTTCATAATATCACTGCTGCGGCATCCTCAAACAATATCTATTTTTCAGTTTGAGTCTTGAACTTTGAGTTCTAGACGCTACTCAAATACTTGAATAGCGTCTAGAACTCAAAGTTCAAGTCTAACTTAACCCTAACGTGTTAAAAAGCTATAAACACCCGTTGTCGCCAATGGATTAACATCTGCTATAAACAACTTAATTACTGAATTCTAAAGCATGAAGCAAGTAGCATCATTTAAATTAAGTTAAAAACTCATCAAAACTCAAACTTAACTCGCTCGTCGGCAGGATTCGAACCCAGTACTTTCTGGTACCCGGGCACTGCTCGTGATTCAGCCATCGCCGTTCTTGTTGCCCATGAATGTAAAGAATAGCAAAATACTTTTATGTTCTGCAAAATATACCAGTTTACATCTGTTTTATTTCTAGCTCCAAATCGAGCTACAGACTCATGCTGGTGGCGGAATTCAAGATTCATCAGAAAGCGTCCGCCCCTCTTCGCCTCAACACGCGGCTGAAGATGAGATTGATGCTGCTCTCTCAGAATTACAAGCTCAGCTCGAAGGAGGACCGCCTCCTAGAGCTGACATAACACATGTCCCAGAACTTGCTGGCTATCTGAAATATTTGAGACCCAAACGCTTCACACTGAAAGGCTACAAACGCGGTTGGGTTTCCTGTCGCGATGGTATCATCAGGATACATTCTTCACGCGAAGCGGCAGCCAAAGGGGAGGCGTCTCAATGCTCGGTGGAGCTCCGGGGCGCTGAGGTGACGCCCGACGCCCACCCCGCGTCCCGCCGCTACCAGATCAAGCTGGAAGTACCCGCCGAAGACGCCATGCATGAGATGTGGTTGCGCTGTGACGACGAGGACCAATACGCAGAATGGGTCGCCGCCTGTCGTTTAGGGTCCCGAGGAAGGTCACTCGCTGACGCCAGTTTCGCTAGCGAAGCGGCCGCCGTCAGGGCGCTGCTGGCGTTGCAGAAACCGCAGCCAGGCGCTGCACCAGCGCTGCAGTTGCCGCACAACGTGCAGCCTGAGCACTACATCGCGCCGAGGTTCTACAAGAAATTCAAGGGAAAGTTAACTCAAAAAGTTTTGGAAAGTCATGCAAATGTCAAAGATCTGTCACTTCTTGAAGCCAAACTTCAATACATAAAAGCGTGGCAGAGTTTACCTGATTATGGTCAGACCCTCTTTGTGGTGAGGTTTATGGGGCACAAGAAAGATGAGATCATTAGTATCGCCAACAACAGGATCATGAGGCTTGACCCTAATACGGGAGATCACATTAAAACTTGGCGGTACAGCACCATGAAGGCCTGGAATGTGAATTGGGAAATAAAACACATGATGGTCCAATTCGAAGAGGGCAACATAATATTTTCTGTACAATCGGCTGATTGCAAAGTGGTCCATGAATTCATCGGTGGTTACATATTTCTCTCCATGAGATCTAAAGATGCGAACCAGACATTGGACGAAGAACTGTTCCACAAACTAACAGGAGGATGGACGTAATTCTCTGAACGTTTATTTGTATTATTGTCAATTGAAAATATGCCAATTCAACCTAATTCTAATTACAGTTCCCACAATTATTTCTAAACAGAAAGAGCAGTTTGAGATATGTAATGCTAATCATACTGGCCTTATCCTTATGAGGGCGGCATGGAGGTTCTCCAATATATAACAAAATTAGATATACAATGCTATAATTATCATAAAGGAAGTTTGTGTACAATATAAAATACAAAATACAGAAGGGCGTACTATGATCTGTTTCTAGAGTAAATGGTTTGGAGTTATCTGGTAAATGACTTTGATTTTGATATAAATTTTCTCTGTGTTAATTTTTAATTTAACACTTAAAGCTGGATAATCTAATTGGACTAAATGATTATGATAGAATTATTGTGTATTTTATTTATGAATATGATGAATGATAAATACATAACTACAGTGCTATTGTGCTTCCATATTGAGAATTGAAATGCCTTAGTATTAATATTATCAATTTTTATTTTAATATATATGAATCAAAATTAGTCACAGACAAAATGTAACAAGCTTAATTAATATTCAAACTAATAAATTAATTATAATGTTTTTCGAATATCTTTTATATTCTATGACAATGTAGTAACTGTGAAAATATTGTAGTGTAGGAGTCTTAATATCACAATATACCATTTTAGTGCCTATTTTTATTTGTTTGAGAGAATTTATTAATAGCAGTGCCATTTTAATGTTAAAAGGTTCTATTGAAACTTCCGCCTCATTATGAGAATCGTTGGAAGTGATTATGAATTCAAAGGTGCTGTCAATTTAGAATAAGTTGGTATAGCCTCGTGTTACTGGCTCTGTTACAAGTTGTTTGCCAAAAATATTATTTTTTATGTTGAGGCATGAAACAAAAGATGAATGTGCTTGTTCAAAATATCTATCAACTTCCCACACAGACATTAAAAGATGCAAATTTTTTTTACTTTGTAAAATGAATATATGCGACCTGCTGGTGAATGTTGTCACTAATTAGTGCAATGAATCCATACAATGTCTTTATGCTTAGCATCAGAAGATTGTTGCCATTTCTTAAACTTAATTATTCATAAACATCCTGAAAGCTTATGGAGGAAAGGACAATGATATCATTGAAAAAAATTGTGGCAAGCCTGTAGCATTTATTATGATACCCTAAGTGGTAATCTGTAATGAGCATTGCACGTGCACAAGGAATAAGTAGCAAAGTATTGTGTTTATGGAGTTTTCTTATTATATTACTATGTAATGAGATGTTAAAACTAATTAAGAGAAATTTCAAGTGTAAATTAATTCTAGAAAGTTTAGGTGCAAATACTTGTAACGGATATATCTCGGGAACTTATGAGAAACTGCTTTATTTTTTTAGTTCATTGTAAATAGTTTTTTTTTAATATATCAATTCATGCCAATCACATTCAGGGATTATTTTGACTTCGCTTCTTTCTTATGTTAATGTGCTAATATCAATATTCGTCTTTACTAGTCTATTTAAGATAGCATATAATGCTGACATGGTAATGAGTGTCTTAATACATTTTACGATTGTGAGAGAATTTCTAACAAACTATACTTAGTGGCCTTATGTATCGCGGCGGGTTTATGTACAAATATAAATGTATGTACACTTTTAATATGTAGTGTGTATGTAAATTAATTTCGGAATTAAAATATTAATGATTCAATACGTTGTTTGAATTTCATTAACAATCTATATTGACCAACTAACAATATTCCTTTTCGCATATATATGTCCATTTTTGATAAAAAAGCATACTGCTCGATGGTTAATCAATTAATTAAATCCATGTCATTTAGAATGCGCGTTAGCTGGTTTTAAAAAAGTAATTTCAGACAAATACGACTAAATAATTCTGTTGGCTTTTCAGGCAATACATGTCATATGAAATAATTTTGATCATAAGCAAAATGTGTATATACAGAGCAATTTATTTAAATGGGACTCCCAAAGTCCTTTTGTTCTATCGTTTGAGATAGAACAAAATTTCTTCTGGGACATTGTCTCTTTTTCATAGAAAAATAAATTAGAATTCCTCCATTGGTCAGTGACGATAGATATTAGTTAAAATAGTTCAGATTTTAAATGAAAATAAAGCTTATAAAATAAAAAAAAAATGTAAAAAAAACCTCATATTCATTCTAAATTTTAATAACCAGATATAAGAAAAAAAAAATATATATCTGTAAATCATAAATCCGACCAATATCTTTAAATAATTTAGAATGTTGACTTTAAGAGTGATTTTAATTATAAAAACTAATAGGGAAGGTAAACTGAAAAAAGAACTTTTAATCAGCCACGCAGTTACTGTACTTTTCAGGTGACTAAGACCCGCTTACAGTCTAATACAAAGCACGAAACCGCCGCAGCGAAGTTAGTGACAAAAGCGTTGTAATGGAGTAAAGGAAAAAGGAGAGACTAAAGGGTCGGGGAGTGCTACACCTGCGCATTGCATCATTCGCAGGCAATTCAGAGCGGCGGTTTCTTGTATTATACTGTACAGCGCACGAAACTGCCAGTACCAGTTCCAGTTTGTAGTGACTGTTTTCTTTATAAATATATGATAAAAAATTCTTGGGAAATTGGATAACAAAAATATGTAGGTGTTTACTCTTTTATTTATTTCCAACTTCTCCAGGTTATCACCTGAAGAAGTTTGAAATAAATACCAATGAAATGCTGTGACTTTGGAAAAGTAAACATCTACATATATTTGTTATGCAAATTCCCGTGAATTTTTATCGTTTTTTGTTTATCTTCTGAAACAATTGTTGCATATATGGACCTTCATTCCGAATAAAAGAGGCCATCACCTTTTTCTTTTTTCCGACGCTTCGCCTCGTTTTACTTTAGTGAGCAACTCGAAACTAAACACCCACTGATCAGACTGTCTTTCGTTTTCGGGATCGTAACAGTAAATCCAGTTTTCGCCACCTGTAACCATGTCGTACGCAGCATTTGAGTCACCACTGGCAAATCTTTGCATCATTTCACTGCACGAATTAATACGACGGAGTTTTTGAACTTTAGTTTAATCACGAGGTATTCACCGAGTACAAAGCTTCCTGACCGCCAAATATTCATGAAGGATTTTGTGTATTTGACTCATACCGATGCCTACCTAAGCTTGACTGAACCTGCTGATGGGTCACTCTTTTGTCAGTCTTTATCAAGAGCTACACAGCACTGATGTTGTCTTTGGTCATCGCCATAAAAGGACGTCCTTTTTCGCAGATAAATTAGTATGTACGACCACGTTTGAACTAGTTAAACCAGAGATGTAGCTTCATCATGAAAGGTCAACCGAAGTCTGTTATTTTTCTTGTTAGTTTAAATGACAACAGAATTCATAGAAAATCATTGCGTTAAAACTTCGTCGGGTTAAATACATGTTGACGTTAGACAAACAATTTTTTTTTGCCTTATTTCACAATTTTTAAATGACCTAAAATCTAAAAATTTTAAGTGTGAGCTACATAATAGGCAATAGCAAGTCACTCCAAACAAAAGCTAAGACGTATGAATAAATTTAGCGATTGTTTGGTAAAATACATTGAAATGTTTTGTAATTCTCAAAAAATATAACGTTTTATTTTTCATGCAAACACTGGACTTTTTCACTACTACTACCTGCCTTATAAATTTAGTCACATATAAAATTAATTTTGCATTTCACGTCCTATTAATAGTTGTTCGCATTAAAACTTATTAAAATGAAGACATGGAATGTAAAATTCATTTTAAGAGTGACTTTTTGTGAAAAGTCTATTTCGAAGATGATTGAAAGAACCTTAAATTAAAAAAAAAAGTAGTAACATTTAGTTGACTATTAACGTTTTGAACCCCTTTATTGTAAAATTGCTCCATCAATGTCCTCTAGATAAAAAGTCTGCATGTTTGAAACGGTTAAGAACGATGGGTATAAATAAACCATGGTTTTAATAAAACAATGATGTAAAAAGCAAAATTCACTTTATATATCAAACAGTCTTCTTTTGCACCAGCCATAATTGATTCTCGTCAGTTAAAGTTCCATAATTGATGCTTATTAAATACAGGAATTGCAAAACTTATCACTAATTCTTATATAAAAAAATGGAAAAGTATAAAAACAAATTGTTTACACTAAATTTCAATTAAGTTTGAGCTTAGTTCGATGCGAATAATGTTAATGTCATCATGCATAACCTCTTAAAATAACATTAATCGATAAAAATTCTAAAAAAACAATATCACATAATCCACAAATATCTTGGCTACTTCAAAATAATAATTTCATTTAACTTTTCATTTTATTTCCATGGAAAAATACTTTCAGTCTGAGCGTTAGAATTATTTCAAAGAAACAAATATGTATTACTAATTCATTCAAATGATTGATTTAGTGTAAATACAAATATTAGATTTCGAATAAAAATATTTTAAAATTAAAAAAATATATTAATTTTAGTAAAATATAAGTAACTAAGTATAATTCATTTTTGATGAATATGTATATTGGCAAACAAAGAGCATTAGGCAGTTTCTTTTTTATGTAAATTATAATATATCCTACAATTAATTTCATAAAAAATACTCAAAAAATTTAACACTACTCACAATAAAAAAAATTCACAATCATCAAATTTTAAGTCTTAATTTTCATAAATTCACTAGATATCCATAGTCTGTTGTGTGGTAAATATATAAAATATGTCAAATCTACTATGAGAATAAAGTCAAATATTTCCTAGGATATGACGAAACAGATGGCTTTAATATTGGCATAGACATCAAGAGAGTAAAACAACCTGCCCCGTCATATATCTTCAATGCACATTTCTCTTCTGTCCAAATAAGAGATTTCTTTTCATCTTCGAAAGTCTCCACGGCGATCGATTCTGTCGCTGGGTTTGTATGTGTAAATGCAATTATTTGCCTTCCTGTAAATATACAATCAAATTTTGATAGATGAAGCTTGCAAACTAAATTGAATGATCCCAAAGCGAGGTTTATCAACGGTCAGTAGGTCTAGATATAACTGCAAAAGGATAAATAAACTAAATACATGAGTGGCCATTTTAATGTTGCAACAGACTGAAATAAAACATTATTGCAACAAAGTATTATTTAAATGTATGTTAAACTTAAATGGTTTAAATTTAAAGGTATTTAAAAAAAAACTCATTAAGAGAAAACATGAAAACTACACAAAAAATATATAGTTTACATCTGAATAAATGTAATTATAATAATAGGGGAATTTAAAAGGACTATTTCTCATTTCTTTATTAATAATTGAAAAATAATAGAAACGAGGGAAATATATATCAAAATTTTTATTTTCATATCACTAAGTCCTTTCACAATATTTTACAGTGAATTTCATTAATAACAACCTCGGTTATAACAACTTTTTGGTTATACAGACATCAAAGTTATGTTTCTTGAATTTGAAGCATACTTTCGTAGAAAATTCATTTAGTAATAACGACTTCGGATATCGCATCAATTTCAAGTATAGAGACTTGTTTTTATGAACCATTTACAAGAGATTTCTAGAAACCCCTTGCGGATATTGCGGACTGAGTAGGCAAAGGCACAAAGTATCAATCATAAAACTATTAAGTTTTCTTATCTTTTGTTTACATTCAGTCAAATGCTTTGTTTGTACTTAGAACTATGTGTACAAAGTTAAACTTCTATACTATTGACGATCAAGTTATCACTACTGATAACTTGACTGATACCGAAATTATTGAGTCTGTTCTTCAAACACAAGAAAAGAAGGATGGAGAAGAGGAAGATTGCAATCTAAATGAGATTCCAACAACTAGAGATGCATTATGCGCTATAACAACGGTCAAAAAGTACTGTTTATTTGGTGAAGGCCAAAATAATTTAAAATGTCGAAGGAATTATGAAAATGGAATACACCTTACAGCATGCACAAAAAACTAAACTTAAACATTGCACTATAACACATTTTTTTCAATAACATCCGTGTATGACTTAATTAAAACAATGATAAGTAAATACATATGTACATACATGACTTTTTATTATTTCGGATATAGAGACCTCCGGATATATCCACGACATTAAGTAGTCCCTCTGCCGTCATTATAACCAAAATTAACTGTATTTCATTTTTTTTGTTAGAATATATTGCTTTGATATTTGGATATAGTATGAATAGACATTTTGTTGAAATTATATCTTCTTTTATGATTTATTAAATGAAATAATATAAAGAGCAATTACTTGCCAATAAGGTAAAAAGATTGCAGCACACCCCAAAAAAATAGCATATTTGGTTGTATTGGAATTTCAAAATAACAAAAAGATTCAATATTATAAAATTCCCAATGTTATGATATTATATTTCTTGCATCCTTTTTTATTGATAAAATAGCATATGAAACAGTAACATCGTCAAGATGATACATGTAATAATGTACTTGTAACAACACAGTTAAAACCTTCTTTACGAAAGTAAATTGAATAAGTACCTATTGTAGGAAAATACAGAACAAATCAAAATACACATTCTTCAGTTTGCTTCAGACGTGTATTACTTTGAAATAAGAGTACTTTTACATTTGGGTAGTTAATTGACTCAACCAACTTTTCATGTGAAAATATTTCATTAAATTATGTCCTTTTATGTGGTTTCTACTTCTATGCTTGCAAAAAAATTTTTCTTGTCAAACCTGTCTTTCCCGAAAATCTTCACTTCCTTTATTTTTGTGAAAATACCAACTTATACAATATAACATGTTACGTTGTTATATTCAAATAAGTATTAAGATTGTTGAATATGACTAGTAAATGGACAACTTTTTTTGTTCAAATTTCATAAACAAATTCATAGAATAAATGAATAATGTAAATTGATGCAAGCAAATGTATGACATGTTTGGACATTTTACTTCCTGTGAAGAATAAACACTGTCCAATCACTATTACGCACAATGCTTACCAGCTGCTCCATGAATAAATCATGTATTTTTAAGTTAAAAATAAAATTGTTCTATAATTGAAAAAGATTTTTTTTAATGTAATTGAAATTGTGATGGTCAATAGTCATATATGTTTTATGTAACTTTATTATCCTGATGTCATCAGGTTATCTCCAAATATAATAAGTTGCGTTCAAGCTAGCAATATTAGGCAAGGATGCAATAAGACCTAGGTGCGAATGCTACATCTAAACACAGTTTACACTATGGAATCAAACCAAATGTTTACCTACCATTACTGCATACCGCTGACACAGGATTATTAAACGATGTAACACTTTCTAGTGCCGCATCTTTGTCAGGCTTGAACCTGTACAACTGATTGAAATAATTCTGAGAGACGTATATATAGTTTCTGTGCCCGACCAATGAATGTGCACGGAGTTCCGTATTAAGTACCAATTCCCATTTATCATTTTCACCTTCTCCATTGTATCTATAGATATTTTTGTGACTTGCCACATATATTTTACCTCTGTAGCCACATATGGCAGGGTTTTGCATGTTATCTGGTATATTAGCGATTTTTCTGAAACTCTTCTCAGCAAGATTATAAACTATAGCTGATGATAATATGACCCTGAATGTACCCACACCACCTACTATGTACAGTTCATCATTCACACAGGCTAATCCTGCATGTCGTCTCGGAGGTAGATTCACTGAATGCCTGATCCACTCCTGCCTTATTACATCCCAGATAGCAATTTCCTTCATAAAATGTCCAGAACCTCTTCCATATTCACCTCCAACTACACAAACTTTTGTACGACCCCAAGCACATACACTCCAACCCCATAAAGATTTATCAGTGACTTCCAACCATTGTTCAAATCCAACATTCTCTATGAATTTATAAATATATTGGGGTGTATTCGGTGGACATAGTTTTTCAGATGCTTCTTCATCACTGCATTTCCAATCAATCTTGTTAATCATAGGCACACATGGCACTACAGGCATACCCCTTCTATGACTACCTCTAACTATTTCTATCACTTCATCATAAACCTCCTGACTGTGCTTTTCACATAACTCGTCTCTATGCAGTCTTATGGCTTCCACTATTATGTCTGATAATGATATGGATACTTCCAACAGAAACTGTATGATTCTATAAGCTAGACATTCTTTATAATTTTGCATAAGACTCAACATTTCTTCAAAATCCACATTTGATAAATTAGACATATCTAAGCAACCAAGAATTATTAAAAACGACTCTGGCGGCGAATTGGTTGTCTTTATCCATTCACAACCAAAACGAAATACACTTATCTCATCTTCCGTATCTAACCAGGGATGGGAAAGATACCAATGAAGTCTGTCTAATGCTGGAACATATATTGGTTTCATTTTTTTGAAGCTCAGCAGCCCATGCATTGCTGATCTGTATTCTAACTGTATATACGAAGCTGCTTCAGCTACGATCAATGTTGACATCCATGTGCTATCTGACAGCTGGTAATCTAAAGTTGTTTCAATCTGTTTTATAAGTTCATTGATTTGCAAATAGTTTGCTGATGAAGCCAAATCACTGAGACAACTTGGATCGGAAAGATCAATGTAGCTATGCCGCATCCAGTCTATTATCAGTTGCATAGAGTTTGCATCAACTACCTGAAATTATTTATGACATTAAAAATTTGTATGATTTGCAAAGAAGGGTATTAAGACATTAATAAATCGGTTGCAATATTTATTAAAATCCAATTTGAAAAAGTGTATCGGGCACGTGAACATACAACCGGCATCGAAATTTGCCGCTCATTAATGTTACTGAATCCTAAAAATACAACATTTTTAACATTAAAACCTTAAAATTAAACAAATTAAGACTATTCTCACTTCTATTGCGATTTCTCTAAGTTGATTTTCTTTGTAATTCCCACTAAACATAGCACGAAAATATTCACTATGTTCACACAGCAAGCTTTTATCTATTGTAAACAACTGTCCCTCAATGAGAAGAGTAACTTCTTGGACATCTTCTTCCATTGTGTAATTCCAGGTAAATTCTTATATAAATAATTTTAAATGTAAAAACTATAAACTCTGTAAATTAAGTACTAAAATTTAAAAAGCGGTAAAATATGAATTCTCTTGACAATCAGCTGTGTTGTTTTTGTTACTACATAAAAAAAAACATGGGTTGTGATTGCCCAAATTAAAAAATATGCACTAGTGTTCCACATCTTGCTCTTTATTTAACATTGGATATGATAATTTATGCGAAAATAAATATAATTTCCTTTAAATAATCTAAAAACCATCACTATAATAAATTATGAACAAACAAAATATTTAAATATTGAAAGTTATTTAATTCAACTACTTTTTTTTACAATATTGAATTAATTAAAATATACATAAATAAATTGTAAAAAGAATATTCACGTAGCTGTTAGACTTATTTTAAAATAGGACTGAGAATTTTCAGAAGAAAAATTAACATAGAATAAAACGAGGATTCAAATAATTTGTATTTTTCTTGTAGGATATTCATAATTTTCTCTTGGAATGGAAGATAGATAATTTGATAAATACACCATCAGTACGTATGCGCATGATTATGTTAAGAGCTAGTTTCATTGTCCTATAAAATTTATTGCTATTTGCACTGTTTATAAAAGACATCACTAAAACTCATTTTTTTTGCAACTTTACCGCTTTCATTATGTTGTGTAAATGTTTTTTTCGAACCCTTTGTAAATATTACGTCATGAAAGTTAAATAGTTCCTATAAATTATTCATTGCTTTTAATAATAGTAATTACATAACTATTGATGTTATAAAATATATATCGAATATCGATACGAAAGATTTACTATCGTAAAAGAAAAAAACGAAAAAAATGAGGTAAAAAAACATTAATGTAGTTTTAATATGTTTATAAGGGAACAATAATTATTTGATAAACTGGCAATGCCTTTTCTTAGATCTCTCCTCCTTTTTTATATATAATCACACGTATAAGTAAGTGATGCAATTGTATTTTATGAACGGTTCCATAATCGTTATTTCACAATGCAATGAATTAATTAAAAAGTGTGATTTTCTAAAGAAAGTTCAAAATTGATTGCGCTTAACCATTGTATATATATATACATCGAAATATAAGTTTAAGAACTCTTAGTTATTTGCTAATTTAAAAAAAAATTACAAATTCGTGGACTTTAAATATAATAAGTTATGATGAAATAGATTATAATGTGCCTATGGAATAAATATCAATAGCATATTAATAAGAATCATGCCAAGGATTTTATTTTGGTTATAGATACACCGTTTAATAAAACAAAACACACTTCTATTCTCATTCTAGTATTCTTACTATTCGCATGTTCATCATGGTCACTTTTGTTAAAAATCTAATTAATCAAATAATCAAAAATCTAATAAATCTATTATCATTTTATAAATTGCTCATACAAGTTTAGCACACAATTAAACAAAAATTATTTTTTGCATCTACCTTACCTAGAATTATTCCACAAAAATTCATAAAATTCACGAAACAGTAGAATCTACTGTATTAACCCTGATTTCTAACAACCACAAAATTTATTTTATTTAAAAACAAATTTTGTGTCAAATGAAAAATTCATAAATTTTTAAAACAAACTTGAACAAAAACACCTTCTTTTCTTTTTTCAACTAACTTAAATAAAAATGGAAGAGGTTCTGTATTCGTCTGTATGTATTTTTAATGTGAGTTCATCGATAATTTTATCAAATGTGAATTGGTTACAAAACTTTTATTTGAAAAGTGATTCTTCCGAAATGATTCCATAGTCACCAAGACAGGATCTGATAAAAATTCCAGGGGGATGAGATCCCAGGAAAATTGAGGGAAAACCTCAAATGTGATAGGTACATGTTGTATGTTTGATCTTTTGTTTGGATTGTTTAAGTTTTTGCGTATGGTAGTTATTATATCATGCTGCTGAGTTAATGATGGAAGCCATAGCATAGCATAGCACTTAACAGCTTAAAGGTTAGGAGTTAAGAGATTAAACTGTGATTTTTCGCCAGAAAAACTACTCTTCATTGGCTACGAGTAAAACCTAGTATAAACAGAGTTACAATTCATTACTTATTAATTTACCTATATATTTTTAATCATTTATGTAATTCCAACGTGATAATCGCAGCAAGAACACATTAGAACTTTTAGCATTGACAATTAGAAACAGAGTGTTTAATGTGGAAATAAATGAAAATGTAATTTGCATGAATTGTAGAACTTTACGTTTTAAAGAATAAGTATAATTTATGTCGGATGTATAAGACCATCTTGGTAATTGCATTCCAATTAAAATGTAAAGGCTCTGGAATGATTACCAGTGGACTATAAATTCGGGATCAGAACTGATTTTGAACGGGATCATTCCCTGTAAAAAGTAAAGGAGATGCCTGGCAGATTTTATTAATCATGGCCTAAAGTTATAATTTCCCGATGACTTAAAACTATTGAAATAAAATAAATTTATGAAAAAAAAATCAGCCTACAAAAACGTATTCAAGGAATTTTTAACAGACTAAAAAATAACCAATCAATTGGTTTTGGAGTCGGTTTCAGCTAAAGATAAATTAGATACAGTTGTGTATTCTTAGAAAAAAAATCTCCTTTTGACTCAATATTTAACGTTTCATATTCATATAATATAAATATCAAATGATCTTTTACTAAAACCGATTCTAAAAGCAACTACCTGGTTATTTTTGGAGTTTATTTAAAAATTATGTAAATAACTTTTTGCAGGTGCTTTTTGTTTTTAACATCCCGCTAAGTAAATTAAAAATTTTCGAAAACCGGGAAGTTATTGGTTTTACCCCATTTTTTGTAAATAAAGTTTTCATGAGATCTCATCTCATGTTTTGAGGTCCTAGGAAGCTATTTTGACGGTTCCTGCGAGGGTGTCATTATGTCTCGGCGTGTGTGTGAATGTGTGTGTGTGTCCCTGTGTGTGTGTGTATGTGCGTGTGTGTGTGTGTGCGCGCTCGCGCGCGCGTTGCGTATGTATGTGTGTGTGTGTGTGTGCATAAGTGAGTGAACCTCATAACTTTCGAACGGTTTGATCGATTGGTCGAAACTTTAACATGCTATAGTTTCGTTCCATCAAACTTAGATTTCCTGAAAATTGAAACCGACTCGGACTTGCAAATTCCAAGAAATCTCAAAAAAACAACGAAAAAATTTATTTTGAATATGGTTTTTTTTTTGAAATACCTTTTAAAAGGCTTCACCGATCAATTCTAAAAACTAACCAGCGCTTAACATAAAAAAACCAGGATGGTTGCCGTTTGGTCAGACAAAATGGGTTGATTCATTCGAACTTTATTTGAAAATTTGTTTTTCTCAAAAAAAAACTCGTAATTTTTTGTATGATCAATTTTCTTTTACAAATTATTTATATGATTCACAAAACTACATCGACTGCTGTTAACTGCGTGAAAATTGGTTGACTTCTTCAAAAGTTATAGCAAATTAAAAATAGAAAAAAAAACAGTTTCATTAATTCGTTGAAGAAACATAGACTCATTTTAAATATTAACTTACAAAATACTCACTAATTTTTGAAGACTGAGTTTAAAAATAACAAAAGTTTTCTGGAATGGCCTACAAGGTCAACTGTTTTGTCGAATGTTTGAACAAGAAAGCCTAAAGTTAAGTTTTTGAGCTTTGAGAAAACTTTTTGAACTTAAGGTATTTTTTGTCAAAAGCACATTAATTAACATCAAAGCGGGAAGTTTTAAGGATGGCCTGCAAGGTCAATCGATTTTTTTTTAATTTATTGTCCTATTTGCAAAATATTGTAATAAAAGTTTTGTTTCAGATTTTTAATTCAACTGGATTGTTTTGAAAATAAATTATATACATAACAAATATGGTCAGATTTTTATGAACAACATTTAGTTTTTAGGTATGTTTAGTTACTTTGGTTAAAAATTGTGGCCATAGAAATGGAGGGAAATTTTGACATTGACATTTTAAATGTTGACTAACATATTGATTACGATCTATAATTATTCTGTGTAGAAAGAAAACGTTGCGAATGTGTCTTAATTGGACAAAAACGAACACTAACTTTTATTAATTTAACTTCGTCTGACAGGGGTTTTGTTTATGCTGTACGGTTTACACTTTTGAATTTATATGTAACATGTGATCTGAATAAATTTGATGAAGTTTATTATATATTATTGTCACTATATACATTTTGTAAATTTGAAATGGCTAATACGGCGACAGCCACAACTGCAACTCTTGAAGACCAAGAACTGGAAGATGATTGTGGACCCCAATTAATATCCAAATTAGAGGTAAAATTGTTAACTTATAAGTAATTGCATTGTTTTTTATTAAATTCACAATGATTTTTTTTTTGTAATGAGAGAGTTTTTGTTCACATGAATTATATTAATTTGATGTAGATAGGTAATTTGTGAAGTTTGTTTTCTTTTAGGGAAATGGAATCACTTCTGGAGATATAAAGAAATTGGAAGAAGCAGGTTATCATACTGTTGAATCGGTAGCCTATGCACCTAAAAAGTTCTTAATAACCATTAAGGGAATATCTGAAGCAAAGGCTGATAAAATACTTGCTGAAGCTTCTAAACTTGTCCCTATGGGTTTCACTACAGCTACTGAGTTCCATCAAAAAAGGTGAACTTTGTTTGTGCATTCTTTTTACAAATACTCAGAACACTGCATTTGGCACAATTTTTTACTCCTTTTTAATTTGGGGATTTTCAAGTTGTAAGTATTAAATAATCGAAAATATATAAATAATAGACTTATATTTGTCCTAATATAAATTTTTCCAAATTTATATTGTGTATTGCCTAAAGTTTTACTTCAATGAAATTCACAATTGGATACTTGCCTTCATTATGTAGTAACATGTAGTAAACCATTCTGAGTGAAGTATTTTTATATGGAATTTTCAATTTCTATATATTAAAACCACATTTGACAATTCTCATTAAACCAAATTTTTTGAGGTTTTAGTAATCCTATATTTGTTACTTTATTTTTGTTATTCATATTTGTATAATAAAATATATGATCAAGGTGCTTGTGTTCTTGGTTGTACCAAACATTTTGGGCAGCCATATGGTATAATTTGGTTTTTGATTAAAGTGCATTTCACAATTGTAACATTAACACATACTTAGGTGTTTTACGCTTGCTAATCATCTCAAATCAAAATTTCATTTATTGAATGAGGTTTTATAGTGGAAAAGCAGATTCAACTGCATTTTACTGCATGATACAAGTGAATATCTTATATAGCTTATACTCTTATAGTTCAAGGTCTCAGGACCACTAGACATTACTTATTTTCTAATCAACAAAATGTGTAAAATTTAGTAGTGTTAGTATGTATTGAAATTGTATGCCTACCATCTGGCCAAGCTGGCAGGTAGGCTATAGAGCTCAATCAATGACAGATGAATTTTATGTATATGTTACATAGTATCATTATAAAGCATTATAAAGTTGTCATTACTAACAGACATTTTTTGTCGGTAGTATATTACCTCGCAGACGTTTTAAAGCTCTCAAAAAATATACTTAATCTTATTTACAGTCTAAAACTCCATTTTTATACAAGTTAGTTAGACAACCATTTTAAAACATTTTACAAGCAGACAGACCAATTCAAGGGACCATACATCCCCTAGATCTGATCTTAATGCCACTGTGAGTATGTGCGAGAAGATATCTGTGCATATGAGCGTGAGTGAGACAAACGTATTAAGCTCTCTCTCTTTTTGATTGTTTACTCTTGTTGACTATAAGTATTTTAATTAATAATGATGATTCCATTTAATGGCAATATTTGAGTATTATTAATATTCGACAATGCCATTCTTTTGCAATGATTAACAAAAAAGTTATATTTAAAATCAATGAAAATTGATCATGTCCTAAATATGACGAAACTAATACAAAAATCTTATGCCATGTTTGCAACATTGGTACCAAGGCTAATTTTGTGATATGATATTCAGATACTGATATTGCAGCGATAATGCTGGGAAATATGCATTATTTGGAAAATGATGATTCCTATATGTGACTCTTGGTTGGCATTGGTAACAAGCAAAGACATGTTGCTGTTATTTAGTGAATTTATTAATGCTTTGTCAAGGTTTTAATATTATACTAAAAAAAATTGCAGTTTACGCGAAATTGTTAAAACAGTTTGTAAACTAAAATTCTAGAATTATTGTGGTCAGATGTGCACTGTTTTAAAATTTAATCTTGATTTATTCACTTATATTTTTAATTACTAACTGATTTTTTTTTAACTATTATCAATCAGTTATCTAGTAAATAAAACGTAATAGTATTAGTAAATATGAAAAAAATCAATGATAAATAGGTGACAATTTTTGGTAGGTATTAATTTTTATTTAAATATTTGCAGCTGTGATTAGATGTGCTAAGTACTCGTATGCACTTATAGCCGACAAAAGTAAACCGTAAAAAAGAGATAGATCAATATGACACATATATGTCTCACTCATGTCCATGCACGTGAATAACGCCCTCTTGTTCATACTCACAGTGACATTAAAATTGGATTTAGAAGATATTTGACCCTGTGGATTAGACTGTGTTAAGTAATTATTTTTGAGAGCTTTAAAACATCTGTAAGGTAATACTTTCGATGAGAAGTGTTTGGGAGTAATGATTACTAATTTTTGATGATATTGTGTAATATATATATGAAAATCAGATGTCAGAATAATTGAATTCTGCTTGTAAAATTGCCATTTGGCCAAATTAGAAGGTAGGCGTATGATCATAGTACATACTAATACTAGTCAATTTTACACACTTTGTTCATCAAAAAATAAATGACGACTAGTGGCACTGGGAACTTGTTCTGTTAGAATTAGTGTTCTAATTAAGCTTTATTAAGTGTAATTTTAATTTCACAGAGCTGAGATAATTCAGTTGACAACAGGATCAAAGGAACTGGATCGACTGTTGGGAGGTGGGGTAGAAACGGGATCTATCACTGAAATATTTGGAGAATTTCGTACTGGCAAAACTCAACTATGTCATACGCTAGCAGTCACATGTCAAGTAATGTTAATCTCTATCATAAAATGGCTGCTTATGATTTGTATGTGTTATACTTGTTATACAAATAGCTAAGATTTTATTTGTCAAAGGAGAAGGAGCGAAATTATATTTGATTTAGCCCATAGACTAATAAGGACCTCTTTTAATATACTAATATTGTTATTACATGTCAAAAATACCAGATAAGTGCAAATAGAACAGTTTCGTAGAATCTTATATATGTAGAATTTTTCTTTTTGATGTACCCTATTAAACCCTAAAAAATATCGTCAATGGACATTGTGAGAGTAATGTTTTCGCTAATCCAAGTGTGAAAATATGTTTGTTTAGTCTCTCCTTTCTATTATTTATTTCTCCAAAGAATTTCTAATTTTTCTTTATATTGATAAACAATTTTTATGTATTCCAGCTTCCGATTGACCAAAATGGTGGAGAAGGCAAATGTATGTATATAGACACTGAAGGCACTTTTAGGCCTGAACGCTTGTTGGCAACTGCTCAAAGATATGGCATGCAAGGTGCGGCTGTATTGGACAATGTAGCATATGCAAGAGCCTACAACACGGACCATCAGACTCAATTGCTGGTGCAAGCTTGTGCTATGATGACTGAATCTAGGTTACTCATTTTGTTACTTTTGATAACAAATGGTAAAGAAAAACATTTATTTATGCTATATAATAATATAATATTGCTAATCTAAATTTTTTATAATAATAATATAAATTGATGCCCATTTTCTAGAAGGGTAGGCAGGCACTATGGATTTCTATGTGGTACGGTCTGCATATAACTTTTGCTTCGCTAACATCCATCAAACTTTTTTGCAAACTCGTCAATTTCGGGTGCCTTTTTGGCCCTTTTCAGAGTTCTGAGCCAAATTGGCAAAAACGGAACCCTTATAGTTTCAAACACATCCGTCCGTCCATCCGTATGTCACAGGCATTTTACTCAAAAACTACAAGATGTATATTGATAAAATCCGTAGTATTTGTCTCTTCCATAAGCCACTATTTAGTTTGGTAGTTGAATAACAAAAATAAATATTTCTATGGTGGGCACTCCATACTTGTAACATTAAGGTTTTTATGCAATTTTTCTTATTACATGAATAGTTTCGGAAATAGTCATTCCGAAAGTTGCAGTAATTGTGTCCCCCTCTCTATTTTCTAAATCGTATTTCCAAAAAATATGAAACAAGGAAGGTACCGTACCGCGTAATAAATATTTTCAATGAAAATTATTTTGAACACGATTGGATGTTGCTGAGTTATTTGGAGTTACATATTGCTGAAAAACTGTGCTTCTCGTCAAATGGACCTAAGTGCCATGGAGATATGTTTAGTTTACAGTAGTTTAATAGTAATAGTCAACATACCTTGTTTTTCTAGTTATAAGCGACTAAAGTGCTTATAACTATTCTGTGCGGGAAACATGGAAAAAATAAACAACATTGTTTTTTTAATCTGTAGTTCATTTCTTTGTAAATAATGGCTTCAGAATTCTATAATGAGCATGGTGCGACATGCTCTTGGCTACTTTTTGAAATGCCATCAATTTGGTCTGCTTAGGATTTTTTGGGGCGACTCTTGCGACCTTTTTATCACACATTCATTTTTTTTTAATTTCACTCAAAATTTTTGTTTTGAATAAATATTGCATTCTAAAATAATGAATTTGGTTGCAATCATGCTTTAATTTTTTAATCACTTATAAATCTTCAAATCTTTTGTATTTATGTCCAAATGATTATATTATGAAAAACTAAATTTAGAGCCATGGCTTATATCAGTATTTTATTCTTTTTTATAGGTATTCTTTACTCATAGTAGACAGTGCAACTGCTCTGTATAGGGCTGATTATTCTGGTAGAGGAGAACTTAGCTCCAGGCAAATGCATTTAATGAGATTCCTGAGAATGTTACTCAGGCTAGCTGATGAGGTACATATATTTTTAACTGAACTGATATATTTGTTCAATCGCTATTTGTTGAGGCATTAATACATATTTTTAAGAACCACACTGTTGTAATCATAATACTTATCCGATGATTATTTTACATTGTACTTACCCAATGTTTATGTTACATTGTATGAATTGCAGAGATTATTTTTAATTATTTTATTACAACCATCATTTGATTCACATTGTACATTATTGTTCAACTTTTCGTAGTTTGGTGTAGCAGTCGTCATAACGAATCAGGTTGTGGCAAACGTGGACAATGTCGGTGTGTTTAATGCTGACACAAAGAAGCCTATAGGCGGTCACGTATTAGCTCATTCGTCCACCACTCGTTTATATTTGAGGAAGGGCAGAGGCGATAATAGAGTGTGCAAGATTTATGACAGCCCTTGTCTACCAGAATCTGAAGCTATGTTTGCTATAAGCGATGAAGGAATCACAGATGCAAAGGAATAAGCGGACATGAATGAATTGGGAAATATCCTTAAGTCTGATTAATCCACCTGATCCATCACATCTTGGATTATGATTATCTCATCAGATTCAGAAAGGATTTAATCAATTAATAAACTTAGTTTGAATTTGGTTAATGTAAAAGAGTTTTTGTGGTTTCTTTTTGTATTTCACAATTACATGTAATTTAATTGGATTTAAACGAGCTAATTTTATTATCTTATTTCGCTGAAGGATTGTAATAAAGATTTTACAGATTAAAGCTTTGACTTGATTTCAAATAATCACACCAAATTATTTTGAGAGACTCTACCACGCCTCAGAATAAAATTTCTATCTGGTAAATGTGTTATTTCACTGGGGAGTTCAAAATCTGCTTTAACTAGTGCTGATTTTTTACTTTTAAGTGAAATAATTAATATTATAGGCTATATTTCTTTAAAAATAAGTTCTATTTTACCCCTTATAAATGAATAATATGTAACTATTTTTGGGAATATAAGAATTTGCAGACCTGATTTTTTTTTTTTGTACTAATCTGTTACAAAATATAAAAAAGAGTGTGTACAGAGTACACGTTTCAGAAGTGAAACTTCTGTGGCAACATTTATTAATCAGTACGATTGTCCATATATAATCAGAGATACCAACTAAAGACTAAAATTAAAGTTAAAAATTGATGAAAGATCAAAAATGAGATATTGTAGGTAGTCAAATGATTGAGGTATAGTATTGAAAAGATTTCTATAACAAATTTAAAATTAAGATAAAATTTTGCATGATGCAGGAATTAATAAATGAATACTAATAAAAAAATATATTGTAGAAATAATCTAATACAGTGCAATCTCAATAACTCGAATGTCAAGGGAAATGCAAAAAAAAATTGAGTTAACGAGTTTTTGACTTAACAAGAACTTCGAGATACATATGACTGTGTCGACAAGGAACAAACAACGTTCACAGCTGCGTTTCTTAGAAAGTTTCATGAATGTATTCATTCATTGCACGTGTATAAGACAAAAATATTAGATTAGAAGCCCCGAACCCGAACATACATTTTGGATTTTATTGCTATTATTTTGAGAAATTCCAAGTAAGACATCATTATATTTTACCAACTACGACTTACAAAGTCTCCTTTTTGAAATTCGAGTTAGAGTATAAATATGTATTATCAATACTTCGTAGGGAAATAACATTTTGTTCGAGTTACAAAGTCTGAATAATTCGAGATAGCGCGTATTTAGGGCTTCATCGGAAGGAAAAGGCATTTTTTTTCGACTTACTGAGGATTTCGGCTTAACGAGGTTTGAGTTATTAAGATTCCACTCTATTGTTGTTGGGCAAGAAAAAAAATTATATATACTTTTTATATTTAATACCATTATGATACACGATGTTTGAGCAATGTACATTTTTTTTGTGTTTTAAAGGGAATCTATTTTAATTGATAGACAAATATGTACAAGCATATAATATATTCAAATTTGTCATTGTCATTGTTGTTATTATAATTATTAGTAAATTTCGTTTATAATGATATAATTATTATACTTTCATTAATTTAATAATTAAAAAATTGTAGAAGTTATAATGAGAAATATATGTTTTACATTCAACATAATTCAGGAGTCTTGTAAAAAGAATACTCTCTACATTAATAGAGTATAGCAGGCTTACTATTTTTGTCTATTTCTTTCTGGCGATCTATCTGATTGCTATCTCCATCTTTTGAAATCTAAAATCGTGACTGCCTCATCGTCCGGCTAATATTATTATTACGCCGTGACGCTATCTTAAAATTTCACTCTCAACGTGCCCAAAGAAGTTTCACTTCAATAATTGAACAACGCTAAATATAAATGAGTAAATATTATTAAAAGTGAATTTTAAACGAGATCTACTTTATCTTTGATGCTGTCTAACTTGAACTTCCACTACAAGCGGAGATACAGTTTGATTATAATGCTGATTATGCATAATTGAATAATGAATTGTTCAAATAATTTTAGAACAAAGAGACGGTATCGAGTTCGATCCAGAAGTTACAAGTTTGATCCTGATCATGAACGTTTTGAGCAGTGAGTTTTTAACTTGATCTTCCTAGATCCGCGCCCATGTTTGGTACACCTATGTCCCCGGACGGTCTGACGGACCGAAAGTTCCGAACCCCATTTTATATTTTTTCACTAAAAGATCTATATGCGTAATATATATAATTAAAACTAGAACATATAATGTTATAATTAAGAGACCTTTAAATCACGTGATCTAAAAATGCATAAAACGAGGTTCGTGGTTGGCAATATTACTTATTCTTTGATAAATTAACGGCGAGACCGAATTTTACAATTGACGAAGACGTATTGCTTAAATTTGACTTAGATTTGATGTTGTGAAACATTACACGCGCGTCAGCGTGGGGAGTTTGAGTGGCTGATGCGTGGTGACCGCGAAGCGTAACGTTACACAAGCGCTATAGATATACATCAGATGTTTGTTTTATTACTTAAATTTTCCATTTTTTTGTATTGTTAGTATACTTTGAATTTGTGGTCCCCAAAATAAATTCGACGTTAACTCGTTATTTAATCGATTTCATTGATTTATTTGAAATATGATTCAAAATATTTTAAAAGAATTTATTATATTGTTTTATTTATTGTAATGTCACTCTATTATAACTTATCATTAATAAAATTGATTTAAAATTATTTATGTTTATTACTGACTAATTGACAGAATTCTTAAAAGAATTCGAATCAGTGATATGCTATTAAATCGAAATATATTTTCTATTTATAAATATAAATATTTTCGATATATTCGATAATCTAATTATTATTAGATTATCGAATAATTAGAAAAATATATTGATTTTATTAACAAACTTTATTATTTTTTTTATTATTTTACTACATATTTACTTTGTTAATAAGTATTAATTATAAATTCTAATATTAACTCAAATGTTTCACAACTCCCGGGCGCCCCGTGACGCCCCGTGACGCCCAAATTTTTTTTCTTTAAAACAAAAATCTGAGTATTTTATTTTTAATTATGCCACATTCATTTCCCTTAATAAACCATCCTTTCATGCATATCTTCTATATCAAATATTTTTTAATGTTTCACATCTGCCAAGCGTCCCGCTAAGGCTCATGTTTTTTTTTTTATTTCAGTGACAATATCAGTCTCTATTAATGATACAGGCATCTGTCCCACCAAGAAAAAAATTCACGTCAATCTTTGAATTTAGCTACGGTTTAAATTGACAGATGACAAGATTATAAAACAATGCACATTAAAATTGTTCAAAATAGACGCTCCTCAATTTTTTCATTAATGTCTGTTATAATAGAATTAAAATTGTGAGAAATAAAAATTATCCGTGTCAATTTTCACGAGCAACTGAAATTTGCTTCTTATAAACATGTATAGCTGACAAAAGGAACTTGGTACAAATACAATTGACAAAATGGGTAATTAAATGCATTTCTTGCAGCACTGAAAGCGAGTCTATACTTTCATTGTACGAGGGGCGGCTGATAAGTCCGCGGCCTAAGGCATTAAATGAAAGAAAAGTACGAGTATTTTATTTTTATTTTTCAATATAGTCTCCCTCAAGCGAAATACATTTTTCACATCTGGTGTATAACGCCTTCAAACCGCCCAAAAAATATTCCTTTTCTTTGCAGTCAAAATGGCTTTCTACAGCCATCTTCATTTGATTGTCATCAACAAATCTACGACCACGTAACTCCTTTTTTAAATTGGAAAAAAGGAAATAGTCGCTGGGAGCTAGATCTGGGCTGTAGGTGGGTGGTCAATTTCCGAGAAGCCCGTGTCCTTCAGAGCCTGCCTCGAAACTCGCGCCGTGTGGACAGATGCATTGTCTTGTAAAAACAGCACTCCGCGCGATAACTTCCCACGTCGCTTCTGTACGACTGCCTCTCGTGCCTGAGCCAATAAATTCGCGTAATATTGGCCATTCATAGTAGTCCCCTTTGGCAAGTAATCATTTAGTAAAACACCTTCACTATCCCAAAAAATTGTTGCCATAAGCTTCGATGCCGACTTTTGAACCTTGAATTTCTTCGGCGGCCTTTCTCCTTTTTTCGTCCATTGCATGGACTCCTGTTTAGATTCCGGATCGTATTGACAAACCCAGGTTTCATCCACGGTTACAATTCGGTCGCAAATTTCGTCTATATTATCCCCGGCTAACTCCAAAAAATCCTTACTTGTCTGAAGTCGCCGCTGCTTGTCAAACGGCGTTAGCATTTTGGTACCCAACGCGCACTGATTTTCTCATATTCATATGCTCGTGTATAATTTCTCCAACTCGTTCTTTACTAATCTGCAACTCTTCAGCTATCTGCCATAATTTTATTCTTCGGTCGGCCAGTACTAATTTTTCGATTTTTCGAACATTTTCCTCCGTCACTAGCGTCACAGGACGCCCTGGGCAGGATCATCTTCACAGCTCTCTCGTCCTTGTTGAAATAAGCGAGCCCATTTTTGACCATAGTATACGAAGGCGCAGATTCCTGAAGAACTGATACCATGTCTTCAAAAATTTCTTTGGGCGTTTTTCCTTTCTTTACGAAGTACTTTATTACGGCGCGATGTTCAATATTACTGAGATTTGACGATTCGGCTGACATGACGACGTTTGTGCTTCGACAGATAATTTGTTAATGACTTTAATAACGAAAGGAAGCTATATTTATACTAACAAGAAGTGTTGCAATTAGTGGTAATAGTTGTGAAATAATGAGTCATCGCTAAGTACCTTGGGCCGCGGACTTATCAGCCGCCTCTCGTAACTCATTTATATTGATTTGTAAAATACATTAGTGTAATATTACAATAATATACATCCAAAGCTCAATTTTATTAAATTGTTATTAAAACATCTATAAAACAGCAATGGAAGAAAGATACACGCATTCAGAATAGAATACGAAAATATTTTGGGTAGACAAGCGACATGACAACATTTAACTTTTTGTAACACTAGATTTCGCAGGCCACCTAATTTGTGGACTGCGGGCTACGTATGAAAATCGATTAATAAAGAGTAGACACCAGAAGGATTTTAACTTTAATCAAGATATATTTTCATATATGAGACTATTAAAATTACGAAACCTCATCCATAGATTATCATTAAATTATCAGTTTTCAATGAAAATGAAACTAGTAAACATTCACATTAATTTTAAAGTGTTGTAATAAATCGATGTTGGCTGATTTCGTAAAACCATTGTGATGCTATTGTCGACGGCTGGTATAAAATTCCTAACAGGTTTTGTTGGATATTGTCTTAATAGTTTTGTTCATCATTTAAACTTCACTTGCAGTAAAACTTTTCAATGTAGTAGGTACCTGGGCAACTAAATTTTGCTCGTATGGTTTTTGTATTTTGAGTTTGCTGTACGGAAATGAAAAGTTGCTCCATTTTTGCTCCATGCTCCATAGTTGTCCATTTTCAACAAAAAATTGATTGCAATGTCTCAGTATTTCATTTAAATAGCGCCATCTGTTATATAAAGTATATCTCAGTGTTTTATTTAAATAGCGCCTTCTGTTAGATCGCGAAGTGTATATCAGTGTTTTATTTAAATAGTGCCATCTGTTAAATCGTATAATGTATCTGGTTTTTATTTAAATAGCGCCATCTGTTAGATCGCGAAGTGTATCTCAGTGTCTTATTTAAATAGTGCCATCTGTTAAATCGTATAATGTATCTGGTTTTTATTTAAATAGCGCCATCTGTTAGATTGCAAAGTGTATCTCAGTGTTTTATTTAAATAGTGCCATCTGTTAAGTCGCAAAATATATCTGGTTTTTATTTAAATTGCGCCATCTGTTGGATCGAGATGTGTATCTGTGTTTTATTTAAATAGCGCCATCTGTTAGATCGAGAAGTGTATCTCAGTGTTTTATTTAAATAGTGCCATCTGTTAAATCGTATAATGTATCTGGTTTTTACTTAAATAGCGCCATCTGTTAGATCGCGAAGTGTATCTGTGTTTTATTTAAATAGCGCCATCTGTTAGATCGCGAAGTGTATCTAAGTGTTTTATTTAAATAGTGCCATCTGTTAAATCGTATTATGTATCTGGTTTTTACTTAAATAGCGCCATCTGTTAGATCGCGAAGTGTATCTTAGTGTTTTATTTATATAGCGCCATCTGTTAAGTCGCAAAATGTATCTGGTTTTTATTTAAATTGCGCCATCTGTGAGATCGAGAAGTGTATCTCAGTGTTTTATTTAAATAGTGCCATCTGTTAAGTCGCAAAATGTATCTGGTTTTTATTTAAATTGCGCCATCTGTTAGATAGCACAGTGTGTCTCAGTGTTTTATTTAAATAGTGCCATCTGTCAGGTCGCAAAATCAATCTCAGTATTTTATTTAAATAGTGCCATCTATCACATCACAAAATCAATCTCAGTATTTTATTTAAATAGTGCCATCTATCACATCACAAAATCAATTTCAGTATTTTATTTAAATAGTGCCATCTATCACATCACAAAATCAATCTCAGTATTTTATTTAAATAGTGCCATCTATCACATCACAAAATCAATTTCAGTATTTTGTTTAAATAGCGTCATCTGTTAGATCGCAGTGTCTCAGTGTTTTATTTAAATAGCCCCTTCTGTTAGGTCGCAAAGTGTATCTTAGTGTTTTAAATAAAAATACGAATTTTATAATGCGCATGTAATACAATCCCCGATCCTTCCTTCTTTTCCGCCTCGTTCCTATTTTCGTCATTGCGACGCTTTCATGGCGAACTTCACAGCGGCAAAGTTCCATGCGTTGTACTGTAAAAGTGATGCGTTAGACCAAATGGAAAGATTACTTAGACATAATAAACATAAACTTAAATTCATAGCCACAAGAAAGATATTCTAAGATCAATCAATATATTATATAGGTTATAAAACATACTATTGATATCGTTTTGAGAGTAAAAATTTAGAAAATAAAATATAGTTAAAAAAACACGCTTTAATTATGAATAGAACTAAAAATTTAAAAATAATTCCTGATATATGTATAAAATAATGAACGATAAATACTATTATAGTGAAAAAAGAGTGGGGTGCTCGATAAATCAGTTCTCGAAAATATTCGATCGGTACGGTTAGTCCAAAAATGGTACGAAAGATATGGCACAAAGCGTCCCATTGCTAAGATTTTTTCACTATAATCGACGAAATATGTACATTATGGCATTTTTTTTGGTTGTTCCTTATTTTGTCGATTTCCGCAACACAAATTTCACTACTTCATTTGTATAAAACCATAATAGCACTGACCACTAATCTCTGTTCGTGAATGGAAGACACAATTATGTCAAGATGTTAGTCAAAGTAAAACTTCATGGAAGTTTCATGGTGGCTAAAAGGTGGAACTCTATCTATAGTTGTGTGAAAGTGTGCATCTATTTAAAGAAAATTTGGCGTTAAGGAGTTTACCACGTGACAATATAGGCTTTCTTAATTCCATGTAATTACTTCATTATTTTACTATCAGTCTACGTAGAGTATATTGGTATATATAGTAACATTTTAAACTTTAAAATTGATTGAAGTGTATTCTTATAAAAAAAACAAATATAAACCTTTAAATATTGGGTAAAATGTACATGTTAGAGGGCATGATATATCATAGTTTGATGACAGCATGTAACAAATGTTTTTTGCAAGTTTTGTAGTTTTTTTTTTGCTGTGGTAGCGTGTTTTATGAATTTTCTTATGAACAATATCCACAGCGATCAATATCTCGGCGGGTTCCTTTAAATTCATAACTTCTCTTTTCTAGCGTCTTGAATTCGAGTCTATCTGTTTCTAGTAAGTCGCCTTACTTGATTTGAGACAGACGTTTTTCCCATCTTGTCCATCCATTCTTTTCAAGGTAAAATCTCGAGATCTTTTAACTCATCAACTGCAAAAAAGCGCTAAAACGTTGAACCTCGATAAGTTAATTACCAAGGGAAACACAAAATATTTTAAGTTATAGAGGTTTTAAGTTATAGAAGTTTTAAGTTATCTATGTTAGGGATAGGTTAATATAGAAGTAGGTATGTACATATGTATGTATGTAACCTTGTTCCGCCCTTTATCAGCGTATGTGAGTGTTGTTAGTTTTCTTTTTGAACTCATTTTAAGCCAGTTTTATCACACAGTAAGTAAAGCGATGTTTCCATCAAAAACTTATGATCCAAGGCTTACATAAGTCTTAAGGCTAACCGCCGCAAAGCTTTAAAGAATTTCGAAGAAGCAAACAATAGGTGACATATGTATTGTTTACGTTAACAATTTAACTAAACACGTGCAAGCAATAAATACCGAAACCTTTTGTTTTGCACACGTTAACAATTTAACTAGTGAACACGTGCAAGCAATAAATACCGAAAACTTGTTTTGCACACTCTTTCAAAATGACTCATTGACAAACAATTTTATGTTATAGAGGTTGTGGAAACATTTCTTTAAGTTACTGAGGGCCAATACAGAGATTACTTATTTAAGTTATAGAGGTTGCGTATTTTAAGTTATAGAGGTTTTGGGCTCTGATGGGAAGGGAACATATTATTTTTTGAAGTTATAGAGGTTTTTAAGTTACCGAGGTTCAACTGTATTATAATTTTATGCTTCCACAAAAAAACTGATCTATACATGCGTCGATCTGACCGATTGGCACTAAGACTACGGCAACGTATCCCACAGCTAGCAAACAATTTGATTTTTCAGCATTTTTTTATAAAATTAAGGAATAAAAAAAGGCGTTTCGTCGGTCCCACAGACTAACGCGCGAGTATAGGAAGGCTAATTACTCATTCTGTATTTCAAAAGCACATTTAAGTCTCGAAGAGTTCTGAACATTGTCAGGCTAGTGCCGATGGCTAAGGTCCAAGCTATTTCCATGTAAATTAAAAAGATGTGGGAAGGTATGCTCTAGCAGTGGGACGATTAAAACCGGACAATAGGTAGGTAATTAAGTTTGTGTAAAAAATTAAATAGTACTGGTTTTTTTTTTAATCAGATTTCTAGTTGCCAATGAAAAACATCTGACCTCATAAACATACATATTTGTATTTTTTAAAGTAATTGCACAATGAAATCATGTTTATGTTTCTTTTTTAAATGTCGATGTATGGATATTGGTTAATAAAATTTGCTTTAGTTTTTTTGTTGAGCTTTATAGAAACAAATCATAACTCAGCACAGTTAATTTCTTCTGTTAACCTATGTAGAAAAAATCATATTTTGGTCGATTTTGTGACCATTATAAAATTTATTTGCTTAGATAATTTAAAATAACAGTACCTGTTTGCACTGACAATCCATATCCAGGTAGATGAAAATCAATGATTAGCATAAATGTTATATTAGAAAAAGTGAGGTATAAATAATTGTTGAAATTATAAAGTGAAACCAAAATTTTACAACATTACAAATAATTTATTACAAAATCATTATTCATTATTGGATAATAAAAATCCAAAATCAAACAAATGCTATTTCCAATATTAATGATTTACAAATACAATATTATGAAAAACAAAGATTTAATTTTATTTACAATTACAGATACAAAGAAAGCATGTTTATTTCATTACAAAGAAAAATGATTGGGAAGTTTTTTTTTACTAAAAATTAAGTAGATATTGCTAATAACTATTGTAACTTTTTGTGATTTTTATGAAGTTTAATAGTTTTATTTTGTTAATTATTTAAATTCCTATTAAAAAGGTTTGATAAATTAAATGTTGAATTGTGATGTGAAATACAATTGCACATATACAAACTAATAGTGTATCTTTAAACTAACATACTTCGATATGGAAGGTTATGGAAATTTTTAGCATACAATTAGTATAATGGAAAATAAAAAATTTGGTTGCCTGTAAAGTCGGTATACGGGCGAAAGTTTTACGTGACAACGACTTTGAATGGTAAAATCATTTTAATGTGAATATTCATTCGTATAGTAGGAAGAAGGATGAAATAATAGTAACAATTTAAAACATTTATTTATACAAAGAATTATATTTAAAACATTAATTTATACAAAGAATCTCGCACTGAATTTCATATTAACAAAATTTTATTTTTACCTTTACACATACATACGTATTTATATACAAATATACATACAATAACTTGCAATACATTTGCAAGCTATGCACTAATTCTCTAGCAGCGCGCGGCAGACCGATCATAGTTGAGTGGGAGAGAGACGCAAGGCATTCGGCGGGCCTCTCTCTCGTTCGGTGACTCATCGTTACGTTACCGAGCGTTACACTTTTTCATAAGTGACTCCCAGCCGCAACCTAATTTAAGACGTTGTCACGTCAATAGCATAAAATGCAATACTTTTAAAAATCCTGTGTATTAGATCCAAAATAATATATAACCCAAAAAGATATTCTAATTCTGCACATTCAATAACACAATCAGAAATTCTCTCAACAGCAATAGATGCAGACGAATAACTTTTAGAATTGTGCCAAATTCCACTCAGAAAGACAATTACTCAGATAGACAGGTACACCAAAAACACCATAACATTTACTTTTTGATCTTCAAAACCAGGGCAGATGAAATATAGTTTAATTATTTTAATGATTAATTTAGAATGTTGATTAAAATACTATTGTATAAAAAAGGTATAAAGAAAATATGAAACCACATTATTTTCAAAAAGAATATATAAACGTGTTTGAATAACATAGAAAAAAATATTTTCCATGTTGTCTATATTGTTAAATGTATATAATAACTATATCTAATTATGTGTATTGTATGTGTTGCAAAACATCCGAAAATTAATTTGTAAAAAAAGGAATTATAGCTATTTTTATATTTATGTTTTATTCTACATTATGTGCAAAAATAAAGAAAAATTTTTAACTAATCAAAACTTTAACGTTCATTTTACTAAAAATTATTGCTGATTGGGTATTTGTATGTAGTTTATCTATATCATAATAGGTATTTGTATGAAAACAAAATTAAAATGTTTAAATTGTCATTAATAAATAGATACAAATGAGCGTGGCACTGGTATTGAATTCATTCTACGATTTTAAGTGTAAATATACCTATTGCACATTTTTTAAAAACAAAATATTACTTATGATCTTAGTCCTAATGCAGGTAATTAAAAAAGTAGGGTTCCAGATTATTCATTTTTGACATTAAATGCACATAGAAAAAGAAAACTGTGAACTGTAGAAAGAATTTTATCACATACAAAACAGGAAAGTTCTCAAATTGTTAATATTTTTTAGGTTATTATTCAATCAACTGCATAATTTTGTCAAAAATTATAGTACTAGCTATTAAATACTAAATCTAATTCTACAATAAATTAAACAGAACCATCTACACACCTTTGAATAGCACTTTCCATTTGTTTTTTACTTGAGAATGGGTGATGTCCAAATTTGACAATGTAAATGTACAATAATTACAAGACTTAAAAAAAAAATCTAGCAGTCACAGTTGAAAAATTGAATCCATTTTCAAAGACGTTCCATTGAGTAATAATAGTATGACCCTCATTTGAATTTATCTTTTGGTGAATATAGTTGTATGTGGCAATTGCTCAAAATTAATAAATAACACTAGTTAACAAAGATTCAATTAAATGTAATTGCTAAAATTGATTAATGAAATATTAATCAAACTGAATTTGAATAATATAATAATAAAATATTATAGTAATAATGAATTAGAACAATACAAAAAAAAATGGATATTAGATAGTACTTTTGAAGCATAGATTAAGAAGTCCTGTGACACATTCAAGGAGTTTAAATCTTATAAATAAATTTAACACCAGTCAGAAGGTAATGAAATTTTTACTTACAAAAGATCTATATTGCTAGCAGTATGCAGATATTAGTATTTAAATAAGTTAGACTAAAAGTGAAATTATTTATTCATTTCTATAAAAGAAGTTAAGTTTCAAGAATTAGATTGTTTCAAATTTACAATTAGACAAAAGGCATCACTAAACAGTGACATCACTATTCACAAGTAGTTTAAACATATGTAAAGTTCTATAAGAAACAACTAGCAAGAAATCATTAATGCATTACGATTTCTTTAGATTTTTAGTTATTATAGTTCTTTTTTTTATTTTTTGTAATAATACAATATCAGTATCGTGATCAATACATCAGAATAATGGGCTTGCAACAAATGTTTGTCGTTATAAAAAGAATAAGTTCACAAATAGTTCAAATTTTCATTATATCATTACATTCCATTATGTTTAATTAAATCTAATTTACCCACCTTACCTTACACTACAAATGTTTACCTTGAAGCTGATGCCTGACATATTTTTTCTAATTTCAATGAAATAATGTATTAAATAGTGTTATTTGACATACATGAATTTATTTGCAAGAGATTGTATAAACATTTAAAAAAAACACCTACATTAAATAAATATAATCAAATATACTCCTTACAAATAATATATGCTAAGTTGAAATATCATAGCCACATATATATATATATATATATATATATATAGATAGTGAACACCTCCTTCTTTCTTTTTGTAAAAATATTTTCTGTTTAAACTATTAAGTTCTCAAACACCTCTTATGTACCATTAATCTTAAATGTTCATTTTGTTTTATGTATTTTTTTTGGAGAATTACAATATTCCAAATCTGATATTGAATTTGATAGTATTGTTGCTAACTGTACAATAGCATTAACAGTCGCCAGTGGTTCATGTACATAAAAAAAAAAATGTTTTTTTTACTATAGTAATGAAATATAGTTTCAGGTAGTTTAGAGACTAATAAAAATGTCCAATTTTAGTACTGGTTATTCCAATATACCATCTAATCATTTAAGTTATCGGTATTTTTGTTTTATATATTTTTTTAATTTAAATATTGCAATCTTACATACTTAAAACTTATAAGCGATGCATAATTATTATGCTTATAAAACCTTTCTTTTTTATTACTGACACAAAATTAATAACTACATAGGCACACTGTTAGCAGAATTGTTTACATAGAATCTTTCCTTTTTCACTTTCCTCTATCTGGTGACTCATTTGATCCTTTTAAAAATGTGGAAATAAAAGTGATTTAACAGTAAAATAAAGTTTGATCAAACATAGTTCGATGTAGTCAGTTCACAGTTGGTATATAATTAAGTATCATTTTAAAACCAGACTTCAAAGATTTGAAACTTGAGTTCAAATGTTTGTGAGAAAATGTTCATCTGCACAGGTGGCCTGCCACACATGTGAGTTATGTTATGTATGTTGTATGTCAGGCAATACAAGAAATATAAGTATCACTTTGTTAAATGATGTGTAAGTCCAAGAATATCACTTTTATTTATATTTTCCTTTGAAATGTATAAACCTACAATTAAATGTGATTTAACAATTTCAAATTTGTTACATGAACTTTAGAAAGGTTCAATGTAGCCAATAATAATAAAGTTACCTTATTGTTTCAAAAGAGCTAAATGCTTATTTCCAAAACTTTATTTTAAAGTTTGGGATCTCTGAAAATCTTCAACTGTTTCCAAAGTGATACTAATTTACTATTCAAAAGAGATATTCTAAAATAGGACATACTTTATTCATAAAACAGTTGTTTTTTTTTCAGTCATTAGATATAAATAGAAATGCACATTATAAATACAATTTATTGTGAGTTCAAACTTAAAAATCAATAAGTCAATAGAGTTACAGTTTAGATTCTTGTGTAGAATTTGTGATGATTTTCGATTTGTTATATCAAATTAAAATTTTATGAAATCACATGTCACATATGCCAATATGGAAAGAAATAAACTGCCACAATTTAATTTTCAAAAATAGAATGAGAGGATAAAAATATTTGTTAATTACAACTTTAGCGAATCAGCTGTTAATGTTTCAGATAACCAACGTTCCAATGTTTAGCGCTTCGCCTACAATCGTAAACCTGATTTCTGACTTTTTGAATTATAGATTCCAATGCATACTTTCAAACATATTCTGTTACCAAAACATTGTGAAATTGCTTAATAACTTCTATTTTATTTTCCTAATTCCTACCGCTTTTGCATAATCTTAATAAAACCCTTTGTTTATCTCTCTCTGCAGTTTGGGAAAAAAAGTGATGTTCATCAATCGTTTTAAATAAGTACTTCAAAGTAACTTGCATTAAAAATTCCATTCAAATTCAAAGGAAAATTTTCTTGGAGAGTTATCTCTAATAAAATTAATAATGATTTTAACTTTTGAACTCACATATTCCTTATTGACGGGCAACCTTTAGGTTCAATACATTCACCATATTATTATTCAATAAAGAATTTTTGACTAGGTAAACATTATAAACCACAAAACCTAATATACCATTAATTGGTAAACACAAAGAAAATTTATAACTTTATTGTAAAGCATAAATTACATTGCTTTACATCCACCAAGTGTGGCAGAGTTATATTAATTTTTCTATAAGGCAAAGGATCATAATTTATACATCTTAATAATAAGAGTGCGACACACGATGGTGTCTCATTGCCTGTGTGTGTGTACTGCCTCATTTCACAGTTTCTCAGCAGGCATTGCAGGCGGTGGGGAGCTGGGTAATGGCCCATGGGGGCTTGTCAGATTGCCTTCGCTCTCGAGCCGCGCGTGTTCTGCAGCGACCAGGGCTCTCAGTTCATCCTGTGATATATTAAAATAAATGTGTTTGTATAACTATTTGTGTCCAAGATGAAACTTGTAGGGATGGCATATAAGGTGTAAAATCATAAATATATGATCTTATTGTAATGACATTGTCATTGACATAATGCATACAACCAGAGGCGGATCATCCTTAAGGCAAACTAGGCACGTGCCTAAGGGCGCGAGGGTACAAAGGGGCGCGCGGGCGGAATCGTAAAATAAAAATAAAAAAAATATCATATAGAATAAAATTAATTGTGTCAGCAGGCAAGAACCTACTTACACAATAAAAACTATAATTTTTGCGTACAACCTCAATTTCTTTAAATTTATAACAAAAGATAATATTAATGGTTGGGACTGACTAAAACATACACCTATAAACAACCTTGTCGATGGTACATTTTCTCTGATTGAAGTTGGTAAAATACGACTTGTATCCGATTCACAGCTTAATTTCCATAGTTATATTCACTCACTCATTGTCATATGTTTCAAACGTCTAGGGTTTGTATTATGTAATTGCAAGAATGTTACCAGCGTAAATGCTATAAAATTTTTGTATACTTCTGTAATATGCTCGAAAATTGAGACTCATGAGTGTATACACGGAAATTGTAGACACTGTAAGAGCAGCTGTAGTTGAGGTTAGAGTAAAGAAATGCCAACTCCAAATTGGAGTAACCTCTACCACGCACGTAGTAACGCCAACTATGGTCATCAAATTTTTACTATTACTACTGCCAGTACTCTTATTTTTAATATAGGGGCGCCGACGAAATGCTTACCTACGGCGCTCTCAACGTTTAATCCGCCTCTACATACAACTCTCAATAAACTGAACCTCATTAAGTTATAATTCTCATTAAGAGGAAAAAAATTACCAATACCTTCCACTGAATCCCTAAATATGATGTACCTCAAATTAGTTTATTGTTGGTTTAAATTAGTATTTAGACTTAAACAAAATGCTTTATCCCTGTGAAGTATTGGTAGTATATATTTATCTCTATAACTTGAATTTCAAAAAGTAGATTCTGTAAATCAAAGTGAATAAAATAATTTCTGGAATTCATAGCGATAAAATAAAATAAAAAAATGTTTGGTGTTTTTATTCTATTCTCTTTATACATGTGCAATTATAAACAAACTTTCTAAGTAACACATCTGTTTACTTTATGTTTTCTTTTCTTTTGTATCGCATTTATCTTTGTTTGTACCTAAGAATTTTGGTTAAATAGAAAACTTAATAACTCATAATTTTTTAAAATCTCCCTTGAATTATGAGTTACCGAGATTTTGCCGTATGTTTAAATTAAAACTAAATCCTTGCATTTTATCTGATGGTCTTTAACGAACATTTTAACTTGACTATTCATCAGTAATAGAGCAATACTGTTAGATTAGAAAGACAAAAAATATTGTACTACATTTAACACAAGAGAAGTGTCACACATGTAATTTTACTATTAAATACTTCTTACAAATAAATAAAATTGAAATGTCTATTTGTAACATCAAAATAACAACTTTTTACTAAATGCATATGAATGTTTACATAGTATTTCACCAAAAAAACAATTTTTAAAATTTTCGTGTTTGTTCCCACTAATCTCTGAAAGGGCTGGACAGATTGTAACGGGACTTTAAATTGCAGATATTTCATGTTACAAGGAGTAACTGAGGCTAATTTTATTTTAGAAAAATAATTAGTGTTTCACCCAAAAAAATAAAACCTATGAAATTGTGAACAAATTCAATGTTAATTTTGTTGACAAGTGTTTCAATATATATCTACTATCAACTTGTGACATTAATAATATAAAAATCATATCACATAAGGATAGTACAGAGCTTTGACTAAGCCGTCTAGGCGATACAATCGCGCAGTGAGAACAGATGAGATCAGGTCTTATACAAACTCCAGCAGCCTGGAACCTGTGGTAGACCTGTTGCTCTATTTAGTTCATATCGTTTTTATAATGATTTGTTACGAACTGTAGTTGTTTACGCCATTTTCTCCCCTTTAATATTATAGTTTGTCTTCTATAGACAAAAAACAACTGACAGACGCGGGACGGGGGTACATAAGGAGGGGAAGGGTGAATTCCCAGGCAAATTAACTTATACTTCAGGCTGTCCCTGGCGCGTACAGTATACAGTACAGAACAGTAGTAGTTTCATTGTTTTTTATAAAGGAGTTGAATTGGAGTCCTTTCCACATGACACAATGTAGAAGGTATGTATATATTCCGGCGTTTGACGGGATACATCGGAGTGTAACGATCGTTAAAGTTTCGGTTTTGTAGAGTTATCTCTGTTGCACAATATATGGTCAGTCTGACAATTTAAAGAATAGTTTAAATTATAATAAAGCATATAACAATAATTTTCTTCACATAAAAGAATTGTGACAGTAAGACGTGTTTCTATTTATCGCTAATATTGTAAACCTATTATTCCAATATATTATTCATTTATTTAATTATTTTATTCATGTAAGTTATGAGTACACATACATCTCATGTATTAGTGGGACTTTGGGCAATTAAGGCTAATTATCATTTATTCTATGTAGTCACATGCAAATTCTACTTTCTATAGAATATTCAAGTAGGAAATACTTACACCCCAACCCAATCTATCGGCTAGGTCCTGGCAGCCGTCATCACAATCGCCAAGCCTAGCCACATCACGCACAGATTCGTCATCTAACTGCAATCCACCAGGACTATTGCCAGAGATCAGCCCGCAAGCTCGTAGCAAAAAGAATCTCTGACCAGCTTTTTCTCTATTGATGAGTAGGCGAGGACACCAATCTGGTACCCTGTGAATCACAAACCACAAATATCTTTCTGTATACTATTATATATGTTTAGATACATTAATTTTATGTTTCACTCAATTATTTTGATAGTTATTTCAAAGACTTACTTTCGAAATGAAGCATATGAATCTAATCCACTGATACTAAATTTTAACAAGCTTAAATGACCACCGTATAAGATACCCTTTTTTGAGGAAGAATAATTAACACATTTTGAATCATTATTATAGTATTAAAAAATTCAAATTAATAAATGCATCACAAATAGTTGTGAAAAAAAGGCCCCCTCAAAAAAAAAAATGGAATAGTGTTTACTTCAATTGTGTATGGTAGATAAAGAAAAAATCATTCATTATCTATGGCAAAACTTACATGTCGACAAGGGAAGCAAATGGTTGTACTTCAAGAGAAGATCCCATTATGATAAGCATGTCACATTTTTGGAAATCCATCTGTACACAATGTTGGAATCGTGCAGGTAAACTCTCTCCAAAAAAGACGATATCAGGTTTCACTACACCGGGACAGTCTGTGCAAATCGGGATCTGATCAGAGAAAATTTTCTCTGCAAAGAAATGTACAATTTTATTATGTATGTAAAAAAAAGATTTGTAAAGTAACTGCTCAATATAAAAACAATTTTCAAATATATGTTAATTTTTTTTATAGCTTCATTATAATATTCTTTTATTTAAATACCTCATTATTTAAAAGTGCTATATACTTTCTCATTCCATCAATAAGAATCCTATGTATAAGCATTTACCAGAATGATTATATCTCTATTATAAATATTACACTATATAAGTGCTCATTAATTGGTATTCACAAGTATCTAAATTAATATTTTTTTGTGATTTTTATGTCTTAAAAGTAAATCATAACACTTTGAAAGTAAGTATTTTATATCACTGTTAAATGAATATTAAGTACAATTTGAATTTATTATGCCATGCTACACATTTCTGTAGCATACCCCTCCACAATCTTCTTATTATAGATTGAGACACCAATAGATATAACGTGAATCAACAATAAATCACAACAAACAGTAAATCAGTGCAGATCAGGGGCTGTTAACGATTGCTGGCATCAATGTGATGAGCATGTCTAAGAATTACGGCTTAGTATACATTCTGAGGCATGGGGAGAATGTTTAAATTTGACTTAGGCTGAAAACTTAGTATTCAATTTGTCTGGTTTGGTCAGGATTCCTTTCCAGTACCTTATAGTTTTCAAGCAACCCTTGTAACTAGTCAACCATCACTGCCCTTTCTCACGTTAAATGATCCTAATTTCATAATATAAGTGATTATCAAGTTTACAAAGTAACTTATTCTAAGTCAAAAGGTCAATCTGGTATCAGAGAGCTAAAAGTACAGTAGTGGGATTGTGTTGTATAAAATTCAAATTAAATATGTTTGAAACTTTGAATAATTAAATGGGAATAGCATTTCAAATATAGAGGCAAAGGCTGCTGCTGGGCTGATGGTAATTTAAAATATCAATGAATAAATTATTATAATTGATATATTGTTTAAGTTACCTACACAATATACATATATATGACTAAATACAAAACAAAATAAGTTATTGTTTAAAAAAAAAAAGAAAAAAAAATGGAGAGTTATAAAGAGCAGAAAGTATGGGTACCCAAATTATGAGTGTGAAAAGATACAAAATAAATAATTCTCCTATTAATACATTTAAAATACATTAACACAATTTCTAAATTATGACTTGCATCTGTTAAAATTTAATGGTTAAAATTAACATAAAAAAAGAGGTATTGGGGTATTGTTTCATAGCCACTATATGTTAGGTTGGGGAAAAACTTTTTTCGAATTTTACATTGACCTATAATAAAGAGACGCACTGTCCCACAGTCAGATACAGTCGCAGGAAACAAGTGCGAAAACGGACAGTTAAGCATTCATTACATTTAGTGTAGTTTTGTCGCACCTTCTGTTACAATGTCAAAGTTTTCTGTCAAAAACTGCAAAAATAATATGTAAAAAGATACGTAAAATAATGGTATTTCTTATTTTCGATAAGCGGTTTTGTTCATTTGTAACAGGTGCTCAATCATGTATTGTAATAAGTATTTTGTATTTCTTGATTTAAAGTAGCATCAAAAACCTTGATATAAACCAACTTAAAAGAAATAGAGCGAAGCAGTCTCATATTTCTTGCATTGTCACATTATTTAGTCACTTAATAATAGAGACTGATGGAATTTGCCTTTTTTATTTTTTTTTACTTATTATTTGTTTTATGTTTATGCAAATCTTAAAACTACCTTTAAAGAAAAATCATAGGCACAATAGATTAAACCTATTCCAAAAATAACTATTTTTATTATCTTTGAATTTGATTTTTAGCAAATTATATTATAGGTACTATGTTCATCAAAAATAAGTTAATGATTAATGAATTGTCAATTTATTTTATTATATAAATAATACGAAAGTTTCATATTGCTATACAGTGGAATCTTAATAACTCGGACGAATCAGTTTAAAATTGGAAAAATAAAATTAATTTACATGTGAACTCAATGAAATGGACTGGTTTCAATGAATTGCAATATTTGACACGGTTGATTGAAGTGATTAATTTTTGATAATAAGTGATTTATTATTTTAAAATTAACTAAACAAATGTTAAAAACAAAATTCTTTTTGAGATAACTCAATTTTATTCAACCCATAAAGCTTAAATTTTCAGGTAACAATTTTTTTAAATTCCATAATCCCACCATAATTCTACCAATACATTTAGAAGGTATTAGAAAAAAATACTGAATTTGGCATAATTTTTTGGAGAATAAAGCTCATTAATTTTCAAAATTGATTAACTGATTAGTATGAAAGTGGTGTGTAAAAAGGGAAAGTATTTATAATTGCATTTTTGAGAATATTCAAAATAGATTTCACCAATTAAAGAACAACTTCCAAAAATTTTTTTGAAAAATCCTTAGATGTCTCTAATCTAATGAACTTGGTTAATTTGATACCATACCATGTCCAAATCGAAAGAGAAAGCTGTAGACAAAAACTAGTATACAATAAACAAAGAATGTAAAATTGTGAAATACCTTTCATAAATTCTACCGAATATTCTTTTCTGCACTCTAGGCAATGTGAGGTGAAAAATGTGCCATGAGCTTCCACAATCTTGTCTTCCGCTATACCGGCACCTCTTTCTAAGGTGTCAATATTTTGAGTGTAATGACGAAGCAATAAACCTAAAATGAATACATAGAATTTGAAATTCAGATACTTCAGAATATCAATTGAGTAAGTCATGAATATTAATTCACCTCATAGTATATTGAATGTCACTATCGGTGGCAAAGGAAAATTAAAGAAAATTTAACTCAATAGATATTTAATTTTACTTTTTCTTCCCATTTTGGTAAAGAACAAATATTTAGAATGAAAATTGAAGAAATATAAAATATGTACACTGTTTATTAATGAAATAATTATAGCCTAAAAAGCTTATAAAACTTCAATAGGGCTACTAGATAAATATAATACAAAGTAAGCAGTCCAAGAATAGATATTAGGTATGTTGAATTCAATAGGCATGGATAGAAATTTACATGATTGTGAAGAACAATTTGGAATTCAACTTGCCATTTGATATCTTACAAGGACACCATTCTTTTTTATAAAATATCCCCTTTCCCCAAAAGGGTTGGAGATAATAGACCTTCATGTGGTATGATTTTCACATATCTCTCTTTTTTCACAGACATCCATCAATCGTTTTATGCAAGCTCGGCGGTTTCGGATTCTTAAAGTTTTTATAAGTGATAAATAATGATAAAATTACATTACCCTTTTCATGCAGCAGTCTAATAAAATAATGTGAAATTGTAGGTTTAAAATTCCCTGGGAAAAGTTCCTTTGCCAGCATGAAGAAAGGTTTTGGATTTTGGCAGAAAAAGTTGATTTCAAATATAGCTTGTGGTTCAGGCAAATTGTACTTCTGTAGATTGTGGTAGAGTCCTGAAACTGGACTGCGAAAGTCCGGAATGCCAGCAGCTGGAAAAGAACATTACAACATTAATTTCTATAATGTAAGGAAGTAAAAACTACTATATACTAGTTTGCACATTGAATTACAATAAATTGATAGGACCAGCCCTAATATGTGAATATGCCTCCTATTAGGGGCAACAATATAATGCTTCTTTTATCAATTAATAAACATAATAAATATAACAAACATACAAAAATATTACACTTTATTATAATGTATAATGGGAAAAAAGCAAAAGCATAATTTCATTGAGTAAATAACATATGTATTAAATTAATGTACTACATTATCAAAAATTATTTATAGAATAAATTATCAATTATTGGTCTATATTCATGAGTTTATTTGATTTAGTATTTCAATTATCAAATTACAGTTGTTTATAAACAAAAAATCCTATTTGTTAAGTGACATATCTTGTATAAAATACAAGATACCACATTTTAATGTAATGGTAGATGAAGTGGATTACTGTGGACTACTTTTTGCAGTTGTAAAAATGAAGTGTACAAATTTGGATAGAATTAGTATACTATATGTGATTTACAAATAATGGACAGTAATGATATATTTTTGTTGTTGGTAGATTTGTTTTTGCCATGATATTAAAAGAAAGCGAGTTTATGACTGTATGAAGACACTTTTAACAATTTTTCTATAGTAATAGTTAAATATGGATATATATCATAAACCATACCATTACAGTTGTAAGCAACGCTCTCATGTATTAATGTTAGATAAATTGGAGATTCGTTTTATACCTACAATGGAATGTGTGTTTGTGAGATGAGCATACTAGCATCAGTTTAGTCTTTTCCATAAGGGCATATGGAGCACAGGCCCAAAGCCCCCAGTCCGTTAGGGGGCCCCTAAACGCAATCATTGTCCAATAATTTATGCATAAAATTACATTCTATCTTCATTTACAATTTATTTTGTTTTCTAAAAGGATCCCAAAAAATACCCAAAGGCGAAAGATTTGTGCTTCCAAGAGTCTCTGCATAGCCTAAGATGGCCCTGGCTAGCATACTAACAGACCTTCCAAAATATCTGTCTAGGTGTAGAAATTAAAAACTGGTGGTTAAAAAAGCCATTAGTTGTAGCTGTGTTTATTTTTTATCTATGATAATCTACACATATATATAAAACAGTAAATTAATTGACTGATATATAAATGCATAGCCCAAACTATTGGATGTAAAGAGATTACTGTTATAATTTAGGAAAGCACAAAGCAAGGATTTCAATCCCTAAGGGGGTTAAAATGGTGAAATATTGTTGTATGGATAATCAAAACCATTGAAGTTGCAGACATCAAACTTAACTTTTTATTTACTGATAGAAATAATGCAAGACAATAAATATATTGTTTTTTTTTTTTAATTAACCCTGAAGGGGATAAAATATAGTATGGAATGATGAATGATGAGATGAAATGAAGCTATTTCTGTCATAATTATATTTTAGCTAATTATAGTAATAAAAAAGAGTGCATCGGGGGTACACCTGGTAGATGTGAAACATCAAAACTCTTGTATATTGTATTATTATAATTGGAATAATATGATGACAGGTATTGTAAATGAAAAAAGAGGCTCATTATTGTCAATGCCACATTTAATATTACATTTCATTAGTTAACTCTGTTACAGTAGTGCTAAAGTTTGTTTCTCGTAGACTATCCTTTGATTTTATGAAAGTTACAATTGGTTGATAATAGCTAAAATAAAATGTACATTTTGGATGTAATATTCTGTTTACGCCATTTTCCCCCCTTTAGTATTATAGTTTGTCAAAAGACAACTGACAGCCACGGGGGCGGGAGGGATATGCGCGTGACTTCAAACAGACTTGCTTGCCGGTGCATTGGAGGTACTTTGCTTACGCGATACCAACGACGCGGTGCGGATCAATGCAATTTTATACAAAAAATATGTTAGCGGGAGTGAAAACAACAAACACAATAGTGTCACAGGACGATCGTGATCTCGAAAGCACCTAGACACAGATTTCTCAAGGTTGATTTGACGCGTACATATTCACTATCACTTATTTTGGAAACTTTGTAAACAATGATCAGGCGTTCACTGCGTAGGTCAAAATTAAGTGTTTCTGAAGTGTGAGACACCCGGTGTTGCTTTATGTCAACGCTTTATCCTCTCTGCTTGCACACAGGGCTAGGCGCAAACGGCGTTGTCTAAAACCAAGCATCTGCTGAATTTTAAGATGTCTTGGTTTTACTCTAGTCTAACGCGCGTATAGATGTTTTACATCAAAATAATAACATGCATTATTTTTAAAAGTAACCCCAAAAGAGTGATATAATGGTTGAAATCATTATATATAAATAAACCACTGAAGAAGGTCAAATTATGGAAAATTGAAACCGCTATGTGTATTTTGTATTATTTTTTGCATACTTAAACTATTTATTTGATGACTATGAAATTAGCTATATGTTGTACATGCGAACGAAAAGCTTAAAAAAAAACTTGGCTTCAACTTCATACTTCTGCCACTAAAGATTCTATAGATTCTTTCACTCATAGAAAAGGTAATATAGTCCAAATTTTATTTCCATTCCATGAGCATTTGTATAAATTAGAACATCAGAATTAAAATTGCACAAAGGACCAGAAATATAATTGAAAATTGATACCAGGCTCGAAATTGAAAATGAGACTAAGTTCAAAATTAGAATCAAGAGCTTGACTAGAATCGAAATGAGAAGCAGTGAAATCAAAATTTAAAGTGGGGTTGAGACCAATAATGGTATCACAATCTTCTTAGATCAAGATCGAAGTCCGAATCAAATATAGGATCGCGATTGGAAATGGGGATGAAAAAAATTGGCATCAAGAGTAGGACCAGGATCAGAATTGAGAACGGGATAGCAATCTGGATCATGACTTGGTGATGGAGCAATATGTAAGATGAAGGAATTAATTTTATATTTACCCGGGCAGCAGTAACAGGCATAAGCTAATAATAAATAAAAAAACAAATAAAAAAATCCATGTGTTTTAGTTTAATTTTTAGATTATTGTCACAAATAATTATTAACCCATTACTATTAATGGGTTATTAATATACCTATGTATATACTCCAAAATCTTATTACTTAAGATTGAGGGACTTGAATCTGACCCTCGAACAAAGCCCTCCATGCTGTTAACAATTGTCGTCATCAGTTATGGTGCCATCCAGGCCCAATGTCTAATCATTCCCTCCAAAGCAGAGTGAATGGTACAATTTTACTTAATAGTTCATTACATTATAATGCACGAAACTCTTGTTACTGTGGAGTTAGTCACAGAAGCGTCACAATGATGTAAAATAGGGACGTGGAGAAGGAAAGGTCAGGAAGCATTACACTTGCATATTGAATTATTTGCAATTCAGAGCGGCAGTTTCGTGCATTGTATTACACTTTATTTGCACCTGGTCTGAATTCTAACATATTATCTTCAGTTCGAAAGCAGTACTCTTGATTTGGTTACCACCATTAACAAATGAAAAATGATTAAGATGAGAATTGGACTCCTGCATGCAAATTTCTTAACAGGAGCAAATTGAATAAAATATCTTTGTTTGTTGTTTTGTCTAATAGCATGTTATGTAGGTTTTAAAGATACAAACAACATCATTAATTTTGTGAAAAACATGTTCAAATTAAAAATATGTGATTGATGTGTAAATAAATTCAGGAATACATGTCAGAGATTTTTAAATTTTTTTGAAAAACATAATAGAAAAGTAATCGTAACCATAAATAGATAGTTGTTAAATAGATAAAATGCCTCCTCTTTTGAAAGTTCTAAGGAAAAAAATTACATACATAAATTCTGCTAAAGTTCTAACTGCTTGTTAGAACAGTTTTAGTAAGGTTAAAATAGAATTAAGTTTTCATGACATTTTACCACTAATTTATGTTTAATTGTTGTAGTCCAATATTATACTTTAAATATTTCAAAGCTATATAAAAAATTAATCAAATAGCATGACAATAATTTGTATACAAAAATTCTTTATTATTCTAAATGTTTATTATAGGTGACGACAATGAAATAAAAAACCTGTTATAAGATGATTTTAATGAGGGCATATAAAAATTTTAAATGTTTATTAAAATTATTATGCCTAGAAAACAACACAAAAAGCCCATAAGTAATATACATATTTCACATATCTTCACAATTTTTTTAATTTATAAATTAATTCAAGTCATATAATTAAATTACATCAACTTTGTAACACTAGGATAAAAATGAAATATTTACGAGAGCAACAAAAAAAATGTAGACAACAAAATGCCACAAAATATGACTTTCATTGACATGTTAAATAATGATTAGTTTTTGCAAAGGCTATTCTCATAATTTAGTGTGACCTTGATAATAAATTGTACACAATACCTAAAATGTACAGGGTCTTTTCCACAATACAGTCTTTAATACAGCATAATTCATATAAAAATTCAAACAACTATTACAATATATAGTATATTATATTAAAAGTAACTTACAAGTGGATATACCCGCTCCAGCCAATGTTATAATATTTTTACAGCGGTTGCCTTTGATCCATTTTACGACACCGTCAAAAGTAACTTCATCTAAAACTTTTTCTACTGGTGCTGAAGGTTCGGTAAGGTCGTAAAAGCCAAGTTTCAAAGCCAAATAACGTCGTATAGAATCTACATCTAATTGGTCACGTATTCGAGAACCTAAACTTCCACTTGGTTCACTTGCATTTGGCGGGACGTTATCTTCTACGGGGTCCTCAACTAAAAATGTGCAACAAAGGTAAAACAAACAATACACATGATGTAAAATAGTATTGTCTATATGTTAAATTACCGTCGGTTTTGGTTTTTGGTGAATTGGACGACATTGTTATAAATTTACGAATAAATATAGCCGTCTGAATTCTGCTACACCACAATACTTTTGACAGATCAGCGAGTCCCATGTTTTATAAACTGGTGACTTGGATACAAATTACTAATTGTATCTATTTTTGTATATGTATTTTGAAGTTGTAGTTTGACATGACAATGTTTTATGTTATTCCAGTACAATGTTTTTTAATTAATGATGGGATAGGAAATTTTTGTTTGAAGATTAATAAGATATATAACAAAGATGTTTAATATATTTAACAAGAACTATCTACACAAACAAAAAACTTTTTCCTAGTTAGAGATGTATGAATATAGGCCTTTTATCTCGTTCTAATTAAACTACATATTATGAAATATTAAATATCATAGCGTCTAAAAGCCAAACGAAAAAAACGATCTTTTAATTTATTAGAAGTTGTAGTCACATAATTTTTTTTGATGATAGATTTGTATCTTAAATATCGATTATCTACCATTAAACATTTTCACACAATTCCTTACTTAATATTTTTTCACAAAAATATTTTTATTGTTTGCTGTTAAGTAATATTTTTTAAAAGTACTTACAAACATAATATTTTGAACAAAGAACCGTGACAATGTGGTATACAACTTTAATATTTAATACACCAAAAAATTTTTTTTTATTGTAACATTGTACCATATCGTTAACTAGCAGATAAAATGAAATGATAATAAAAAAATATTCAAGCACAAGCTTTTATTCAAAAATTCAATTGTACTAAAATACAAGGGCATAACTTTACGCAAGGGTGATGCTGATGAAAGTTATTTGTATAGATAAATAGAATAAAGTAGATAGATGGAAATGTATTTATTTATACAGGGACAATAATCAATGAGAAAATAGATATTCATAATTGTACCTAATATTTTATTACATGAGATAATTTGAAAAGTTTGTGCCGTGCAATAAATTTATTTAGTTTGAATTCCTCTTTCTCTGTTTTTTATTTGCGCTACAAGTTTTTGAAATCATGTGATATAATAGGATATTTTCAACTTTTTAGTTTTTTCTTATTTTGTGTATTTTAAGAAATGCATTATTATTGTATGAGCTAAGAGAGTTCGTTCGCGACGATACGTTTTTCGATAGCCCATTGTCATTCAATACATCAACATGACCTCACCTTTACCTGGGTGAAGCTACTTATTTTAGGTTGAATCTTACTCGTACATGACGAATATTGCAGTCCAGGTTTGATTTTTTTGACTTCTCTTAGACGGGTGGCAAACCAATACTAATGACGCCCGTGTCACCCACTTTTGCATCCACAAATGAGCCCACACTCTATAAGGTTGCAGTTTTATAACACAGTTGCTTTGATTACCTTCCAGACTCTAGAAAGTCTAGAATACTTACCAAGCCAAATTAAACGAGCCCAAACACGACGGGTCTATCTTGTTTAGTTCAGAAGTTCCTTTGTTTATTCGTACTTTCCGTGTCCATTTACAAGACCTTGATGTCATGTAGTACCAGAGGACTTGCCAAGACAAAGCAAATGAGCGCAAACTCGATGGCTTTACCTTGAGTAGTTTAAAATTTCCTATGGGCATCTTTCGACACTATCATCAAAACAGCTTCGTAGTACTAGGTACAAAGACACGCTAGTATACTAATTTTGAGTCCAATCGAACGTCAGGAAGTTGTTCTAATTTAGCTTCCAAGATTTGACTCACATATATTGACGCGACAAGTTGAATAAAAGCTTGTAATATTGAAAAATAGTTCAACTAATCATTCAAGAATATAATTTTTAAAGTACACAAGTGTATCCAAAGTACAATAGTTTTGAATTATTAAATTGAAGATTGTAGGAGTGAGTCAAATGATGTGGTATCATATTTCACTGGTACACATGATTTTGGTAGAGTCCATTTGTCCAATTCATAACATTCTAGTGGTCATCCGACTTTAAATTGTATTTGTAGTTTGCGAAACTTAGTGAAATTGTTTTAATTTAATTTTAATTACATAATGTATTTTCATTTGCTGCTTATAGCCAATAACTTAGTAACGACCTCTACAAAAACACGAAATGGTGCTAAATAAACGAACGTTTAGATTTTTGTACAAGATTTTTATTAACTTGCAACGTTTGTATGTAAGTTGTGGTTTCATAATTTGCAAACCATTTTTTAACCAATTCATGGTACCTAATTGTGTTAAAATTTGGTATGTTTATATGAGTTAAGTATTTATAGACAATGCAACATTATAGTATTATTGAGCTGATCTGACCATGGAGTTGAAAGCTCGCCATGGAATCTCTGTAACGAAACAAAGTAATCCCATAGAGTTTCTGCTTGTTTATTTTGTACTTTAGATCTATGTGATGTCCAAGGTCATATAATTACCCAAGCTCGAGTGGTGGAGCAATTGCGCAGGAGTTGAATGACAGGGGGTGGCAAAAAACACATCGTCGTTAACGTACCAACTGTTGTAACGAAATGAAGTAATCCAATCGAGTTGACTTTGGGTTGCATTGGGATATAAAAGTTCTAAATTAATATCTCCTAGGAGTCAAGCCAACCCTATCTGCTTGTGGTACATTCTGCTAGTTAACGAATAAGGCTCTGGCGAAACTGTTCAATCTTAAAGTGGGGTACGTGCTGAGAAGCTGAATGGCAGGCGGTAGCAAGCAAAACATAATTTACAACCAAACCGAATAGTATAAAAAAGATAAGACAATCAGATAAACAAAAACGGATAAACGGGTAAATCGTGTAAATAATATTAATGGAGTAAATGGTGTCAACTTTATTTAATGTAAATCGAGTAATTAATGTCCATAGTGTGAAATACAATGCCAACTTTAAATTAGTGTAAATAATGTCAAAGATGTAAATAATGTAAATAGTATAATAAAGTTAATGATCTAAAAAATGTTAATGAATCAAAAATCTTTAAGAATAAAAAGTGATTTATCATTTAAAAATAAAAACAAATAAATAAAAGCTTTTATTTTAAAACAAAAACGAGATCTAAAAAGAAAAAAAAATTAAGTAACAATTGTTATATATGTTTCTAGTTGGCATATTCTAGATTCAGGATAACCCTTTCTTAGTTACTCATCATCGTAATATAAGCGTACGTAGATAGGTAAGTTCTAGGAACATATTTAAATAGATATTTTCAAAATGTAAAATATAAATGGATTTTAAAAGTTTGAGATATCGATGTTCACTATACGTTATATATATTTAATATACAATATCTCTATGAAGAGAATATTATTTGAAACTACTGATCCAATTCCAAAAATTCTATTAATAATAGGAAGCCGCATGTATGCTACAGGTTATTTGTATTTCTTATGAACATGTGTTTTCGTCACAATAACAATGACTGGAGCCAGAAAAAATATGTATCTGGTTGATTTATCGGCGTTCGTTGCCTAAACGCTTTAAAAAAACCGGTCACGAGCATGTTGGACCATGCTCAATGTAGGGTTTTGAAGCCGTAATTACAAAGAAATGCACCACAAATGAAAAAACTACGTTGTTACACTTTTCTCCATGTTTCCGGCACATAATAAGTATAAGCACTTTAGTCACCTATAACTAGAGAAACAAATAGGTATGCCGACTATCACTCTTAAAATAGTGTAAACTAATAAGCACCAGCAAAAGCGTGATCTTCGTGGTACTTACTTCTTTTGTTGAGAAGCGCAGTTTTTCAGCAATAACTCAAAAAGGATATATTCGATCATGTTAAAAATAATTTTCGTTGAAAGTATTTATTAGTCGTTGTTTTTGTAATTGAATCAAAAAATTTCTTAAAAATCTTAGAACGTTTTTAAAAGAAGTGCCGAAATATACAATACATATTGATGTTATATGAAAATATTTTTTTTCAGCTTCTGTTATATGTATGGAGTGCCTCCCGTACATATATTTATTTTTGTTATTTAACTATTAAAGTAGAGGCTTATACAAGATGCCTATACTATAAACTTCATCAATATAAATCTCTTGATTTTTAAGAAAAATACCTGTGACATACGGACGGACATTACGAAACTATAAGGGTTCCTTTTTGGCATTTTGGCTTGGAACAGAAATAAAATGAACAGCGAAAATATTAACCCTTAATAACTACAAAAAAAGTCTGTGACGCCGTTTATCTATGTTTAAAATTTCAGTTAAAGATGGTATTTATGTTAAAAATGAAAGACATTTTACAGTCGTTAACACCCAATCTTTATCAGATCAGTGTGGAGGCCCGTTTTAGGTTACGCAGGGACCCTCGGGCATACAGAGGCTGGGTCCTTAGACACGGAAAGTCGGGGCCCTTGGACTCACAGAACTTTGAACTTTGGGTACTCGAGAGTTTGGGACACTTCTAAAAAATCAAATATTACGTGAATAAAAGCAGAATAGTATTTTAATTACAAGTTACACGACGATGTTGGCATTCCGGGCCCCCGCTTCGATGGGGGCCCCGGGCTTGCGCCCCGTGTGCCTTATGGAAGAGACGGAACTGCGTGGAGGGCTTAAAATCCAAGCAACTCATTCTGAAATAAAATTAGTTTGGGAGAGTATGGCTTATCAGAGAGCTAAGTAAAACCTGATACAACAATCAACATGAAAATTTTATGAATAAAGAGTTTGCCTGTTACAGTGAATGAATTATTTTTTTAAACAATTTAAAATGAAGATAGTAAGTTTGCAATTAAAAAAAAAAAAAACGATTTGTGGATTCATTTATCACGGATCTTCGAAATTGTCACCCGTATGTAATTTGAATTGGTGCTAGGTTATATAATATAAGAATCCCCTAGGAAATAATTTTTGAAATCCACTATTTATCGGAGTAAAAGAAGATTGAATTTTGCATGAAACTTTTTATGGAGCGAGGTGCACGTCTGTGAAATTTGGTAGATATAAATATTGTCTATTAATAAATGGCGAGACGCATATTTCACAATGATGTGAGGGCAAGTAGAATGTATAAAAATGAGTATGCGTTTCGATCGTTTTTTTGCGTGTTCAAACCATTCATTCAATTACAATGAAACTGGCGACATGTTGTATTTGAGAATGGGCAGATTTCTGAAAAAGAAACCCAACATTCGTATTTGAGGTTGTCTGTGTATTTGTATTTTTGAACTGAAGCACTGAATAGATTCTAAGAACTACTTCATTAATAAAAAGTTTCCTTAGTAAAATAGGCTATTAACATTTGAATTTCGTTTTCATGCTACATTATTCACGAGTAATATAGCACAAATTTTTATTTTTATACTAGTATTTATCTCGCTTTCGTTAATATTAGAACTGTGGTCGTAACGGAATCGCAGTTTTAAATGGGACGAAGAGCATAATCGAGAGCCGAGACAGGGAAAGTTCGCAATTGACCAAGGTCGAAAATCGACTGTGAGACCAAAATTGAATCAAGATTGAGAGCGGAATCGGTATAAGAAGCAGTATTTAGATGAGGATTGAGAGCTAGATTCGTAGCGAAAGCGAAATTAGAATTGGTATTCACTTAAATTGAGATCGGGTTTGGAATTAAAAGCGGGATCGCGATAAGAATCAAGTGAGAGATAAAATGATATAGAGATCAGGATCGGTCTCAGATTTGACAACGGGATAACGATCAGGGTCATTACCAAAATGTAGTATTTTAGCTAGCTCCATGGGCTAGCTGTTTCGCAGACAACCTAAATAAAAAGGTATGTGTCCTTCAGAATGCTGTATTCTACATGTTTTAGCTTGGCTGCAGATTCAGCTGCTGCTTTTGAGGTATTATTTCGGTGAGATGCTGCGAATTGCAGATTAGACAGACAGATCTAATGGATTTACGTTAATCCATTAGGTCGCCAACCATCCGAGCGGCTAAGACCAGAAGGCCCACATGCATATGAAACGTTGGCAGATATCTGTGCCTGCCGGATAATATTACCGAGGGCACAGTGGTGCGGTAATCTATCAGAGTTAAGTTTACAACTCAGCCAATTATGGCCTCTACGGTTGAGCCACAAATGCATAAGTGTGGTTCGCAGACATTATTCTCAAATGAAGTGCACAGCCGCCCCAAGAGTGTTGTCGTCAAATAATGTATCAAAGTTGGGTGAAGGCGGCGCGTGCAACCATACTTCAGATTCTAAAGTGAGAACAGCTCTCAGCCTAGCTTTATTATTAGCGTCGGGACCTCCCTTTAATAGTCGTTAAAAGTAGTTTTGCTATCTATTTCATCCTAAGAACGCTAACTACCAGGAGATTCCCGGATGTTATGGTCTGGATTAATGTGTAACTAAGTAATAAGTGCATCATTTTTAAAGGGCGTTTGCAGTTTGTTGCTTCACCTGAGAGGATAATGGCAGTGAGTTCCACCACCCCTCGAGTAGGTGGTTATGCGATTTTTAATCTGCAAGGAAAGCATGTAGGTTAACATCACATAACCGTCGGACATCCAGGCCGCCATAATGTATCGGTACAGTAGCTTGAACCCACCGGTCATCATACAGAGAGACGTTGAGGATATTTTTGGCGCTCCGTCTCACAGTTTTGTCGACTCCAACAAAATGTGAAGGGAAATAACCAAGTGAGGCAGGTGCGGATTAAATTGTCAACAATAGGAGTTACTGGCGTAATAGGATTAGGGCGACATATGCTGGGAGTTCAAGAAGGCGCTCAAAGATTGTGAAAGTGACGATTTTCAGGATTTTAAGGCATCTGGGATGGCTACGGGAAAAATTGGAGAAAAACTCGTATACATTTTTAAACTTTCCAATTTCATGTAAGCAGTTTTGTGCTGCTCTCCTAGTTGAACTGGTGGAATACACTAAATAGTTGCATTGAGCATTCGGATCTCTATCAAGTGTTATCGATGGGATATTCTGGGAAGCGATCGAAGTGGACCCAGGGCAGAATGCCTTTGCGCATGTGGCTAATGTTTATGTGGGGGGTTGTGTGGACCGGTACTGAATTTGGATGATCCTGAGCAGTAAAGGCAAGAGGTGCGGGGCGGAAGACACATGTCATTTGGCGCGTTTGGTCGATAAGGCATATAATGTTTAAAAATTAAAACGATTGCGATAAATATATAAAAAAAAACAAAGTTCCCGAGAAAGGAATACTAAACTTATTGGAATATTAAAGAAAGTGAGGATCGAATTATAATAAATACAGTTGGTTCAAACACTACTTTGTGATGCTATCCTAGTCTAGTCGAGTAGTAAGTTTTCTGCGAAAAATAGTTAAAGGTCTTCTAAAAATATGAGCGATGTGAAAATTTTGTTTTATGTGGTTATTTATAAAATTTTTAATATTTAAAAAAGATATTTCTTAACTAATGATTTAAACGTCTGATAAATAAAATAACGATTATAAACAATTAATAAAATGTATTATTAAGAAAAATATTTATATAAATGAATATTTTATTACGACAATAAAATGGCAAAAACTTATTTTCAAAAAATATGTTTTTTTTTTCATCACATTGTCATATTATATTATATCAATAATTAACTAAATAAGTATGTTCAATTTATTTAATGGTGTTGCTTATTTTAATTTACAACTAATTTTCCCGCATATATCTGTACGTACGAACGTAATGTAGTCCCTATCCCTAATAGTACTAACTAATATACTTACCAAAAGTTTAATCGAATGACTCATGTGCTTAGTTACTTTTTTTTTTTTGTATTACTGGGTTATTATTTTATTTATTAGGACTTACTTGCTTTATATAATTTTAAGCATTTTCCTCTCCTTTCTTAGTTAATTATATTAATATGCTTCAACCAAATTTATACAAAAATTATAATTTAAATCTAAATTTTAGAAATTGTCAAACGTTTTGATTTTAGTCGTACGATAATTAGACTATTATATGCTTTCGTTGATAGCATTACAATGGGAAGCTTTCATTCAAAATAAAAAGTCCTATTGGGTAAAAGTGTCTTTACTTTCATGAAACAAGCGCTACATTTGTTATTTGATTTCCTTGATCATTTCTCGTATTTGTTCTATGGATCTATGTTTTTATTTCGAGCCGTGAAGGACTAAATTATACTTATATTGTTCATGGTGTTGTTTCGCGGAAATTCATTATTATACGCTTACTTGTGACATACAGTAACACGCACCATGAAATCCACTATACATTTCCGAAAATTTCATTTCAAGCCTTTCTCATATACATGGAAATAGTGACTGAATGAAAATACACGAGAAAGGCTTAAAATTAAATGTTATGAAATCGTTTCGCAATTTTAAAAGATTAAAATGGAAATAAAATGTCTAGTGATAAAATTAATATTTAGAAATCGGCATTATATGGGTTAATCTAAAAGTCATTGGAAGATCAAAAACTAAGCAAACTAGCAATTTATTTTCATTATTGTTTCCAAAATAATACCTGTTGAGATTTATATATCGCAGTTTTCGATGGAACCGCTGTGAGAAAAACTTTGCTTATTTGTACTTAGGGGTCGCTTGGACGGCCTTTTCGTGTGCAGCTATCGTTTTCTCAGCGTTCATAAACCCTTTCCTCGAAGTTTTCCTTTTATTTTAGGAAATAAGTAAAAAAAGTACGATACTAAGTTGGGATTTTAAGACTTGTGAACTACTATTTCTATACCTAATGCCCCCAAATAGTTAGTTATTTGTCTGGCGGTATGTGGTGAGGTGTTGTCATGACGAAAAACAATTCTACTGCGAGGTCGTTTATCCCGATCTTTTTCCGAAACAAGTGGCAAACAATTGTTAGTGCACCAGTCTTTGGTGACTGTTTCTTTATGTTTTAAAACAATTGTTGCATATTGACCTGTCATGCCGAAGAAAGAGGTTACCAACTTTTTTAGTAGGTAACTCCTCGAAAGCGGCATAAACTAAAACGACAAAATATTTGCCCTTCGATTAAATTACGAGTATCCACCGAGGACAAAACTTCTCGATCGCTTCATGAACATGAACGATTTTGTGCACTCGACTAATGCCGATGCCTAATGCTTATTTCCCTGAATGGAACAACTATAAAGGATCCTCCGATAGATCGAAATGACATCCGACATGACGCAAACCCTAACTGGCCATTGTAGGTTCGCGCAGTACCTATTTAGGTTTAAGCTGCAGGACTCACCATACTGCGCCATAAGACCCCGCCAAATTTCAGAACGTGCTGCACGTAGTCGACGACTGCGATAAGTTCCATCGGAGCGTGTGGTGCTGAAAATGGGGATAGACGTCCGGATCGCGAGGCGGTACCCCTAAAATTTTGGAAGATATAACCAAGAGAGAAAAGTTTTTAAAGTTCTACAGCATGGTTGTCAAACGTTGCGGGAAGTTGAACATAAATGCATAGAAAGGTAATAAGTGTGAAATGGAAATATAGAAACGTAATTTGAAGACATAGTATAAATGTATAGGAAAGTAATACATTGAATGTTATTTGGATATGTAGTACAAATGTACAAGCCTAGAGTGACAGGGAAAAATTTTCACAATGAATTGACAAATTAATAAATTGTCTATGTATTGAAAATATGTATTGAAATGAATGTAGGTATAAATAAAGAAGTTGAAATTAGTTATAAGAAATTTAATGAAGAATTAATACATAGAATAAGCATAATGTAATAGAATCATAAACAAAACGTAAAAAGGTTATAAAAAAAATACTAATATCTAAGCTTGTCCCAATCTGTTGGTAGGTCATTCTTTTGTCAGTTTCTATCATAATATATCTCTATCGTCACGAGTCGCAAAGGATTGATGTTGTCTTTGGTCGTCGCCTTAGAAGAACTTGCCTTACGCAGATCGTCAGTCAGATTAATGCGACCCCGTTTGAACTCGTTAAACCAATTATAAACAATGGCAAGAGGTGGAGCTACATCGTGAAAGGGCAATCAAAGTTTTTTATAACTTTTTGTCGGCTTATTTTAGCCGTTTTTTATCATTTTCGTTGACATTTGTCAACGAAAATGATAAAAAATCATTTCACTAAAATTTTCTTGCGTTAAATTTATGATGACGTTAGACAAACAATTTTCTTTTCGCCGTCGATTTATAAAAACAAAAGACAGATGAATGCAATATACACATACAATAAGGTTGAAAAATCGTTCTATTTTTTAAATTTAAATATGTTTTATTATATTACAGTTTTGCAGCCAGTTCAAAAATGTTAAGTGTCACGTACGTTTTGGTTGTTTGCTTGTGCATAAGGTAGTTTACTGATATTGACATGATAATGTAATTGTCATGAAGACTACAAGTGAAATCAAAATCAAAGTCGGTTAAAATACAAACTTTAACCCAAAAAAAATCTATGCCATCTCTTTCTCGCAAAACGCTGTTTAATATTATTCTATAAGGTGCAAGTAAACAACGACGTTACTGAGTACTAGTGTTTTCTGTGTCTAGCAATGTAATTATACTCGGGTATTTATAAAAATATCAAAAAATCGCATTCACTATACTTTTGGTTTGGTGATGGTTATTCTGTGACTAATAACAAGCATATCTGGTGGATGTTACTGTCTGCATATTTCTGAAGTTGTACCTAATTAGCATGAAATATATGTAAAAATTGTAATTAATTAATTGACGGTTAAAATAAATAGGAAAATAACACTTGCTTAGGTATTCGTTATCAGCCAATCTTTCCGAATCAATATTTGATTTGTTGGATGAGCATTTGTTGCGGAAGAACAGGTTCGAGGGTCCGCGGTAGGTTGTATGTTGCGTGTTACTGCATGTCGTCGCAGGCAAGCGTCTAAAGAATACTTATTCATGAGGTAATTGAAAACAGAAAGTATAACCTTCCAGTGCGGTGGTGCATGAACGATTAGAGAATTAACTTAGAATTATAAGGTATCTGGATGGAATTCCGTTTAATAGAAACTGACCAGAGGTTTTAACTGAGTTAAATCAAACTATTTGCTTTTCAGCTCAGAGAGCTCTCTTATTTGTTGGTCCCTGACGTTATCACAGTATTAGTGGTAACAGTTGTTGAACTCCGATATATTTTGCGAACGATAATCACTCGATGGAGAATTAAATTACATTTATAAACAAATATACCTTTTTATTAATTAATTAATTAAGTACATAGAAGTAGGAGACAAAACACATTTGAAGCAATATAAATTACACTTGTTAAAGGGGCAATTATTTGTTTCCAAAGTATTAATTTAAAATACATTATTTAAAGCAGAATTGAAACGCAATATAGTAAAGAACCTAATCGACGCAAAATACACCCATTCCATGGAACTAATAATTGAATATCCCATTAAAACTCCAGCTGTACCACCAAAGTTACCTGAAACGTTAGAAATAGATTGTAGAATGAATTTTGTAGAAATGAAAAAGATAAAAACAGAAAAAAATACAATAATACAGCTGGTATTTTGGTACATTTTCTACATATTGCTTAGTATTTTATATATTAATTTATACATGTAGTAAGATAATAGATAGAAAAAACCTGTGCAATAAAGATATTTGAAAAACTTCTTTGGGGAGTATTAAAAACGTTAACAGTATACATTTCATAGATTTTTATTATTTTCATCTGTCTTTCTATCTGTGCAGTTGTTCGCGAACTCGGTAAAAAGTATAGAATTTGACGAAAAGTATGGTAATAATTTATGCCTCGGAATAACATATGGCACAGTATTTATTCCGTTTCGATGCTATTTCTTTTACATTATTTGTTGATTTCAGAAAGAACAAGTCCATTAAAGTAGCACTTTCCCTGCTGCATACGATATTAAGTGCTTGTATTAATTTTATTTTTATTAAATGCGTATTTTAATATACCTATTTGTTTGATAACACATTTCCGATCATATTTTGACTATCGGACATAAATAACATAAAAAACTTACTCAGTAATTCGTACCAATAGAAGACCACATCCAACCGATCGAGAGTAGCATCTGGCGTGGGGTAATATACATTTAAAATGATTTTATTGGTAAGATTTAGTCCATATCTGAAATATTTACAATAAACAATAATGAAAATTTCTATTTTTGTCAATATCATGGGTGCGTCTATCGTCCATAGAAAATAAAATTAATTAGCAACACAAATTAGTGAGGTCATCATTTTAAGTTTACTTAAATACAAAATTATTTTACTTGAAGTCAAACCAGTTAAATACACCAGTTAAACGCACGCACGCATGCACGCACTCACACACACACACACACGCACACACACACACACACGCACACACACACACACATATATCCTTCACTAGTGGTATCAAACATACTTGAATGTAAATAAGGTTACAATTCAATAAAATAAATTACTTGTAACAATAGAATGTATTCATGTCACGTCCGAATTAAACAACTAAGATTTATTACAATGTGGAACATTCTAATAAATAAAAATGTATTTAAAATGTAAACAATGCTTAGGTGGTGAAGTTATAATAGTTACATTTTAAAGACAAGAAGAAATATATATATGTTATATACCAAAAATGTTTTTGGTGGATTATTCTGAATTTTAATTGTTTAGTTATGGGCGTACTTCTCAATAAAAGTTATCATATAATCATTGGAGTGTTCGTTAGTGATCCTGTGATTTGTGGATATGATGTCTTCTGGATGAATATCTGACATGCGTGTATTCTATTTCAGGTTATCTTTTTAAATATACCTTTAACGATACATTTCATCGTGATCCGCAAATCGTCGAGGCAAGTTTCTTCCATGTTCACTAATCATTTTTCCATTTTTATTTTGAACAAATATAGAATAAATACTATTTTTCTCCCATTTTTCAGGAATAATTTGTAGTACATTTCTATTTCTGTTTCTATTATATTCTTATCTAATCAGGTTTCGATATACACTAGCTTTTGGTCACAGCTTCCTTCGTGTAAAAATAGAACGAATTCTTTATTTTTTACGCAGATTGGTTATTAGTGACAGTAATGTAAGAGGAATGAATGTCTAAAGAGGGATTAAGATGAATGCTGGTCCAGAATTTGAAACTTAAGCAGGACCAAGAGTAAGAATAAGAACAGGAGAGAGAGAGAGAGAGACAGAGAGAGAGAGAGAGAGAGAGACACAGAGAGAGAGAGAGAGAGAGAGAGAGAGAGAGAGAGACAGAGAGAGAGAGAGAGAGAGACAGAGAGAGAGAGAGAGTCAGAGAGAGAGAGAGAGAGAGAGATCTTTTCGTAATACAATAATTTTGTGGTATTATGGCTGTTATCAGTATGTATTCCTTTGAGACAATTTGGTCATAACTGAATCGATGTTAGGAGATTTTAGAGCTGAATCGAGACTGTTACCGTTGGAGTGCTATGGACGAAAGCTAGAAATTCAATATTTTCGTTCGATTAATTTTTAAAATTTAGGATTCATACGTAACCCTACCCAAATCCATATTCTTATTAACTTTTGAATGATTTCAATAAACAATATCAAAACCAATTTTAAATAAAACTTACAAATCCAATAACATAATGCCTCATCGTTTGTCCATCGCACTCGCTATAATTATACGATTTTCCGATCTATGAGTTGAAAAAGTTCAATATACCAATATTTTTTTAATATTTTGTTTCATCTGCTACCATTGAATACTTACACGAATGCATATTGGAAATAATCGTTGGAATCATAGCTTGGTATAGGGACTGACGAGGCTCGGGTGAAGTGCCTGGTACGTTCACAGTCTGGCAAACAATGGACGCAGTAAGAAGAATCTTCCTGTTCTTCTTCTAAGCCCTCGGTCGTTTCCGCGTTGTCAGGATATAGTAAAAGCAGCTTTTCTATAAGACGATTCGAAACACATAAGAATTTATAACTCGAATATGACTACGAAGGTAATAAGCATGTTGTGTTATCTAAATATTATATTTAGCTTTATTACACTTAGCTTTTGCCTGCGTCTTTGGCTGCAGAGCAGTATGGAGTATGCAATATAGAGTAGAGTAATACAAAATATAGAGCGATTCTGTAAATCATCATCACGATCCTGTTATTGATTTCAGTTCCGATTCTATTGCCGGTTTTGATTTCGATCTCGTTCTAAAATGGAATCCGTTTTTATTTTAAATTAACATTCCTATCCCCATTTCATTTTCATGGCCATCCATGCGCTCGATTTCATTATCCATTCCGATTTTGTTTTACATCCTTATACCGTTCTTGTTCCTAATCTCAATTTTGTTTCAATTTCTATCCTAGTTCCTCTCTCTATTTGGTCCCAGTTCTGCTCTCAATTGATTGTATCGAATATGTCATTCGTCTATGCACGATAGAATCGTTTATGCATCTTTTTGAAAATATTCATAATTTCTTTCTTTTTTAGAACAACTTTGCCAAAGTAACTGTAACAAAAACGTATCATAGAAAATATACTTATCAATAACAGAAAATAATGCAGACACAACCCTACTGTTTAGGTCAAACTGTAAGCACGAGCGCGGTCATTAGGTGACGGCGGCATTTGACGAACTCGAATTAGGTTCTGCGATGTATTATTTTTGAAGAATTTATCTAGTTACTTACCTACAAATGACACTTGATGTTTCCAGTGATATAAAGGTCGCCGATGGCATTATTAAATTAGTCTCTGATTTTCCACATGCGTTCCACTCACTTCAAAAGAAACAAGGTAAACTAAGACAAATTATCGCTTAAAGGTTACGGAACGCGTAAAATTACTTGCGAACTCGCAGGTTGTTGACTGTTAGGATAAGTTTCACTATGAAACTCTTAGAACCGTAGCAATGTCACCTCTGCAAACTCCTTAATAATAAATCGTGTTTGTATATTCGATGGCAATGAAAGGAATTGTTATTAAACACTTCAATATTAATCACATACATTCTTAATTTCAAAAACTTTAATATCGTAAACGTAACATTTAAACTATAACTGTAACCTAAAAAACAGAATATCTAAACTTTCGTGCAAGTTCAACGACTGTACGCGGCCGCGCTTAGCTAGGGGGACACAATGTGACACCCGTCAGCAGCTGCGCATCACGAGGCACTGGCCGTGCTTCGCGCCTTAGCTGGCGTGGACGTGGACGTGGGACGCGGCGTGACGCACTACCTTCAACTGTCACAAGGTTGGAACATGGAGAATTTTTAAAACAGTTCTAAACTATTTTTCTCAAAAACGGCTACTTCAATGACGATAGTTCCTTTGGCAAAGTTGTTCTAAAAAGAAGGAGATTATGAATATTTGCGGAAACATGCATGATCTATTCCATACGGCATATCGATAAGCCTCAAAGTATGAAAATAATCGTGCTTCAAAACTAAAAGAAATCCCATACAATTTTTTATCCCCATTTCATTACTTTAGAGACTAAATAAAAAAAAAACACTGAAACACATACAAAGATATCAAATATCAATTTTCATGAATTTAACTTAAAAACTAACGGTACTTCTATACAAACTTTCAAACCACATTTTACTCCCTTTACTGTTCAATTTAAAAAAACACCTCGAATGTTTTACATGAAAAGATGAGCCCAAATACCAATTTTCACGACTTCAAATCTATATGGACTTGCAGCTTCCTATTCGTTCCTTTAGGAGCGCAATTTCCAAAAACTATTTAATGATTGCTTACATTATAATAACAAACCTGGTACAAAATTTCAAGTCTTCTTTACATCCGTTTTGGCTGTGCATTGATCATTCAGTCAGTTTCTATTTCATATAATATATAAAAGCAGAAATAGTGTGTACGTGCATGTACATTATCTCAATGCGTTGTACATTTTTGTGAGATTAGTTTAAAAAATTGTATACCTTTATATTTGTTGAGACATTTTAAGTCGGCGATCGTGCATACAGGACTTGAATTTTTAGGTACGGGTAAAAAATATGGCGTACATTTGCAGAGCGATTGAATAGATATCCTGCGGCAATTTATTATACAATTTCCGTATGAATAAAGATCATGGAATGTTTCCTGCATTTCGTCATGAAAATAACATTTTCTCTGAAAAAAAAAAGTTTTAGTTAGATATTGAGTTTGGTATAGGATAGTGTGCCTGGGTAGTTTGGAAAAGATAAAAGTCTGTATGAAATATATATATATTTGTACACTTTTATTACTAGTATTGAATTAATCTCTAAATATCATAGGTAAAAAGCACCAAGCGATCACCCAAATACGGTCATTTTGGTGACTTAGGCTCCCGCCCCATTCGAATTTCGATGGAGATTCGACTTTTAGTGTCGGTATTTTTTGGTGGAGGCATCTTGTCATCCTTTGTAGGTTATGTCATTATGTATGCTGGCTTTGGCCTGTAATGAAGACTATAACTTCCTTGCTTTTAATCAGCAATTTGAAGATTTAATCTCCTCTTTGCAGTACCTGTTAATTATTCAAATCCTTAAAAACAAATATTTTACTTTTATTTTTGGGTGACGTTGGATGTGGTTGTAATTGCTTTACGTAAGAGCGCAGACGTGTTGAAATATCAGTACGTCTGTAGTGCTGCAATGTGAGTTATACTCGAAGAGCTTGCCTGGTTGGCGTAAGGGTTCATCATATACTAATTCGGCTGACGAAGAATATAAATCAGTTTTGAAGGCACTTCATATTCTTAACAAAATTAATGGGAATGATTCTGTCAACTTAGTGTTAGCGTGAAAGACGATGGAAGTCTTTAGCTGTTTGTGGAATCTTTCTACCAAGCTATAGCAGGTCGGGTGATAATCAGTAGTGCGTTTATGTTTAAATTTGATTACTTTTGGCAAATATTCGAAAAGTGCTGATTCGAACCGGCGTCCGCGGTCAGTGACGATATCAGCCGGACACGCGAATCTTGATATCCATCCAATCACCAACTGCCTCGACCGAAATGTCGTTAATAGATATAACTTCTGGCCACCGTGTAAACCTATCGATGGTTGGTAGATAATAACGATAAATTTCTGAGACAGGTAGTGGTTCAATTAAATCGATATGAACAAATTGAAAATGTTCGCGTCGCAGATAGAAGTTACTTAGCGGTACAGTAACATGGCGTGTTTTTTCGTCCGCTGGCATTGTATATATATTTTCGCCCATTCTCTGCAGTCTTTTCTTACCCCCGGTTAAACGAAGCGCTATACGATCATATGTGCTGACGCATTCGCATTTGGATGGCTTAGTGAGTGTAAACTATCCAATATCTGTTTTCTAAAGGATTTAGTATTGAAAGGCCAACAAGAGAATCTGACAACCAGGTATGTAGATCTTATTAAGTAGCAGAAATGTGTTTTCTCCTAATAGTTGTTCCAGTTCTTGGTCAAAATTCTGTGATTTCGGTAAAGTTACCAGATCTACGGATGCCTAAATTTCATTAAACTGCGATAGGGTATTCGCGACAATGTTGTTTCGAGCAGATACATGGCGTATATCGGTTGTGAATTGTGCAATGTATTCTAAGTGGTTAAATTGTCTAGTTGAATGGCTACTCTTCATTTCATTGAAGGCAAATCTTATCGGTTTATGGTCTGCATATATGTAAAATGTATAGCCTCTAACATGTGGCGAAAATATTTGATGGTTTCATAGATGGTTAAGAGATTACGGTCGTAAGAAGAACCTTTCTGTTGGAATGGGCTAGGCTTCTTGGAAAAGAAGGTAAGTGGTTATTAAGCAGTTTTTTCTTGAGCTGTTGCAGTACTACTCCAATGGCGTTATCGGAGGCGTCATTTACGAGCGCTAATTTGGATTGACACTCAGGATGAGTCAAAAGAGCGGTGTTTGCCAAGCTTTCTTTCGTCTTGTGAAATGTTTCCAATGCTTCGCCAGAGACGATGACAAGTGCGGAGCCTTTCACTGAATCTATGGGAAGTGTGTGCAGTGGTGCTTGTATTTCGGCTGCTTTGGGTAAAAATCTTCATTAAAAACGCCTGAGCTGTTTAATATTTTTGGATACAGGATGAACTTTGATTGCCTCAACTTTGTTGTTTAGAGGTCGGGTCCCTTTTTTAAAAATGTAGTAGCTTAAAAAAATTATCTCGCTGAAGGCGAATACACATTAATCAGTATACCGTATTGTTTTAGTTTGGCGAAGATCTGGCGAAGTTGTTGTTCATGTTCAGATTCGCTCTTTGAAAATATCAGAATGTCGTCTAAATAGCAGTAGCAAAAATCGAATCCCCTAATGATTTCGTCATCGAAGCGTGGAAATGTTTGTGCTGCATTACGCAGGTCAAAAGTCATAATAGGAAACTTGAAGCCCCAAGGGGTTGTTATTGCTGTTTTTGGAACGTCCTTTTTACTGACAGGGATTTGATTATAAGCCTTGACTAAGTCAAGAGTTGGATAATATTCTCAAATCTACTATGTGAGAGTTCATGTATATGACTAATTTGTCGGGTATGGTGCGGATATAGAGCATGCGATGGTCGCCACAGAGTCCCCAGGTATTATCTTTTGTTTGGAGCTAAATCAAGAGGTAATAGTCATGGACTTTCCAATGGACGAGCAGTAACATTAGCTAACATAGTCTCGAATTCTTGTTCGGAAATCTTGAGTTTTTCGGGTGCTAGATAGCGAAGATGATAAGAAACTGGTGGACCGAGTGTTGTGCGGATACGGTGTACTGTTTGGTGTGAGATCGGTTGATGTTTTTGTGTTCGTCGTGTAATTTCTGGAAACTCGGCAAGTATTTGATAAAATTTTGTGTTACCCGGAAATGATTTTTACCGAATATACATCAGAATGAGCGACTACGTTATACAAAAAGAGGTTATATTATTATCAATAATGTGTTTATTACGGACATCCACTACAATATTGTAAAATTCTAATAAGTCCTATAGGTGTAGACCTATTATAGTAGCAAATGTAACCAAAACTGTAGAGGTTTGGTTACATCTGCTACTATAAAACGCCAAATAAAGTTTATTCGCAGGCCCAAGTTCAAATTAAAGGCTATAAAACCATACGTATCTATCGTAGTTCCGATAGCCGCATGTAACTCATGATTGGACTTGGCCCATCTTTCGTGAAACAGAAACCGAGGGAAGATGCTGATATCGCTGCTAGTATCGACCAAAAACTGTATCTTTGACTTTCGATCTGTAATAAACAAGGCAGGAAGCTATGATAAACAAGCAGGTGTGGAAGGGCAATCATTAGCCGCCATCACCGATTGCCCACTTAGTTTCCCGATTTGAAATCATAGAGCTTCGTGAAATCGCCTTCTTTCCGAACTTTGAATACCAGCATAAAGGAAATTTTTTATAGTTGGACTGGGACTGGACTGAAGAGTGTCCGCGTTGGGTCTTTCTGGTCTTCGAACGTGATTGACTATCTCGAGACATGAGATTCTTAATTTGTTTCCGTAGCTCAGTTTCCTTTGCCATTGCGTCGCAGAATGATAAGTGTTCGTATTCCCAGTCACTGGAACTGGCTGCAATGTGCAGTGAAGGAGGTGCAATCTCGTGAACTCGATCAGCTACTTCGGCTAATACTTCGACGGCGGCAGATGGTTGGGCAGCAACTACGGTTTGTATGTTAACTGAAAAGCGATCCAACCACACGGTTTTTAGAATGTCTTCCGGCATGTTGTTGGCTAAGCTTTGCAAGTGGCGTAAAAATTGAGAGGGTTTCCTATCACCTAATTCTTCATGCATTAGAAGTTGTTTATTTTTTTCTTATTTGACGCGCTCGGTCACTTAATTATTTCTGTTTTTAGTCTCAGACATTTATTCGTCGCCGATGGTTTAGTAATAATGTCTTTTACTTCTTTGGAGTACTGTTATTCCAATGGTGCAACAATATAATAAAATTATGCAATATCCTTTGTTATACTTGAAATAGCAATCGCCTTTCCCTTTGGGAGAACCATATTTCAGGCTCGTCTAACTAGAACGGTGGAATTCGTATTCCAACTTTAAAAATTGAATTTGACGTTGACGTACATCGTTGTGTAATGGAAATGGTATCTTGAGAATTTTCAATTGGCATGCTTGCTGATCTAAGTACGGGTACTTTTCCTATGTTCAGGAGGAAGTTCACTAGCTTAGGCTTGTTTGTTTTATTTAGGTATGAGTGGTCTGTGTTACCTTGGTATTTCAGGGTTTCAGATCGACAGCGGCAAATAGGAAGACATATTTAACACTTAAGACTTTTATTGATATAAAAACACTACAACAATATAGCGGATAATTCGTAAGGAGTATCGAAGGGAGAAGTATTGTTTGCAAAATACTATAACGCGATCATTAATCATAAAAATAAACGACACAATTAAGGGGCGAACCGTTATGTCTGTGAAAAAACGACGAGACATACGTGGGCGTTGAAGTTTTTTTTTTTAATAAATAGTATGTGGATATAAAATAAAAGATAATAAGATGTGATAAATAGTATGCGTGTGTATGTAAGTATCAATGTAAAAATATAAATTGTTATAAATAATAAATGTAGTTGAACAGCCCATGGAAGTTTCATCAAAAAATCCACCGATTTTGGTGCAGTTTGCAAAGAATAATTTTGGTTTTTATAAGCAGAAAAGCTATTAGTAGTTAGATTTTGAAATTCATCGATAGAATAATAAATATTCTAAAAAATGCTTTTTAAATATTTTTCAAAAACGTACATACACACACACACACACACACACGCGCATGCACATATGCACGCACGCATGTATGTACATACACACAAACAGATATCACTTGGAAAAAATAAAATGGTCAATATAGCTTCCTAGGATTCTAAAACATTAAAATCGGCTAAAAATTTTATTTTAGAAAAGTGGACTGAAAACAGTATCTTTCCAATTTATGAAAATTTTTACAGTGCCAGTAGAAAGGCTATTGTTATTTTGGGCTATAGGATTTATGTATTTATGGTTACTTTTCTTCCTATACCTAATAGGTGCTGTTCTATATAATTTATGATTACTTTACAAGTCTTGCATGTAATCAGTATTAATCTTAGGGTATGCATAAAAACAAGCTTTTATAGAGCGCTGGTACCGCCGCGATTCCTTACGCCAACCGTAATCAGATGTATTATAGATGCAATTTTATAGATGTAGCACTAATATAAAAAAAGGGCAAGGTAGTATGAGTGACATCTGTTGGTAATTTTTATAATTTAATGTTCATAAGTTATTCTATCATTATTCGTGTTTTCTTTTGCGTTTAACTAAACTGCGCTCGCGCTGACCAATCTGTTCATTAGAGTGCTTATTGTTCATTACCGGATACCTTTACAAAAGCTTGGTTTTGTCTATAATCTATACTGTGATAATTATATCTAACTTTGTATTTTTAAAAATATGACAACATAAAATATAATACTTACGGTGCTAGAAGGGTACTTTCGTACTTCTTCGGTGGCTAACTGGACCCTTGAATGTAATTCTAGATAAAGTTCCGTGTTCGAGACAGCAACATGATGGATCAGAGGACCGTTGTTGTGATCCGCAAAATAAAATGGGCTATAAAATAGTACCTACGATACAATTATTGGCTATTACAACTGCTCGTCTTCCATCAGTTTTTCGTAGATCTAAATAATGAATTGTGGAAATAAAATTAAATTCCAGTATTATCGGATGCTGGTATGCCAAACTGGTTTTAGAATAATATGCAAATTTTCTAGATAGATTGGAACAAATCTAAATCTCGGAAGCGGCTAGAACGATTTCCATGAAATTTAGTATGCAGGGGGTTTAAAAGGCAATAAATCGATCTAGCTATGTTTAAATTTTAGAAAACCTCGTTGGATTTGTTTTGAGGCAATGAATTAGAATTAGAATACGAAGGTAAATTTAGCCACTATCGACAAAATTATGATAGCACAGTTGGAAAATTGGGTGGTCCCGAATCCAAAAAAAACCTGGTTCACATGATTGATTTTTTTAAAGCTTTTCTTAGTCTTTTTTCAATAATTTTATGAGAAAACATAAAGTTTCTTTTTTTGTGAGAAAAACTATTATTTGGAGCCACTAACTGCTTTACCGACACAGCAATACTAAAGCTACTTGACAATAGATGGCATTCTTAAGCAACATTAAGTTCAAATTGTGAGGATAAAAACATTATTGTGTCGGTAAGATCGAAAAATATTATTCATATTTCATTAGTATGTAATTCGTATCTAAATATATTTTCCAAAAAACACGATTTTCAATTTCATGGCAATTTTATTTTAATTATTTAACTGATTAACCGAGATGTTAACAATTGAACAAAAATGATAAGTTGCGTTAGAAAAAACTAATCTATTGCTTTCTTTCGTTCAAAATCTGTTTTAAAACCGTAAGGTAATAAATGGAATTAAGTCATAATTGTATTTGAAATAAACATTATTCGAATAGGGCATTATAACCCACGAACGGACCACTAGATCAATTTGAAAGTAAACTAAAAATTAATGATATCTGTTCTAAGAAATGGAAGAACCGCTTTTTATTCCTTTATTTGTTTTTTTTATTTATTTGTTGGCTGATAAAACTGAGTTTGATATCTATACATATATAATGAAAATAGGTTGTCTTTGTTCGCCAATCACGTAAAAACTACTAAACGTATAGACATGGGACTGGGACCATTCGATGCGGGATGATTTGTAGATGGTTCTAGGCTACTCATTTTTCGAATTCCGTAAATCCTTCGCCATTTTATTTATAATAAAAATTACCCAGCAAAGCGGGCGGGACAGCTCGTGTTTTCATAAAATTGATAAAACCTCACGAGAGTGGAGAACAGCTAAATCTATAAGTCATTTGTAAAACAAGGAATAAATCTTAAACACATAACATGTATTTAGTTTGAAGAAATGTATACCCACATCGACGCCTTCAGCGTTATGCAAGCGGTATCCATAATCATGCACTTGCGGGTCCATGACGACGCTTAGACCAAATTCGACGCCGGGAATTTTTTGTCGTTCAGCCTCGCGCTCCATGTGCCCCGGCCTGTAAGTCGATTCATGGCGAATATCAAATTCCACCTACATATACGAAAAATCGTCACTATATGATATTAATATTGTTGGACTGGCGTGTAGTTATATATGGTAGTACCGAGGCGGTCAACGTTAAAAAGCGATTTTGCAAGACATTCATAATTTGATTTTAAAACTCCAGCTTTGAATAAAGGTCATGTACAAAAGCGGGTTCCAGAACAAATGAAAAGAAATTATAATTAGAAGTTGATAGTTGAAAAGTGTAAATAGAGTGTGCTGTGATTATTTCTAAATATAAACTGCAATAAATGAATAAGGTTATATAAAATATAGTAAAGGGAAATAGTAAAAAATTATGTAGAAATATTACAAAAATTTTATTCAACTCAAGCTCGCGCCGTCTGTAACTACATATATACGATCATTAGGAGATAACTTAATAGAATACGTCTACACCAATAGAAATCTTAAAATATTTTTACATATTTATTGAAGTCCTGTGCGGTTTGTCTGTCTGTCCGTCTGTGTCGGCTAAACTCAAAAACTACTACAGTGACTTCGATAATTGTATAGGTATAGTATTTCGTGTACAGTACAACACACGAAACTCTGTCGATCTGATTTGCCTGGTAAATTATGCAATGCGCAGGTATGGGTATAACGCTTCCCGACACTTCATTCTTCTCCCCTCTACGTTCTTATTTTACATCATAGCGAAGCTTTTGTGATTAGTCACAGCGTCAGAGTTTCTTGCGTTGTACTGTAAATTGGTTGAGCTACAATGATATTTGTTGATCAAGTTTGAAAAAATACACCTCATCAGACTCTTTGTTTCATCAGACTTTGTTTATATCGAGAATCGATCTTACACATAGGTCTTATGATGTCATGTTAAAGGAGTGTCTTTATCAATTCTTTTCACCAAAGAATGTATTGTATTATACATTGCTATTTTAATCAAAGTTTTCGGTCTGTATGTACACACTAAACAAAAGTATCTGACGATTGGGCTAAATTTAAAAAATACCTTTCTTTACTCATTGATTCATAAAATGTTTTTGATTTGCATTCGATGAAGCCGGGAATTGAATATTCGATGCGATTTTCGTCAATAATTAACAGGTCGTTTATTTAAATTTAGTGTCTATTTCTCATACAAAATAGTCTTTAACTTTGGTTTGTTAATTTTTGACTTTAATTGGAGAAATTGCATTTTAGTATTGATACAAGCCTTTTATTGGATACTACTCACACCCCCAAGCTGTTATAATTGAGAAGATAGTTGAAGACACAGCAGTGGCCGTGAGATGTGCGTCGCAATGCAAATAGTTCATTGCACTGCTGCACTTTGCCTGCCCACCGGCAACGGATAAGTAAGTCGGTGCATTTCGGTGCAAGCTGTAAAAGTATTCAAAAGACTTACTTTCGAGGTTTACGCCTGCCATAATCCAATTCGTCTAGTCTTTGGACGCGCGAATTAGGTATTGCCCACAACGTCTTGTATTTGCTTTTAGAAGCGCAATAAAAATGTTTCACAAATATCTAGTTGTTTGGGAAACTATATTGAAAATATATCACAATTTGATTGGATGTCCACATCGAATATGGCACTCTTTTTAGAAAATACCAAATAATTTGTATTGACGTTTAGTATCGCCACCTATGCATACTTTTTTTTTTTATTTAGAATATTAAAAATAAGCGGAACAAATAATGATCTTAACTTAGATGAAAATCGAATATTTGTAAAGAATGTTTTGTACGAATTGTAATAAGGTTTGAGCATATAGAACTGAAACTATATAATTGCTTAAAATATTTTTAAAATTTTTAAAATCGTATAAAATGTCACAGGTCACTTACAGAACAGTTTTATTTTCCTACGTTATTCACTATATCTTCTATCAAATCGCCCGAGACAAAAAATAAATTCACATTAAAACCTCAAACTCTTCAGTGAGGTTTTCGAGGATTAGTTTAAGGTGTAAAGATTGGAATCAGCATTGAAAGTAATCCCAGTTTGTACCTCAAAATCCTACTTGCGGTAGGTTTTACAACTTTGAAGATTAAAGTAGAACTATCGGATCCACATTTGACCCTTAAAAACCTCAAAATATATAAAAAAATAATTTAAACAGATTTAAACCTCAAAATCGACATATGACGTAATTTTCCATAAAAATATTTTATTCGCAAAAACATAGTATGATATTGAAGAATAATGCACTTCGCATTAAATCAACTGCGTAATAACGTAAAAATGGAGCAATAAATTAATTTGATAGACGTATAATAATAAACATGATTTCATTAAGAATATTGTAAAATTTATAACTTAAACATATAAAATATAGTTCTGATATAACCTGGTTACCTATAAGTAAAATCGCATTTTTATTTCAATGGAGCAAATATTTTCTAAGTCCAAAATACTACTTTCCACTTAATGAGAGTTTTGAGGTTGTAGTTAGAATTTCAAATCAACGGGTGATTCTCATTTAAACCCCAAAATCTTCAATGACGATTGTTGAACACATCCCTACTCAACAAAGGCGAACGGCATGCGGCAACACGCGACACATCACTGTCATCGCGACCGTTAATATGATCACATCGGAAACATACTCGGAATTTTTAAGAAATGTAACAAATTTCGTAGTCACATCTAATGAACTTTATATATTTCTTAAAAGTTCCGAGTATGTTTCCGATACCTCTCAGGAGGGCATCGAATTTGTGTTTGCTCCGGCATATTCCACTCTTTTTAATGGCCTTAGCGGAGCAGCCATTCGTTCCACTAAACACCATTTAAGACGTATATTAAAAACTCATTTCACATTTGAAGAAAGACTACCTGTTTATATCAAATAGAAGCCGTCTTAGATTCTCGTCCTCTGATTCAACTCTCATTCGATCCTCATGACCTTACCGCCCTTACACTAGCTCGCCGCTTAATTAGACGACCACTATTGTCAGTTCCCAACAACCAGCATAAGCTATAACTACAAACATAGGGTGCTTGCAGAGATATGAAAGAATCCAGTACATCAAACAGCACTTCTGAAATCGTTTCAGCACAGAATATATCACATTGCTACAACAACGACATAAGTGGAAGAAATCTAGTGATAACCTTCAAGTCGGAACTTTAGTTGCCATCAAGGCCAAGGCTCTACCACCTCTGCTGTGGCATCTAGGACGAATAATAAATGTTCACCCAGGGAAGGATGGCGTCATACGTGTTTCCGATATCAAGACGAAGAAGGGTGTAATACGAAGAGCGTTCAATAACATCTGCCCTTTATCTAAAGCTCTTGACTGAAATTTTGAAATTCTTCAACCCGGGGAGTATATTGAACACATCTCTACTCAACAAAGGCGAGCGGCGTGCGGCAACACATGGCACATCACTGTCATCGCGACCGTTAACATGTTCACAATCATTTTAATGTAAATCACACTATCTTCGTTGTAAAATATTATAAACCAGTTAAAACGCAGTCCAGTTGTGTCATTTATGACCCTAAACAAGGATTTTAAGTGTTATAGTAGAGTTAATTTCAATGCGGCAAATAAAACATCAAAGAAATTGAGACTTCTGAGGTCAAAACTAGATTTTTTTTTGACTCGGGCGATTAGACCTTTGATATGATTATTTCTACATCTATTTCTCAATAGTACTCCATACATATTACGCAAGAGTCGTATCTGTACTTCATTCATTCTACCTACTTTCGATACGTATCACTCTCTAATGACGATCATTAAAATATTGTGCGTGAATAATTAAAAACTTTTAAAAGGACAAATGTGGAAAACTGCGGTCTGCATTTGTTCTTCGTTTATAAAATGACTGTTCTTCAATAACGTATGCTATTAAAATGTACTTTGAATATCAGTGTTCGGTGTTATTGAACAAGACACATTAGCGAAATACTGATAGATTCCAATTTCTTTGATTTGGTCGAGTTACATAAGTGCAAATTATCGAAGAGATAATAAATGATTCTCACGTTTTTCATGCGCTCTATCCATAGCTCGGTCGGTACATTTTCCGGTAGCTGCTCGAAGAATTGTAACATATTCGAGTTCTCCTGAATCTCGAAATCTATTAGACGCCCCAAATCGTACAGGTACTTTTCGATTTGGTCGAGAGAATAATTCCCAACTGGGAACCTTAAACCAAAATGAAAATAGAAAATATACTGATGTATTATATAGTATGATTGACATATAAAAACCGGTCATTTCGGTTGTGTATCACTTAAATTTAAATGAATTATTTCCGGACCATTAATTTTTATGTTCAGGTATTGTATTGCATTACATTGCTTTGCGTATTGTTGCCTTGCGTTGCATTGCATTGTGTTCTATTGTATTCTAATCATAGACGATTGCGGAAAGACGAGTAAGTATGATGATTATCAAGTGGGCAGAGACAAAGCTCTAATGTCTTGAATATATTAGAGTCGAAACCTGACCACGGACGATACGAGCAATAAGAGTCAACTTAATCGCTTGCTCGCTCGCTCGTGTCTCGGTAAACCTGTTAATCTGTTGATATTCACGTTGCTATTTATTAGAAACCCCTAACGCTAGCTGCCATTGATCCGCACAAGGCCAGCGTAAGAAAATTGTGGTAAGAAATGCTTTTACAGCGGGGTGATACAAACCTACTGACTAAATATATGTCGATATAAAAATAGTAGACAGAAGAGTATCGAATTTTCATATTTTTATATGCGAATATTCGTTTTTTATGTGACTTGCCCAAATTATATAAACAAACTACTAACATAAAACTAGTTACGAATCTGTCTATGTATTCGTCTGTGACATTATTTATTTACTTTGCGACAATTGATAAAAAATTCAAATATGCAGCAATAAATTATTTTAATATGACATTTGAAGCGGCAAACGAACATGCGAAACATAAGAGGGCAGATACACAAATACGCCCATGGACAATCGTAATTTCAGAGGACGGCAGGAGTCACTAATGCATTGTTCACCTTTTAAAAAGGAATAAGATATCTGATGGAAGGGAAAATGGGCCATCGAAGGTGACTCACTGAACGAAATGTAACAGAGACAGCTGCCACATTCGTCTTTATTCTGTGGGAGTGTAAAATCTCATTGAACGAGCCGGCTCATTTTGGCGCTGCAAGTCAACTTGGCCATAGCATGGCTTTATTACAATAAATATAGCTGTCATAAATAGAAATCTTACAATTCCTCCGCTAATTGCTTGGATGCCTTCCTACTTATTCTGTTTACATTGCATAAGGCAACTGCTGGAAAATCCACGTTTTCTATGGCATAAACTGTCGACTCCATGCTCACTATTAGTGGTTTTCCGAGTATGTCATGCCAAGTTGTTCGCAATGCGTAACCGAAGATAAACATTACCATAACAAGCCATAGTAGCCGCAACATCCTAAAAAAAAAAAACTGCACGGTAAAGTAATTAAAAATTATAGATATGAATGCTCATGATAATGACTTCAGATACCAAAGTCCCTATCGTAATAACATAACTACAAATCGTTTACATAAAGTGCTTAGTTAGCTTGGAAGGCTTAGTAAAAAAAAGGTTGATTTATTATAGAAATTAGTCATTAAATACCATTAGCATTATCCACTTCAGATAACAGGTGCAATAACCAATAAAAAACTGTAAGCTCTAGAATCCGGACATGGAAGATAGTTATTGTATAGAAATTTAAGATAAGCTAAGGTAATACTGAACAGACTTTCAAAACTCGATAATTAATGTCATTTAACTAAATAGTTATTAGTAGACAAAGCTAAAAAGGTATGAAGTTAGTAAATATGAAATGAATATTAGGAAGGATATTAGCATGAAGAAATAATAACGATTGTTGTAAATACAGAGTAAGAGGCATATTATATGAGAAGAAGCAAGCATTTAGCATAGCAAGGGTTTAGTGTCTTACAATGTCCACTAAAAACACCAAAGAGAGGTCAGTTTCAAATAACCTAATAGAGGTTGAAATAGACAACAAAGCTGCAAAAATAAGAGCTGACCAAATTGTGAGCGGAAGAAAAAATGTAATAAAAAATAGCTAAAAGAGAAGAGTTTCGGATACCTAGTTTTAAGGCAAACCAAAAAATTTTACGGGATATAGTAAACGTCTCTAAACAATGCAAAGGAATAAAGACTGTAACGGGTCTATTGAACGAAGAGAACCATTGTGAAAGGGTGTTCAAAGATGTACCTCAAATGGTTTTAAGAACTAAGTATGTAGTATGTATCTGGTATGAGAAAGAGAGTATTCGAACGACGATAAAAATTAAATAAGCATTTAAGAAATTATAAAAGTAATGAAATGATATGAAAGCGAAGAAGGTTTCGGGATATTATAGGGTTTCATCAGAGGTGGAGTGGAGTAATTATAGTAGCAAGTTTACTGTATTAACTTTTTATTAAGTAATTTTTTAATAGAAAATGTCAAAAGTGTAAATTTAATATAATTTTTAACCCTTCACATTTAACATAATTATTTTTCCCTGTTTTCATATATCTATAACGTATTCTATAAATTATTAAAGTCTGAATGTTTATAATTATTTAATTTGATAGCAATCCATATTCTGATTACGCTGTTTCAATTTGCAAGTAATATTTATTGTTCAATATGAAAAAAATGGATTTTTGATAAGTATATTTTATTTTAACAGACAAAATTACGTACTTTTCTTTTTTGCTCCAAAGAGGATCAACAATATATCTGCAACCGGGTAAAGAGCTGTGTTTCATGTATTCCTTAAAAACTTTTTTCATACTTCTCCTGAAGATAATTTCTTTGCTCAGTTTCTTATGGGGGCGATAAGCCCACCAACGATCACCAGGGTGTACCATATTTTCACTAGTTTCGTTTTTGCAATTAGTTATAGAATTTTTGGAAATAATAAAATTTTGCCCGAAATTGAAATTTATGTACTATAATGAAGCTGTGATTAGACTGTAACGAATACGATTCGACATTGAACAAGTCGGTAGAGGTCGCTAAGCTTTCTATTAAATATTTAATTGGAACGGCTGTTAAATGAATCATTATCAGAGCATTTATGTCGTTCGATTCCAATTAACTAGAATAAATGAAAAAGTATTTTATTTTCACATTTACTTCGCACGAAACATGCTGATTGGTTGTTTCGATCGAAAATTTGTATGAATTATGAGGTAGTAAAATTTTTTAACCATATATGGCATTTTTTGTTTTAGAATACATTTTATCGAAATGAAATATAAAAATATTATTTCACAAAAAGCGTATGGGATTCTTATTATAAAACTAAATAAGGTTTAACTATTTCGACAGCAGCCGGATTGACAAAAAAATCAACTTGTTGATTGGTTTCTTGGTATTAAAGGAGAGATTTAATGACAAAAAGCTATGACAGACAGACAGACACGAGAAAGACCCTAAAAGAGTTCCGCTTAATCCTTGGGTAAAGAACGAATTTTGCATCCTCAACAATGGATTTGTATTGATTGTTTTAGTTCAAACTCCTCAATATGAATGAAAACATTGTGGCAGCGTTAAAACATTGTGTAAGGTGATAAGAATTCACGGAATAGCAAATAATTTGTCTCGTAATGGTGAGAGGGTGCGTGAGGAATTATGATAGGTATTTACCGTTTTTTTTTCCGGATATATTATTTAAGTGGGCCGTATATGCGGCCAAGTACACCAATCAATACAACATGCAATGCAGATTAGATAATTCGGAACGATCCTGGAGCACAATGCAGGAGATCGTTCTGAGGACTAAATTGCACGACCCTCTAGGCCGCGGAGTAGAGGAACGCCTCGGCTCCTTGCTGGTCCTCAACGGCGACTCGGGATATTTGTACACGTGTAGATTTAAATAAATTTGGAAAATCCAAAAGTGCACGCCTCATAGCGGTTACTCCATTTTTACTAAAGAAAAGTGTGTATGTCAGCTCCGACGAATGACTGGTGCTCACTCTTTATGAATGATTACAAATTACTTGGTATGCATTGTTTAATACTCTAAATTCTAATATTAACAAAAATTTATACCGTAATCGTCATTTTTTTTTAAATTGAAATAAATTAAAAAAAAAATACTTTCCGTCGTGTCAAAATTTTTACTTAAACATTGAGAATAAAAAAGACAGTCACGCTTCGGGTTTCTTGTGTTCTCTAGATTAAGATTTAATTAAAAAAAAAATTTTTTTACTAAAAGACTCGTCAAAATTTTGTTTATTAAATATCAATTAAACTACACCGAATTAGATAGTGAAATTCGATAGGCTTCTATTCAGATGCATACTAAAGCGAATGAAAAAAAAACACTCGATTAGTGAAGTATTTCATTCGTTATCGTGACCACATACAGGATCCGCACATACAGACACACGGACGTCCACGAAAAAAATTTTTAAAACAGTTTTTAAAATATGTTCTATAACAAAATATGTTTTGAAGATATTACAGATATTAAAATCAGTGATTATTCTTGCCGTTTGAGTGCATACATTATTTTACAAGTGCAACATGTAATAAATAAAGACATTTAAAGTTCAAAAAATCACTCGTTTTTCGTAAGGCGAGAGTAGAGCACTACCTCATGCGCTCCGCTAATGAGGTGTGCAATTACACGGAGCGGACGTGTGTGTTTCAGGCGCGGTTGACCGTTATCGATCAAGTTGCGATATCCGAGTTACGTGTGGAGGGTAGTATTAGAAGAAATGGGTACCAGAAATCTAAACTGTATGCAAAAAACAAACAAATCGACTTGGTGCATACACTTCACACAAAAATTCAATAGACGTTTTCCTTCAAAAAACTAAAATTGAAAAAACGAAGTGGGAAACAGATTTTCGCATTTTCTTATTGATAAACGACAAAGTGTTTAAAATTGCACTACTTTTAAGTGAAAAGGAGACCATATAACTTCTTACAAATTTGGGAAATTCAACACTAAAATGTTGAATTTCCCAAATTTGTAATACATGTTTGAATGGTACCTATCGTGATAAAAAGCACATCTTAATGCTTTAACTGAGAAATTTAACTTAACTGACCAATCGATAAACGACATAGAGAAATCTGATATTGTACTAAGTTTAAATGAAATAACGATATCACTATATACAAATTTGAGAAATTCAATCAAAAATGGAAATAGTGCAAATGTATGTTTAAATGGTACCTGTTCTTATAAAATGCACATCTTATCGTTTACTCTGAGCAATGTCTACACGACGTAGTGAAATGTAATATTGTACTAAGGGAACGTACCCAAATTACGAGACCCATATTTTATTCTATTATATATATTATAGCCCCCTATCCCCCTTCAGTGGCCAAGCGTAGTATATGCTAAGACCCCCCCCCTAGTTTTCACGTAGTAATTCATAATTTTTTTCTAACACAAAGTTAATATAATCAAGAAGAAAAAACTTATTTTAAAACATATTGTAACAGGTACTTACGTTTTACTACAAATAGAATACTATATAAGCGCCCCACTTCTAAATGAGTACAAAAACTATCAGTTTTGAATCAGCTGGCGTTCCGGCACATTTGCGTTAGTGTTGCAATCTGTTAGTTTAAAAAACTGCTGAACGCTGCGCGCCATAATTCGAAGATATTTCCAAAAAAGCGCGAAAATTCTCAGACTACGTGATGAAGCATTGAGCCCCCCCGCCGTGACCGAGCGTGGTATTTTGAAGACCCCCTTACCCCTCCTGTAACGGTCACCTAATATGGGTATGTTCCCTAAGATTAAATAAAACAGGCACCAAATAAATCCTCATAAATTTGAGAAATGATAATGTAAAATAGTGAAAGCGGAAATATATATTTGTTGTACCTATCATAATAAAATGCACATCTTACTGCTTTAACTGAACAATAGACAAGCGATATAGTATAATATGTAATTGCTTTAATTTTAACGAAACGGGTACTATATTACACCTCATAAATTTGAGAAATCCAACGTAAAATAGTAACAGCGTAAATATATGTTTGTATCTGTCGTAATTAAATAAACATGTCATTGCTTTAACGGACCAACTGATAAACCGCATATTGAAATTGAATATTGTACTAAATGTCGTTGAAACGAGAACTATATAATTCCTTATAAATTTGAGAAATTCAATGTAAAACAATAATGGCGCAAATGTTTGTGTGAATGGTACCTATAGTAATAAAATGCAAATTTTACTGCTTTAGTTCAGCGATCGATAAACGTCATAGAGAAATCTGATATTGTACTAAGTTTAAATGGAATGAGGGCCATATCACTCCATACGAATTTGAGAAATTCCAATGTGCTGTATAATTTAATGATCAAAGTGATGAAAACTGAATATGATAATACATTTAAAGCAAGAAATGTTAAACTAAATGAATCATTATCATTTAGCGATTGGTTGACAGTGGAAATTCTTAAAAGCAGAAATAGTAATATGAGTGTTATGACGAAAGGACTTTTAAAAATAGTGTTATTATATGAAAAAAATATGTAAATCAATTTTTAAAAATCTTTAAACATGTTTGAATCAAGGTTAGAGCCAAACACAAAAATAATAAAATGGAAAATGGCAATAATGTTATAAAAACGACTTAGGGTGTCATAAAGAACGAGACCGGAAGATTTAATGATCGATTTATCGATTTTAAACTTAAGTTAGATGACAAAACCTTGAATGAAGACATAGAGGTTGCTAAAACCTTCAAAACGTTCTCTACCGACATTCGTGTCTCAACTATCAGGTCTCTTAAATCATCTCCTGCTCATGCCGAATCATTGCTAAAGGAAAGTATTCCGAACTGTAATATTAATTCAGGATTGAAATATGTGAGTTTCAAAGAAGTTATCAAAACATTTAAATCTTTAGATGGGAAGAGGACTGCTGATTTTCGTGGTCTTTTTATTATGACTGTTAACTCTATTATCGATTGCATTGTGCGGCACTTGGCGTTTATCTTTAACAAGTGTCCAGATGAAGGAGTGTATCTTGATTTGATGAAAGAAAGTAATATGATTTCATTATTAAAAGGCGGTAGTGCATCAAACTCCAACAAATTTAGGCCTATAATTATATTACTGTCACTTAGCAAAATTTTCGAAAAATTAATCCTAAATCAGTTGTTACTATATTTTATATTTATAGATTAATCTCTAAGAAACAGTTCGGTTTTATTCGGGGTGGTTCAATAGACTGTGCTAGCGTTGAGCTTGTGCAACATATTTTTGGAGCCTGGAAGGATTCGCGACGTGCAATTGGCGTATTTTGCGATCCTTCCAAAGCATTCGGTTACGTATATCATGAAACTCTGATCGAGAAACTATGTCACCATGGAGTAACATGCCAAGCACTTGACCTTCTGAAATCGCGTTTGAATAACAGAATTGAGAGGGTTGATGACAATGGGATGAGATCATATGGATATCTGTATCAAGGGGATCAATTCTTGGTCCCATACTCTTTTAAGCCTATATAAATGATTTACCTAAACTTATTAAAGATGTTCATGAGATAGCACTGTTTGCAGATGACACTCCTTTGTTATGAAAAGATAAAATACAACAGCTCCTTTATGAGGACTTAATGAAATGAAAATAAAATATGAACCTGGAGCGATTTCAGTACGTAACGAAGAATCAGAGCTTGTTATTGCTACCGTGTTCCTGGGAATTACTTTAGATAATATGCTTCAATGGGGTCCTCCCATCAATAAGTTAGCGAAAACGTTTAGCTTTGCTGGTTGTGCAGTCAAAAAAATAAGAAATTTATCTAACGTCGAAACTACTAGATTAGTTTATTTTGGCTATTTCCATAGGTTGATGTCGTTTGGCATGTTCCTTTGGGGATATTTTTCGTACTTTAGAAGCGGGCCGTTCACGCGATTTGCAAGCTTAGTTTGCAAAATAAGTTTAAGGAAATTGAAATCTTAACTCAGGCATCCCGATTCGTATATGGAAATTTATTAGGTATATGTAAGAAAAAGTGGAATAATAAAAAAAATTGTGATCGACATAAAATCAGTACTAAAACTAATAAAATGAATAAAAAAATTTTTTAAGTTAAATGGAAAAATGATGTAGAAAATGTACTACAGCTAAAAAAATAATTCAATAGGTCCTAGGTACCACCAGTTTTAACACCATTTTCCTCATCAATCTAGAGCAGCGGTTCTCAAACTTATTTGGTGATGGAACCCTTTTGGAAAGCAAAATACTTGACGGAATCCTACAATAAAACAATAGTTATTAAAAGTGTATTCTTTATTAATAAGCATAATAAAAGTACAATGTAACAGTTACTAATTATTACTTACCAAATGTCAAGTACATTATTAGAAGATATTAAAAAGGAAAAAATGTAACTAATATGAGGTATGAAACTGTTTTTTATTTTTCATCAATTGGTTTATATCAGGTTTGATAGAAGACAGTTGAAGTCTCATATCAGGTTCGGCGTCCAGTCTTGCGATATTTTGTTTTCATGGCTGCATAGGTTGAGAATCCTGTTTCGCACAGATATGTTGTTGGGAACGGGAGAAGAATATTCAGAGCCATTTTGCCAAGCATTGGATATTCATCACGGATTCTGCACTAAAAAACGTTGAGAGGCGTCGTTTTGAACAATGACTCCATACTTGTGTCTGATAACATTTATAAAAGAGATTCATATATCTCGTTTGACATACTTTCGGTCTTTTGCAAGATGGGTAAAAAAGGATTATGAATCCATGAATTAAGATTTATTTTTGTATTCTGTTCTTCGGGAAAATACTTTTCAAAAGATGCGCGCATCGAAGTTAGATGTTGGACCAATTCTTCAAATACATTGTCTTGAAACATTTCTGAGTCGTTATCGCTGACAAATTAACTGAGTGACGTAAAGCTTTCTATTTCTCTCTTACCAACGCCAATAATCCAAAAATCTAATTTTCTTTTGAAGGCGGTTATTTTGTTATAATGAGAATAATCGGGATTTTATTGGTCGTGATTTGATAAAATTAATTATTTTTACCGCTTCATCCATAACTAATTTTAGATTTGACGGCATTTGCTTCATCGCAATGCTTGTCTATGCAGAATACAATGGCTGGAACATCAATTAGGCGCTTTATTTTTTATTCGTGACACTGCTCTTGCTGTATTACCTGTCATCGGCTTGACGCCATCTGCACAAATGTCAATGCGATCGTTCCAACTGATATTTTTTTCTCAAAAAATATGTTTATTTTATTAAAAATTTCTTCCCCGGTAGTATTTGTGGGCAGCGGTGAACACATAAGCATGTCTTCTTCAAAAGAACTTTCATATGGATATCTCACGATAACCAGCAAGATAGCCAAACCAGCGACATCAGTTGACTCATCCATTTGCAAGGCGAATCGTGTTTTTGTAGACGTGTAACTAGTTTTTGTTTGACGTAGCTTGCCAGATCATGGATTCACCGTGAAACAATATCGTTTAATAGCGGCACAGTAGAAAGATGCTTTGCAGATTTTTCATCGAGCATACATTTTGTTATGTCTAACACACATGGCTTTATTAAATTCTCAGCGATAGTATGTGCTTCACCTGCTTTTGCAATGCGATAGCTAACTAAATATGGTGCCTCCGTGGCCTTTTCATTGATAGTTTGTGTTACATGCATCATAGTTTTTCGACTTTCCAATAACAATTTTTTTTTACGAACACAAAATTCTTTATTCTTGTCTTCAGACTCAGGGTGTACAGTTTCTAAATGTCGGCGCAATTTGGTAGGTGCCATGGAACTATTAGGAAGCAGTTTATTACATAGCATGCAGAAAGGTGAGTCGTTGGAATCAACAAATCCGAAACTGATATATGATTCATCATATTTCCTTTTTCCTTTTTTTTTTGTCTTTAAAACCGTGGAACTTGACGTCGTGGCATCATCGTCTGGATCGGTAATTGCTGTATTCTCCGCGCGTACTGCTTTTGAACATTCAGTGTCATTAGAAGATGTTGCAACACATTTAACGCCTTTAAACCAACGTTCCATTCTTCTTTATTAATAAGTAATGTTACACGTCAGGATAGTGGGGTCAATATAATGCACAATCGTTACTGCGTATAAGAGACTAAGTTTAGTGCAAATAAGAAAGATACAAAACGATACAATCTGTATACAGCAGGCAGTAGAATAATAAACACTAGTTTCATATCACGTTTAAACTCCGCAATTCGCTAGCCAGCTTGTAAGTAGGTAAGTAGGAACTTATCTCTCCGAAGGCTAATCATCAAATGATTGACGAGGCGTGACGCGCGATCGCCGCTTTTATACTTAGTCCTAGACTCGATCTCGAATATTCTCAAAAATATTCGAGTTGGCGCTTTTGATAAACAAAAAGCGGAAATAAAAATAGTAATACAAAAAATGCGTTGTAAACAATCTCTATATTTTTGAAGTTAGAGCCGAAAGTCGCTTGTTCACAACTATAGCGTTTAATTCAGAGGCGGCTTTTATCGAAGGGACTGCGCGCTCATAAGTATACGCGCAGCGAGTCCAAACGTTCGATCAGAGAAATGTGTTTTGATTTTTTTTTTATTATTGCGGAACCCCTACAGGGGTATCGCGGAACCCTATGGTTGCGCGGAACACACTTAGAGTATAGCTGATCTAAAGTATTGATGAGAAAAAAAAATCGTTGGGCATAGTGTATACAACCTCAGTATGTAAATAGCATTTAGACATCAGCAGTTCACTGTTGATGGAAATTTAAGGCGCCCTGTTTCAGGTTATGATCGTCCCACTGCCGAGGCATACCCTTTCGCAATCTTCTTATCATAGAGGATTGAGGTGCTAAGATCGTAAGCCCTCCAACGTTGAGATAGTGCTGGTTGGAGACACTGTTTATCGTATTGTCGTAGGCACGGAGTGAGTGGTACAATTTGACTTAAGTTATAAAACTCTTTGGTCTATTCACCCGTGGTTAGGATCGAACCCAGTACCTCCCCATTCGAAGGCAAAATACTTGAACCACTGAGTCAGCAACCGCATTTAGGAATAGAAATTATTTAGCGTTTTACAGCTCTTTGGGCTCAAAAATATGTTATAATGCGTTTTGAGCTCTTCGTGATTCAATCCTTAAATATATTTTTGATCGTGCAGGCAAATTCCTAAAACTTCCTGTCATAATATTATTTACTGATGCGTTTTTTAACTCTTTGAGTTCTAAAATATAGTTGTCTATAGGTTTTAAAGCTATTCAAAATGGAAAATTATTTTCTACTTTCGAGTTCAAAACATTTCAAAATACAAATTTTAGTGCTTTTACGAGCTCTTCGGGATCAAAACTGAGTTATAATGTGTTTTAAGATTTTCAGGTTCAAAAATCTAAATCTATTTAAAAAAGAACTATTTTTATTCTTTTTTAACATATGTAGGTGTCTATGTAAATGTCTCACAATTCTTAAACGGATAAGCGATCGCAACGCTGCTTGCGACGCAAAATGTTGTATTCATCCTAGACTTATTGAAAATTTGAACTAATTCTGCTGATTAGATTTCGAGAAATATCATAAGCTGATGTTGCAGAAAAATGTCTTTTCGAAATAACTTTTCAACTAATAGAGTAGTCGGAAAGATATTTCGAAAAGATCGTTAGAACGATCGATACCAAAATCTAATCACCTCTCTTCGCCAAACATACTCATCGATTGCCGTAATTAGTATGAAAATGGATTGATTTATTCCAGAAATATTTTTGAGATAATTAAAAAAAATGTGTTTAAGTACATCGTTTTTTAAACTACTCTATCGATAAATTCCAAATTCTAACCAGTTTTCTACTTGAGGAATAACGTAGACCGCTGCAATAGGATTTTTTTTAAATAAGTGTAAACTTCTACATGGATTGAGGTTTGGTACTCAGTTGACTCTAAAAAAAACTGTCTCGAATACTGTAAAGCTGAACGGAATATAAAAATACCGTTTGACTTGCCGCTACGAAAATTGATTCACAAATTAGGAAGATATAGTTCTCAGTCCGGTTTCCGAAGATCAGGTTTTCATCAGTTCTTGACGCTTTAGGATCGTACGAATATATTTTGATCACTTCCCGAATGATGTCCGTGAGTGCATGCAAGCGTGCGAGCGTTTTGGGTGTGCCGTGCGCGTGAGCGCGCGCATGCTGTAAGCACTTAACTTTTGAACGGATTAACCGAACGCGGCTTATTGCACTTGAAAGAAGTATATTCAAAAAGTGCTTATAACAATATTTTTAAACTGTTCTATCGATAATTTTCAAAATCTAAGCAGCTTTTGAAATTAAAAACTTCATCGGTTGTTGAGAGCTGTATCAAAACCGGTTGATTTGTTTTAAAGAAATTGTTGGAGAAACATTTTCGAGTCGAATAATCTTTAAACTACACTAACAATAAATTCGCCGACGAAACAACGAAAAAAACAACGACGATCGATACAAACCTCATCAAAATCGGTTTAGAGATATTGTTGGATAAAAATTTTCCAAAAAATGTTTTTTTTTGGAATAATCCTTAAAACCTGTCACCGATAAAATTTTAATATCTTATCAGCTTTTCGATAAAGTCGATCGGTTTGTATGAAAGATATAGTCAACGAAAAATACTATACTAAAAAGTATCTTTTTACCGACTTCGAAAAAAGAGGAAGTTCTATATTCGTCTGTATATATTTTTAATGTATGTTGAACGATCATTTGGTCAAATATGGACCGACTTAATTTTTTTTTGTTTGACAGTGTATACTTTAGAGGTTCTTCCATAGTCATCAACTCAGGATCTGATCATGGAAATCGGATCCCTGGAAATCGTGGTAAGCCCTCAAATATTATAGGCACGTAAAATGTATTCAAACTCTTTTTTTTTACTTATTCAAGTCTTGCACCCGATAGCTATCATCTAATTCTATTGAGCTGATGATCGAAGGCCCAGCACTCCTTGAGACTTGAAGTCAAGGGATAATACTGTGATTTGTCGTCAGAAAGTACGTTTCAATAGCTATTAGTAAATACTAGTATACACCGAATCAAATTATTTATTTAATAATATACTTAAATATGTTAGCAGGTACGCATCAGAGCTCTTTCGCGATAACTAAGCGAATTAATTTAAGGTGGAAGAGAATGAAGTGTGATTTGTATGAATTATAGTACTTTATTAATACAAAGAATAAGTATAATTTATATAGTTTGTATAAGATTAATTTGGTAGTTGCAATCCAAGTAGGAATGTGAAGACTCTGAAATCATTACCAGTGGACAATAAATTGGGGATCAGAACTGCTTTTCTTCTTGCTGGGAACAAAAGCATAGGAGACGCCTGGCAATTTTTTTTTTTGCCATGGCTTGATTCACATGCAAAATAGCCAAATTAATTGTAAAGTTATAATTATCTGATAATAAAAACATATTTTTATTGAATAAAAAAATAATAATAATAACAATCGCCTTCAAAACCTGTTTAGAAAATTTTATAAACAGACTTCAAAAATAATAAATCAGCTGTTTGTGGAGTGGATTCTAGTTAAAGCAAGGCAAAGAATATGTATTCTATAAACGGTTAAACATTGAGTCAAAAAGGAGATTTTCTTCTAAGGAGACACAACCGAGTCTCATTTATCTTTGTTTAGACAAAATTAATTAAAGAGGTTTTTGAGAGCGGATCTTTTGTGAAAAAAATATTTTATTGTAGTTAACTTGCTAAATTCTTATTAAATTCGTGTTTGGTATGCGGTCAACTATTCTACTCAAAAACTGCGTCAAATGTACAAAAGCAGATCAAAATCGAGCACTGCGTTCGATAGATATCGTATTTAAAAAATTAAGAAAAAATGGCTTTTTTTAAAGAAATCTAGACTTTTGAATTTGAAGAGCTCAAAACATACCAAGACTAAATTTTTGAGTTAAGAGAACTCGATATAAAAACCTAAAATCGATCTTTTGAACTAACTGCATAATATAAACTGCCAGGTATATTTCGGAACGCTTTAAGCTCGGAAGTAGTAAGAGTTTTTGGTGGCCTGCAGAGTCAATGTCTTTTAAAAAAGAGAAACTAAAAAACCATACTGACAATTACAATTTTTGAACTCGAGGAGTTCAAAAACACATCAGTATATTTACTGGAAACTTCCTGCTTTGATATTTCAAAGCAGGAAGTTTTAGCGATAGCTCACAGGGTCAACCGTTTGTCGGATTTTTTAGGCAGTAATGAAATCTTTGTAATTAAAAACAATTTCTACGTTTTTTCTATCTTGTAAGAAAAAGTAAAATACTTTGTAATTTCTATTCTCAACCCATGCCTTGTATGCTAAAACGTACCACCTAGCGTCTCTTTTTTTATTTTACATTGTACAAAGACAAACGTAGGAATGCATTTCATTTAATTCATTCGACTTATTGTCACTAGATGGTGCAATGTGCATGTTTAAAAAAATGTCAATACGCATCTCTCCAATTCTTTCTAACAAAAACTATTACGTTTTACGAGCACTTCGTGACTAAAAATGTTACTGCGATAAAATAAAGTTAATTATTTTTAAATTACTAATTGTACATTAACATTGGTTGAATGTTTATAAATAATTAATTATAAATAAAAATCTTGCAAGTATATTTCGTTACTTATGTGTTTTTTCTTTAATAAAGATTTAATATAGATATGATAACCATTTCAAATTGCTATATACATGTATAAAATGAAATATATTTTACTTTGTCTGAGCATGAGTTAAAAACTACTGAAGCTATGGGTTCAGGACTTGATCATTGGACACAGAATCGTTTCCAGAAGGAATAGCCTAATCTATTTACAATATTAAAAATTATACTGTACATTTGAATATTTATTTGTCCTTCGATCAGGAATTAATGGTTGAATGGAATATAATCAAACACGTAGGGATAGATTATGTCCTAGAATGAAATATAGGATAGGTTTTATTTAAATAATGTATTAATACCAGAAAAAATGAGAAATTATTATCACTAACATCAACTATCGAAGTAAGCATCAGGACAGATATTAGAATTTCTAACGTCGTGTACGATGTACGTACTTTGTTTGCTCATTATCTAATCATTTTAATTATTAATCATCCTTCATATCCATCTCACAATCTTCTCTGTACGTTATTAATTCAACCTTTTTACAAGAGACACGAATGCTTTATTTTCGACATATTTTTTTCATGGATTAAACTGAGAAGGTTGGCAGACATGACGTGAGGAAGCCAAAAAAGGCCAAAAGAAATGACAGTTGCAAGTTCGGAAGTACCGAAAAACGAACGCCATAAATTATCCTCTCAATGTTTTACATTTCCCGAGTTACTTCGCGCGCACTTCCTGAATAATATTGATTTTATCGGCGTCGTGGATTTGTTGACAGTTAAGTGAATGGGCTAAGTAAGGTGTCGAGGTTGTTACCGGCTACACGATCTGGACGTTAATGGGCAAAGAATCCGACTGCTAAATCGTCCTACGCAACAAAATATTTCTATCCTCTACGTATCAGCTACATGAATTAAGTTTTAACACTTGCATTTTCGAACACTTGAAATCGATTTGTGTTTACATCCATTATCATCACTTCCATTTTATATACATTATCATTTCAATAAGCCAGCTACACTTAAATTACGACTCATTATGTAATTTGTTTTATGCTTATCATAGCAAAAGCAGAAACTTTTTAGGGATGATCTACAGGGTCTAACACTTGTCAGGTTTTTTTAGCCAGGTACAAAGTCTCGTCTTTGTGAATAAAAACAATGTTGAAATGTTTTATATTTTGTAAGAAAAATTAAAAAGGCATCAAAGATGACCAATTCCATTCCTGTTGTTGGCCCTTTACTTTTCTTATAGGTAAGCAGTCGCAAGGGTCTGTGCCGAGCCCAGTTCTGAGAAGACGTGTCGAATTGAGACCGGGACATAGTGGAGTCAACAATAAGAGGGAAACCGTAATCGGGATCAGAATCGATAGAGAGATCCTCCGAAATAAAAGATAAAGACATTCACTGAAAAAAAAAAAAATTGGTCATTCCAACCATAAGTTTGAATAACATAATGAATTTAGATTGTTGATTTTGAGCGAATCAATATTTTGGTTGTCTTAACCAACCTGTATGATGGTACGATTGATCCGATTGATTAAATCACACATATTATTTGTTAATACAACGAATTATTCAGTTATTACAACAAAATATATTTAACTAAGCCAAATTCGAACTTGGTTAGGAATATTTTTTTCAGTGTTTATTCTTCATCCACGCGAGCAAAACCGGGGGCATGTCCACTCATAAATAAACAATCTGCGCCCAGTTTAAATTCAAGATTAGTAAAATGGATACGTAAGGACGAATGTGATGTATAAACGCAATTTATTTGTAAATTCAAAGTAATTTACTCTTTCTACTATAAATTAGGGAGCTTTTGATAGTAAATGTACTCAGCCATTATACAAAAAAGAGTGAAATATTATTACCTTTTCAAAATACAATATTCATGAAAATTGCGACAAATCAATATTACACACTGATTTTATATACGAATTGTATTCATAGTACATAATCGTTCATCGTTGGATAGATAATGTAATCGACATATTGCAGATTGAATACTAAACTCGCACTATACGCCTATTTAGGACATTATTTTCTATTTAATATACTAATCTACCAACATATGTGTTTTGAATATTTTGAAGTAATCTACTTTTTGCATGCGGATTGCATCGCTTAGGTGCTCGTGCGTGTATACAAATTTTAATATGTTGTTCCCATCCTGAACGTCAATTCTGATTCCATTCCCGATCGCGATCACACTCTCTGACTCGCTTTCGTTACGAGTAGTTGAGTCTGGACTTAATTGTTCCACTGCCGAGGCACCCTACCGCAATCTTTTTATTTCAGAGTGAGGGTATGGGATTTAAGCTGGGTTGAAGTTTCCACGCTGGCCGGTTGCCGCTGACGACCGACGTCATCGGTGACAACTTTCAGGCCCGACGGTTTAATGCGTTCTTCGAGGTACGGAGCGAATGTTTCACTTCACTTAAGGCAAAAAAGCATCGGTGATTTGTCATTGTTGAGGCTCGAATCCGGTACTTTCTGCTTTGAGAACGACGCTTTCAGCGACTAGCGGTTTCGCCTTTGTAAAACAACGAAATTCATTAGTTCATTGAATGTCCCCATAAGAATGCATTCTTACCATTTTTCAAGAAATGTTGCGATAAAAAAATATCCTCAGTTAATTTCAATAATAACTGCTATTATAGTTCCGTGTAAAAAGTTATGACGTTGATTAAACTGAGCTTTAAACACATATTATATGGAAAAAATGTAAACAAATTTTGTATTTATAACGAGATTGTGGAAGTGGCGTATCTCTGCTCCGCAAAATGCTGTGTCAAATGTCTGATTTCATATGCTTGACGTGGTCGAAATTGAACAGTTCTTTTCAGGAACATATAAAAGATAAGAATATTATAGGAGCAGTTTCTCGACAAGGCTTGCAGCACGACAACAGGATTAAGCTAAGCAACTAAAACGACCATTTGCTTTGAAACAGCAATTCACATTTAATTCTCGCTTTGTAGACGCACATTGCAATTTACCTTCAAATGCGGCCGATAATCCCAACGTAATAGACAGAAGGAGCATGTAAATGTGTGACCTTAAATCGGTGGTTTAATTAGCATTAAGACTGTATTGTTCTTATATAAAAAATACTATTAGTTTGAAAATAATAAAAAAAAGAATAACGTAACAAGAAGTAAGGGCGATAGAGAGGGATGGACACATGGGAGAGAAAGAGGTTGAGAGGGAGATGAGCTCGAAGAGTAAAGGGCGAGAGAGATTCTTTATCCACGCGGACAGGGCTGGAAAAAAAAGATAACCTATAAACATGAAAATCTGATTTTTAAATTATTAAAGTTACAATTACCAGCTCTACATAGAGTGATACGTCTTACAAATTGTATAGGCATTCATATATAGCCAATTTGATACGAAATTATCGATGGTAATAAGAATAACTGACATACAACATTTTTTATGTTACTTTTATTATAACATAAACAGCATTATTGTTTTTGTTTTCCAAAAAGACCTGCGCTTGAAGTGATCTTCATCGAGTTTAGTACTGGCGGTATATAGTCCCCAGTATTTTCAGTGCTGGCTTAGAAAAAAAACATACTTTATATGTAAATAAAATAAAAAGCCTTGTATTTCTTATCAAAAAATTACCAAAAGTACTGTTAAAAAAATACCTTAAAATTAAACTAGACTATATTAATGTCATTAAATAGAACTACATTTGGTGCTAACTGAGCAGTAAGTATACCTCGATAATTGAAGGTCAAGGCCTCCTCTAGGGATTTCCAAATGTCTCTATTAGTTGCTGTATTCATTCACCGGTCGCCAGCCATTTGTGTAATGTCATCTGTCCACTGGGCAGCTGGTCTACCTCTATTCCGAGACCCTGATGGTCCGACCCAAGATGTCAATCTGTACGTTAATCTGTTGTCTGACAGCCGCGCTATGTTATATATATACAGCAGTAATAATTTAGTGGTTGAGATGCCTCGTACGATGCAAAAGACGGGAGTTCGAACCATGGTTACTTGAACAACATAGTGATTTTTCTGTCATTTTGAGTATATGCATTACAATTTCTTTTAAAAGCTAAAAGGAAATATCGTGATCGAGTGTGTAGAAAATGATTCACCACAAACGATATGTGAAATTCTGTTCTCTTGTATGGTTATTGTTCAAATTTGATTTAAAACTCCGTGTACTCTTATTACATTTTCTACGAAAATACCGAATACGTGATTTATTATTTAAAACCTGGCCGTGCTGTTCCTGTTAATTTATAAAAGCGTCCCACATTAAAAAAAGAAATCGTAACATTTATTTGAATTCTATGCTTTCAAAAACTCTCTATCAGATACATTTATTACATACTAATTTTCGCCTGCGACTGCATGTACCGATGAGGGTGAATGCCTACTTCTTTTACGATGATGATAATGCCGTATCCACCATAATCTCGATCCCCGTCCTCTTTTCGTCTCGACCTTTAGACGTGTAGTAATAAGAGAGTTTGGTGTAAACTGTACAAACTCCGAAACCTTCGAAATAATTTCCCATATTCAGTTCTCAAAATAGTGTTGCACCCGATTCGGTTTCTATTCGGTGTGTCAAGATGAAACATGCCATTATTTAGGTTAAACCCTTCAGTGTCGCAGTACCTTCAATACCCGTGAGAACCGTATTAAATTTCGTTCAGTAATTTTTGTGTGACGAATGATCAAACGTACATACAGACAGACGGACAAAAATTAGAAAAGTAACTGTTTTTTCGCACTTATAAAGACCTTCCTTATCAGTTATCTATAATATTGCCCAATTACAGACATCGATCAGTTACAGTTTTAATATAAATATAGATAATATAAACAATCAACAAAAAGAAATAACTATCACAATAAATATTATTTTTATTAAATTCGATCACACCGGCTAAAGTACAAGAACCCTATACAGGTCGTATACGACACACGACAACGTCTCAATGCCGACAATCGATCGTAGCAAAAACGGCTACCGCACCGCACGACCGAACCCCGGGCGCGGGCAATCACGTTTCTTTATGCTTTTCCATAATCCCGGCGCATGAAAACAATCGTCGTTGTCCTCTCGGCTCGCGCCGAAGGAGGCGATCGCAAAAAAAAGCTTTCAACACGACCACACCATGATTACGTTCTTGTATGCGTTCGTTACCCGACTGCGGCTGAGCTGAAAGGAGGGTTCTCGGTTCTGATACGTACTTACGATGCTCAGCTATGTGCGATGTTTGTTTGTCTCCTCATAGATCGAAAGCCACTTAAAATTCAGAAATATTTGACATCGTCATCTTTGAATCAATCTTATAGACAAAAAATTCGACATATGCGGTTCAGAGTCGTAGATTTACTTTACAAACTCCACAATTTCTTTTTTAAGGAAATTCGTCAGTTTGCGCTCGACATTGACTACTCTCTAAAACTGAATTAGTAAAATTTTTACTAATTGAAGTAGTAATTGTAGAAACTACATCAAAATTAGTAATTTTTAGTTGAATCTACTACAGATTTACTAAGTTTGTAGGCGTTACTTTTCAATTAGTAATTTTTCACTAATTGAAAAAGTAATATGGCCCAACTTCACTACTGAATTAGTAGTTCTGAATTAGTAGTCACTTGACAATTAGTAAAATAATCACTTTTATAATAGTAGAATTATACTTTTTAATTAGTAGAAAATTTACAATTTTAATTTGTAATCATTTCTACTAATTGAAAGAGTGGATAACCACTTATTGCTGGTCGTATACTTTGGACATCTTAAAATAGTAGCTATTGACTATTAATTCACGTTTTCCACTAATTCAGTTTTAGAGAGTAAGTTTTTTTTATAATGGACCAATGTTTACGAATAAATAAGTTCTGATAACTTAATTCCTTTGCTATACGATAAAAATAAAGGAAATTTTTCTTCCTGCCCTGAGAACAGAAAAAATACATATGTAAAAAAAAATATTGCTTTAGTATTACTCCTATACTGGGAATACTAAGTCGTTGAAATAACATTATCATTGCTTTGATAGTAAGCCTACATTTATCTAACTAATACGTGGGTATCATAACACTCTAGTTTAGCATCAGAGCACTGAAATACAATAAAAATTGTACCCCTTTGCTAAAGTGCTCTTTTTGTTTCTACCGACAGAAGTGCGTTACCAATAAATAAATTTCACAACAATTGTTATTATTAATGTTATTTTTATTTTGTGAATTTCAGATAGTATAAAAGATAAACAATATGTTTGGTTACGTTATTTTAATTAACATTTTAGAACTTAAATTTTGACTAATTAATCAGGTTTTTAGAACTGCCGCATTTATTATGTAGACAAACGGTCGCGCGATTGATGACAGATACTGTAGCACGTCAAATTATTTCTGGAGAGGCTCGAATTTCATCTGCAATAGCTGAAATTATTTCGACTAATTCTTCGCACGTGTTTATTACAGTCGCGTAAACTTTTTGCTTTAATATCCTCCAGAGAAAAAAATCCAAAGGTGTGAAGTGTGGTGATCTGGCCGGCCAAGATACTATACCACGTCGCCCAATACAGTCATAATTTTGGTCTACATGTGCCCGTACTAGAACAGAAAAATGAGCAGACCAACCATCCGGTTTAAGCCACATTCGATATTTGCAATAAATGGGCATTTCGTCGACGATGTCCGGAAGTCTAGTTTGTAAAAAATTTGAAAATCTTGGCCCGTTCAATGTCTCAGGTAATATTATAGTTCCAATAAAAAAATTCTGTCCATGTACGTAGGATGCAATAATTGATTATTCCTATTCTATTAAATTGTGATTCGTGTGTCCATAAATATTTTCTTAAAAAGGTCGTTTCATGTCTTCCTTTCCGAAGTATCCACAAATAAAATAGAACACGTGGTGCAGAATCTCCTTCATATATTTCTTGCAAACGGCCAAAGTGAAAAGAGTGTTTACTTAATTTTCAAAAAATTTCGTACAGTCGAGACGAGTATTTGTTGTAGGATCTAGATAGATCTTTGCAAGAACAAGTTCTTGATCGTGGCGTGTTAAGAGTACGAGGTCGCGGTGCGATGGGTAGTGTGCGAATACCGTACTAATAGATTCTATGATGTTCATTTCTGAACACATTCAGTCTTCTTCTGTTCGGATACCTTCTATGAGGATCCCGAGCAACAGCACTAGCGCTGTCGTTGCAAAATCCATGTAAGAATGTCAAGAATATCTGAATTGCTTATAGCGCTATGTGTGTGCCCATTTTAAACCAAATGTGTAAAGAAGCTTCAGTACTTACAAGACATACTAGTTTGAGCACAAAATCGTAAACTAACTCATTGAATAGGAATCATTTAATTTTGAAATGTTTGATCTTATTATGATCTGTCTCTCGCGCCCCGTTCCCCTCGGATTTTGAGAAATTTATGGCTGCTGGCCGACCGGCCACCTGCAATCGTACGGATCAAAAGAAGCGCTTTCTGGAAGGCATTGAATAGTACTTTGAGGTACAGAAAGGGTAATAAGACGTTCCTACGAGTTATTGAGACAAACGTAGACTTTCTAATAAAAGTATAATAATATGATCTTAGCGATTTAGGTTTCCCGGTATACGAGTAAAACTAGGAGAAAATTAGTTTTTTGTTATATGTATTTTCGTGTTATATTTTTTTCTGGTACGAGGTAAGAATAAATTACTACTATTATTATTACTAGAAAGCTAGAAAATCAAGATATCAAAATTTATTTTTTCTTTAAGCATTGGTTTATTAAAAAAAAACTTTTTCAATATTAAGCGCTGTGATGAATTAAAGTTTTTGATCCATGTTTATCTAGAATAATTTTTTTTTTGTCTTGCTTTAGCTAGACCGGACTCCAAAAATATTTCATTATTGAAATAGGTTTACTGAAGACATAATTTTTATTTTATTTTTATAAAAAGTAATTATATTTAACATGTTTTAATTAAAATTTCTTTGAGTAATTTGCAAGTCGGATTGAGCCATGGTAAATAAAATTTTCCAAGCATTACCTTTACTTTCGTACGGAGCAAGAGAAAAAGCAATTCTGATCTCAAATTAATTGTCCACGGGTAATCATTCCAGGGTCTTTACATTCTTAATTGGATAGTTGGAGCGCAATTACTACTACTTAGTAGTAGTTGCTTAATAGTTTGGTAGTTGATAATTTAGTAGTTGGAGTGTAACTACCAAACTATTCTTATACAAACTGTATAAATAATTTATACTTATTCTTTATAATAAAAAAGTTCAACAATTCATACAGATGACATTCTCATTCATTTCCATATTAAATTAATTTAGCCCAATTCTGCTATCGCTAAAGCATTTCTGTGTGTTTCTGCTTACAATGGCACCTTGGATGTATATAAATGAATAAAAATAAGTAGGTAAATAGCCATTAAAGAGTAGTTGCTGTCAACAAATTATTAAGTTCTAATCGTTAAGAAGTACTGTGGCTACCATCATCAACTTAGCGGTATGAGATGGTAACTGTCAGCCGCAAATATTACAATTACTAAAGAAAGAGTTCAAGCACTCTATACGTGCGTACAACGTTTAAGTGTATTCCTCGATTTCTCTCTTACAATTAAATCCTGTCTTATGACGAAGGGACCACGTCAAAAGCATGCCCTTTCAAACAAAAAAAAGTAGGTCCACAATTGACGGAGTTATATCTGAACACACAAAAACTACGCACATATGAACATAAAAGATTCTCCTTTCTTTGTAGTCGGTTGAAAAGAAAATATTCATATGGCTAATCGATAATATTGAATTCCTGACATGTAAAGAAGGTTGTAAAAGGAAGTGAATAATAATTAGAAATGATAAGTAAAATGTTACATACTATACATTTAGTACAATGTTACATACAATGTCTTCCATTTTCATTGATATCTTATAATCATGTATTGGAATTACTGCAGATGCAGTAAAAAAAAAAAAACTTCCATCCATTGTCAATTCTTCCAACACATACACTTTAGTGACAAATTTGTCCGTAAACTGTGTCATGCCAACAACTTCATATTGCACAGAAAAGGGGAAAAATCGGAGATAGACACCTATACATAAACCTGGTTTTGTGCTTATACAAAGCTTTTCTCTAGATCATATGTGGCCAACAACCGGCCCACGGGCCTCATCCGGCCCGCTGTAAGATTAGATCCGGCCCGCGAGACATTTAGAAAAATTTCATGTCTGATATCTATCGCTAAAAATTATGAACACTACTTTAAAATGCATCTACTTTTGAACGCGGCCCGCGAATGTTTTTGCACACTAAAATTTGTCCCATAAAAGGTTGCCAATACCTGATTTAGATGATAATCGAGAAATGCTTAATAGATTAGTGTTTATACTTGTAAAGCTCACTGATTAGAGTGGGTAGGTTCAATCGGTCTTGCCAACAATCGAATATCTTGGCACACTTAATCACATAGTAAAAAAATGTAATGAATTCAATTTTCCCGTTCACCTGACGTTGGGAGATTACCTATTTGAAGCAAGGGCATTATAAAACACAACTTCATATTTAATTGTACTTCAAAAACTAAGAATCAAATCACTTTCGTGAGACCATTTACATTGATCTAGTAGCATTTTACTTGAAATAAGAGTTAAATTAGGACATTTCTTCTTTAAGGTCCCTTAACAGTGGTCTACAGATATGATGCTACTATTCGTACCAGTCTAGAAAACATAAATGTTCACGATATTTTTCGACTACTTTATGTAATAAATATAGAAATGAGATTTTGGTAGTTAATTATGAGGTTTCAATGATAACCTATTAAGGTTTCATTTAATTTAATGAAGTTAAATAAAAGAATAAGACTTTTTTCTGATATTTTCGTTGAATGGCTGTCAATAAAGAAACTCTTTTGAAAAGAATATTAGTTTTCTCCGAAAAGAATATACTAAACGTTAATGCTTATTCAGTAGTAAGGCTGTAATTTTAGCTCAGTTCTAAGACTAAATATGGATGTCAGCTGGACTAGCACGGATACAAAATAAAGAAGTATCTCTGCAGTAGCACTCTACTATAGTCTACTGACTATTTGCATTTTACTTTCATTCTTTACCATAATATCATCTACATATTGACCGTTCTCTAAGATGTTATATGCTATATGTTTTATAAAAGGTTCTCACGATGTCCTTTTAATTTCACTTGTGATCTAAAAAGTTTGTGAAGTAGTTATTTAATCTAATGCTTTTAGTCAAATTTTGTATCTCATTCTATTTTTTTCCGCGTAATTTTGAATGCCGTCATTTTCAATCGACAATACAGGCATGAGTCAAATATAATCAATCGTACACACACATCATTTGGGTATGAAAAAGCTGTGTTCACGGTGGATTCAACACAATGTGACTGAGGCTTTTAGAACAGACCGCGTCACCGTCGCCAATGTTCAACGTTAAAACCCTTAATCCAACAAAGGTTATAATACTTCTTGGCTGGATGGTGCGTAGCTCTTATATTGCAGTTTGAATGGCATCGTGCGTATAGGTTTGGTGACCGTCAAACCTCTGAAGGGGTGATATAATTTTCTACAGCAAACACATGATTAAACTGGGCCGGGAGTACATTGCCTCAAAACATATCATTACATAGTAAAATAATAAAACATACTTAAATTTAAAAAGTGGAACTCTGTCAATCTTATTATCTGTATATATTGTATTCAACTGTCATTTGTTTTTACAAATTGGTGGCGAAAAGAAAATTGTTTATTTAACATCCATATGATTTAACGCAAAAAAAAATTTGGGCAATGATTTCCTTTGAATTTCGTTGCCATTCAAAACAACAAGAAAGTTATAACAGATTTCGGTTGGTCTTTCATGGTGAATCATGAATTCATCCTTTGTCGCTGTTCATAACTGGTTTGACTAGTTCGAACGCGATCGCGCTAATTTGACTGACGATCTGCGTGAAAGACGTCATTCTATGGCGACTACCGAAGGCAACGTCAAAGTTGTGCGGCTCATGATAGAGAGTAATGAACGCTCGACCTACCATCAGATTCGGACAAGCTTAGGTATCGGTATGAGTTAAGTGCATAAAATCCTTCATAGCATTTAGCGGTCAGGAACCTTTGTACTCAGTGGGTACCTCATAATTTGATCGAAGCTTAAAAACTCCATCGTGCTAATTGGTGCCGTGAAATGATGCAAAGATTTATCGGTGATGACTCAAATCTGACAAATCAAATCAAATATGACATAGTTATAGGTGACTGAAATTGGATTTACGGTTACGTTACCGAAACCAAAAAATAGTCTACTCAGTGCGTGTTTCCCTTCGAGAAAAAAGTTCGTCGGAAAAAAGATGATGACCTCTTTCTTGGAAATAACAGGTCATTATGAACCATTGTTTTAGAATATAAAAAAAAATTGTCACTACAGACTGACAATCTGGGGCCGTTAGGTTTAGATATACTGGTTCACCCGCCTACAGCCCAGATCTTGCACAATTCGATTTTCATTTATATCCTAAAATGAAAGATATGCTTCGAAGAAAGTGGCTCCCAGATGCTGAGGAAGCAGTGGCTCCATATGGAAAGGTTTTCGAAACGGCGCCGAAGTTCGAGTATGCAATGTGTTTCTCTCAGTGGTTCCATCGAATGCAGCAGTGTATTGATCTCAAAGGACACTATTTTAGAAAACAATAATAAAAACAAGTTCCTAGGTTGTTCAACTTGACCCACGTACACATAACATTAAAAAATATATACTATAATAAATCATAAAAATAGACTATCTTTACTAAGCATCGTTTTTAATTCTAATACACTTACATAGATTCGAAATTAAGTTACATATACGTGTTAAAATTTAAGACGTTAAAAGCTTTCATTACTTTGCTTAGTAACGGAAAGCATTTGTTATAACATATTCTATAATAAAAACACATTCTTTTTCTTGGATTGTTTTTTTTTAGATTAAGTCATTTGTTCAGATTACGCAAGTTTAGCATAATCAAAACACCTATTTGTTGGGAGTTTAATAAGTGAAGTGGCAACCGACAACTGATATAACGCATCTACTCGAATTTACGTTTTGCGTAATCTAGCTTGATGGATGCTTTGCACGATAAAGCGTAGAGTACAACCGGGCACGGCGGTAGGGCATTGTTCTGATTTAAGATGAACAATGTGTATAACACTTAAGGAGACGCAGTCACAACCAACTAATAGTCTAAAATCCGGCATTAGAAAAATGAATCCTCATCTGTTGATTGAATCGAATCATGTTTTAAAGATAGATAACAGTATTATAAATTTATGAGAACAATGTCTGCCACCGTAGTCCTGCTGCTGTTAACATTAATTACTTTTTTTTTATGTAGGCTGAAAATAATTTCACGGTTACTGCCAATTATAAATATATTTAGAATTTTGTAAACATTACATATGTGTTAATATATTTTAATTAACGCTTGAGGGAAATAAGTTCGGTTTACTGTATTTATTTAAACTTGGATTAATTTCAAAAAATCCAACTGACATTTATCAACGTTTGTATGAATAAATTGATGTAGAAAATTTGGAGGCTTAAATCGGTCACATTTGCATATAAAATTCAAATTTCTGTTTTAAAAGAGGCATACTTGATAATTTATTTTCTGTTATACAAGTTACTAAATTATGTACCGGCACTGATAAGCTAAAGTCAATAAAATTAAGAATCGGGTCACCTAAGATCTATTAATAATAAAACTTTATCACCAAAATTTCTAAATCGTCACCTTAATTTTCCCAATTTTATTATCTACTACTAAGACTAAAGGTGATGGGTACAATTTTTGTACACTTCATTACTGTGTACGGCTATTTTGTGGACAATTGCTGCCTATCATTTTAACGAGCCACATCATATTAAAAATTAAATTTATTAATTCTAGGCATTGCATGAAGAAAATACAAATACAAGATTTCTGTAGGGTATCAACGTGCCGTCAAGGTGTAGTCAATCAGTCTGTTCATTTGAATAAAGTTAAAAAAGTGTATTAGTTAACCATTCGTTGCAAATAGATGGCTCGTAACGGTTCCTGTTTACGTATATATTAAAAGGATTACGTAAAATAGTGTGCAATATGTACATACAAAATTATTACAAGAAAATATCAATAATTTTAATCATCAAAACGAGTATATTTTGTTATTATACCAATGTAATTACTTTCTCTGAGATGATGTACTCCAGAAAACTATCGAGTGTAACTCTTATTTTTATGCATCAATATATGAAAAGCTGAAAACTATGTTAGGTCTAGATCTCAGATAAAAACTATAATAAATAAAACTTATTTGTTCAAGGATACCCGTTTCCTTATTGGAACAGACTTGTTCATATGAAATACTCATTATGGAGGTCTTTGTATGAATGAGGCAATGTCTTTTAACAAGTTCCCTTTTACTTACGATTGTTTTACATTTCGTCGAAATCGATAACAATGCGATTTTAAAAATGTTTCATGTAAAGTGTATTATTTGTTCGTATAAAGTGCCTGAATTCTCATTGGCTATTATATTCTTTACGCATGGAAATAAAATTATGCGATTGCAATAGAACAACTGTAAAGTGAATCTACACTTTACAGTGTAGATTGTAATTGTAGAACCCATTGCTAAAGTTATTAGTAAAGCCACTACATTGTATTGTTAATTGTCATTACTTTATTACGTGAAAAATATAGTTTAAAGGTAAGCGTTTCAAAAAAATATGTCTGCTATGTTAACACAAATAACATTCGTAGATTTAGTATTGGCCTACGCTGACACCTCAGCGGAGACCAACGATATATCTAAGAAAACAACGTAAATTACATTTAGGTTGCCATCAAAAAGCAGGCCAAGATCTGTGGCGCTTTCGGTACCCTTTTTATGTTCAACATTTACTCCGGTTCCGTATAAGACTATTTCTAAGAGGAATTCAATACAATTCAGCATTCGTTCGCTTTAAGTTGAAAAAGTTGGCTGTTTCTTATCAATTAGGTTTTACTGTTTAAAACTGCACAAACTAGATTTGTCAAAAATAGTCAAAGAATCGTTGCAGTGATTTAAAGGAACACGTTAAAAATTGTAAACATCACTTGTACGCTGACTATTTACTGCTTTAAATACCCTGAGATTCTTAGGATATAAATAAAAATGGCAAGGTGCGAGGTTGGGACTGCAAGGCGGGTGAGCCAGTGTTTATATACCTAATGTTCCCAAATTGTTAGTTGTTGGTCTGGCGGTATGTGATCAGGGGTTGCCATGATGAAAGAGAATCCTACTGCCGAGATCCTTTTCCCCGAACTTTTTCCTTTGCAAGAGGTAAACAATTGTCAGTGCAACAGTCAACTGTGACTGTTTTTTATGTTCCAAAACAGTTGTTGCATGTTGAGCTGTTATTTCGTAGAAAGAGGTTACCATCTTTTTTCCGACGCTTCGACCTCGTTTTACTTTGGTAGACAACTCCTCGAAAGGAAACACGCACCGAGTAGACTGTCTTTTGGTTTCGGTATCGTAACGTAACGTCACGTCCTATATTTTGCGAAAGTGTGGTGTCATACCGATCGAACTGATCCATTTTCTGGTTGCAGCCAAAGGCGTAGAAAAAATTCCGTAGTTTTATGAGAGTCAACTACATCACGATATAACTATGAGTTTAGGTGTTTTTATTTCAAGTTTTATCACTTTATTATAGTGCTTTCAAAATTCTTCTTGTAATTTGCTATTTGTGATATGACGTAACTTCAATTGCGACTTCTAATTAAATATAGTCTTCACTTATGTCGCTATATTTCTGTATTCTAAATGGTTTTTATTTAGCAATTACATTTAAAACATCTTCAATATTCAAAGTACAAAAAGCCCTATTCTAATATGAGTGTTTCTTTGCGAAACTGTTAAAAATTATGATAGTATATATGAAAGATTAGTGAAAGAATTTTTAAAATGGATTCAGCAGTGCAGCTCAAAAGTATAAATACGCAGACGGGGTGGGGTACAAATTATAGTTTATTTTCAGAAACTTTTTTTCGTGCATACAACATATCACCAATTGCGCGGTGATCAGATGAATGGATTAGGCACGCAAAGAAAACAAACAAAACACACAAATTGAAGATAGTCTATGCCTATACAACAATTCATTCCACCTTTTCGGAGATTAGCCTGAACAAAATAATAGAAAGACACTTATCAACAGACAGTGATAGTAAAAATTTAGAAACGATATGTATAGATTAGGTGTGTCATGAAATAACAAATTATGACAAAATTTTACATATATCGTATGTACAGTTTAATGTATTAATGTAGATAATAAATAAATAGCATCTCATTTCTTATTCCAGAATAAAAGCCATTTCTGTCCAAAATTTGATGAGAATCTTTTAGGGCGTTTCGGAGATTAGTGCAGACAAACAAACAGACAGGCTTTTTATCGAAATTATGTATAGCCTAACGTTAATGCAATTATATGTTCTTATTGCAAACCAATTTTTATCAAGATCAGTCAAGATGTTCTGAAGTTACAAAAAAACAACATATGGGCAGACAGAAAAATGTAGTTTGAAAAGATGGTTGTATCGGGGTCACTCAGTCATAAAAGCAATATTTACCACAAAATTATACAAAAAAAATTGAATGTACAGACAGACGATACATATTTATATAGTACTAGTATACATGTAAAATTATATATAATAACATAGCAAGTTTCAAGCCGCTATAGATTCTCTCGTACCAAAGAAGTGTATAAAAGTGTATCTATAGTGTTATTGACAAAATGACGAACAGTATTGTCGGTGATCATATAAGGGTTTATTTTTTCTCCTTTTGCGGCGCGGAGTCATACAACTGTGAACTTACAAATGTGATCGTCCGGCATAAAAACGCGCGTCACCGAAGGCACCCGGCGCCATCCGTCAACGTGTATTTCCATAATATTATTCAGCCGCTCCTTTGGAAATCGACTGTAGCAAAAAATGCACGTTGACACCGCCGCCTTAATCTTTTTTTGCAATTTTACGAGCGCGCACGTCATTTTCCTCGTATTTTATTTCTTGAAGGAATATATGAAAATTGCCTGTAGGTACGGAATTCGTTTAGAGCTTAGAATGCAGGATTAAACAAGAATAACAAAGGAGTCATTTAATTAAACAGATTGCCAGAACTTTCATTCGTAATTATGAATTACTTAAATTCTTATTATTCTTTTTCGATTTTATTTCGTAAAAGAACATATGAACAGCGCTGGATTTACACTATGCAGTCGGGGCTATTGCCCAGGGCGGCATATTTTCTAGGGCGGCAAAATTTGGAAAGTGAAAAAAAAATTTAGTGGTATGAACATTACTCAATATAAATAAATAAATCTTTTATCTTATGGTTTTTTGTTTAATAGATAATTCTAGAAATTCAATTCGTGCATTATGTGTTATATCGAAATTTTGTATATTATTATTTTGGCACTTTTAGCTTAAATTAATGATCAAAATAATAATTTAATGTATTTTTTTGATGATTCAAAACAATAATATTTGATTTTTTATTTCTGAAATAAAAAAATAATTTGTTGTCTTTACGAAAAATTAAAAATATTTTTGAATAATTCATGCATTTTTCGAAGAATAGATTATAATCAATCAATCAATTAATTTTTAAAAAATTGAATAATTTATCAAATACGTCTTTTAATTACCTATATTTTAATTTGTTTAATGTCCTTAAAATATATAATACATAATAAATTTTCTGAAATAAATTAGTTATTTAATAAAAAAAAATAAGGTCTTAAAATTATAACTTTAAGTAAAATTTAAGTATTGGGGCGGCATTTTCTACAATGCTCAGGGGCGGCATTAAGTTTTAATCCGGCCCTGCATATGAAAATTCTCTGTATTAACTTCATTTCGGTCTTAGAATGAAAAATAAAATAGGAATATTAAGGAAAAAAATTTAGTAAGCAGGTTGTCAGAACTTTCATTCGTAATTGCTTACGTGAGTTCTGATTACATTCTTCGTATCCTGTTTCTTAAAAGAATATATGAAAACTATCTGTATGAACTTCATTTAGAGTTTGGGATGAAAAATAAAACACGAGTGAAAAAAGGAATAATTTTATTAACCCAACTGTTCGAGCTTATATTTGTAATTATAACTTACTGAAGTTCGGGTTGAAGTCATTTAACCTTATTGCAACCGTCGAGCAATCATTGTAATATTTCAGAATTCTTATAATTCCTCGATGGGGTTATTTTCTGATCTTTACAAAGTGTTTGCAAAAATAAGTTAGTGAGTATGTTTTGATATGCAGGATAAATGTTTAGAGCTTCAGATGTTTTATGTGATGGCCCTTTACATATTCCAAAATTTATGTATTGAGATATGAAATATGTTAAACCGACTTCACTCTAAATAAGTGAAATTATTTTTTTGGCTACATACTTCTCATACTTTGATATTTGTATTAAATTATCTTATATTAATAACACTGGTCTGCAACAAGAAGCTGTTTGAATATTTTCAATTGTATTTATGTATTTTGATGTGCTGAAAATGAAAATAATAAGGATTCCAGGACCTCAATTTTTTGAAAAATTTAAAATTGTTACTTTTTATTATTTGTTATGATAAAAATAAGTAAATTTAGCCAAAAGTACCTTCCAAATAAAAAGGTAGTGTATAAAGCGGGTACCATTTTGTGTTAGTTCATCATTGTTTTATAAGTGTTCTCCCAATATAGTGCTATGTCGTCTTTCCGGGGAGTGTGTGAATTCACTTGACACTTTATTTTATATATATGGCGAATATATTGTATTAGAGCTATAACATAATATTACAGATTTTGTAAGAAAAGCAAATTTGGCCTTAAAAGTTGTAGATCAGAACAAACCTTGGGCACCTCATAAAGTCTACAAACGACGTTTTGCAGACCTTCGAAGTTGGTTAAAGGGCAAAAAAAAAAAGCTTTTTGATATCGAATTCTTATGGTATGGTGCGAACAGAAAAACCATAGTGATGACTGTTATTTTTGTTCGTGTAATGTGAAAGGGTACAACGCAAAATGGATGCAGTCAATTTCGTACCCCAACACACATTCAGTCATTCGTCCCATCCCTTATACGACAGATATACCCAGTGCCCAAGACCCCTGCGGCCTAGGCCAAGATTCTAAGTTCTGACGTAGACGGTGGGAACCCGTTGACGGTTCGAATTCAGAATTTGAAGATGACAGAAGTCCGAAATGATTTTCCTAGGGCCAGCTAAATGATTTATCAAGAGAATTGAATCTTCTTAAAGATGCTGTTGAGTTGCTTGCCTCAAGGCTCAAAAGCCGATACTTATTTCTGCCAGGAGTGTCTTTCTCCCGGTTTAGATGTCGTAAGAAGGAGTTCACTTCCTATTTTTCCCAAGAGGAGGAGTTGGTTTATTGCACCAATATTAAAGGTTTTATAAATACCTTTAAGGTCCAATATGATACAGCACAATGGCGTCTTTTCATAGATTCATCAACAAAAAATTTTAAAATAATTCTGCTTCACAACGGAGGTTTTTATGCTTCCATTCCTGTAGGTCATTCAGTACACCTCAAGGAAATTTATGAAAACTTGGAATTGGTTTTTGACAAATTAAAATATGAAAACGACAGTTGGCAGGTGTGCGGAGACTAAAAAATCTTGTGCTTGTTACATTGGCAAGAACTTGGGTTTACCAAATTCTCTTGCATTTTGTGTCTATGGGATAGTCGCGATTGAACAAATTACTGCACCAAGAACTGTTGACCGCCGAGGAAGCTTAAAGCTGGTAAAAAGAACGTCCTCCGAGAAACAGTGGTACATCAACATAAAGTTCTTCTACTTTACTGCATATAAAGCTGGAATTGAAGAAAAAAATTGTTAAATCACTTCCTAGAGATAGAGATGACTTCAAATTCATAGTAACAAAGTTTTCAGGTTTCTCAGAAGCAAAGGTGAAAGAAGACGTTTTAGTCGGACCAGACATTAGACAGCTTAATGCTAATTCACAATTCATTACGTCATGGCGGATCCTCAAAAAGAAGGATGAATTGCTTTTAAAAAAACCATAGATTTTTTTGGGAAATCACAAAGATCTTAACTTTAAAAAAATAGTCAAATGAATGCTAAAAGTATTATAAGCTTTAGGTTGCCTAATGAGCCTAAAAGTACATTTTTTTCTTCCCCATTTCGATCATATTCTGGTAAAATTGGGAAATGTAAGTAAAGAACAGGATGAACGATTTCACCAAGGCAATAAACAGATGGAGAAATGATACCAAGGAAAATGAAGAGCCTCAATTGTATCAGACTATTGTTGGATGCTTCAGAGAGACCTTCCAGATTTTTGGATTCGTCACACCCAAAACAATAAAAGTTTCGTAACAGTACCAAAACAGCTTTTAGAAATTTTTTTTGCAGACCTATGTTCATGTATGACAGTAATACCAATCTTTTTTAAATAACTTATAGTTTTTAAACATAAAAATATTCTGAATTCAAGAGAATTTTGGATAGTTTTGAATAAGAGTAAAAGTTTATTAGAACTCAAATATAAAAAATACACAGCATATAGTGTGTAACTGTAAAATGAAAGTAAAAACTATGTGAAAAGAAGAAAGAATTAAATAAAAAAAGGCGATATTTGGATAATTTCCGGCCAAATCTTTCTACATATGTTGAAAATGTTCAAAATAATTCTGTGATATCGTGTTTGAATGTGTTTAGAAATTACAATGGATATCTACCGAATGAAGAAAATCATATGGGAATTCGAAGAAGTATTTTGAAAATGTTATCCTATATGAGGATATAGTTGTAGAGTTGCAGACGCAACTGAAAGGCGATGAAAATGAAAATATCACAAGAGAATGTATAAAAGCACTAAAGCGTGTGAAAGTGCAGAGCTGCCAGACATGATAGAGTTTTGTCAAAAATGTTGAGAAATGGCGAGAACACAGTGGCAAGCTTACTTTACTAACTCTTTGTATGGAAGAGCTGCAGGTGAAAGTAACTAGAGAAATTTTCTTGTTTTCGAAAAGTCATATGATTTAAAAAATGAATATTTACTACCAGTGCTGATAGCGAGTATGTAAAAGTATTGCTGTTAGTGTGTTTTCTGATGTACAAGTATTGATTTGATGGTTTTATAAATAGAATTGTTGCTGATTTGTTTGGATTGTATCAATTTTTTAGAGGTCAAGCTGATCTAACAGGTTAAAACAGGTCATCAACACATAGTTTTGTACAAGGAAGTGATGATAGTATGTTTCAGAAAATATTGCTATGGACGTGTTCTCGCCAATGCGGTGTTTCCCGATATTATCCCAAGTTTTGGTTATGATCTTGGATTTCGTCTATTAAAACATAAGCAAAACGAATTAAAAAGCAAAGAAACTTCTATGTTAAACTCTTAAATCAACCCAGAGCATAGGTTTTCGAAATCCATTCGGATGCCGTGTATGTCTTCCTTATTGTATTAATAGTTTCCCAAATATTATTATTGACGTATTTTTACACTATTTACAACAAGGACCACAAGAAGATATCAGGCAATTTAAAAACAATATTTCGGAAAACCGTATTCTCTCATAATATACCTGTAAAATTAGGACTTTCCGCTGTTGCATTTCGTTCAGTAAGTGAGAGTCCCTATGGCACACTTTCCCTCCATCGGCCCATTCTCGTTCTCTATCAGATAGCCTATTCCTTCCCAAGCAACAAGCCAGCACGCACTGGTGATTACTTTGGAGTTGTGAGTGTCGATAAGCAACAGTAAACTCTTTGGACACGCATGCATGTTCATTACTTGAAAATACTATTAAAAACAAAAATGACTGAAACTATTTATGTTAAACATCTGTTGTTTGCATTTTGGCAGTATAACCGACCCATATGCCGTTACGACAGACAGCATGACGCATGGCGTCATGCTCCCTCTACGTCACCGCTCTGGACTCTCTTGTGTGTTTTTGTGCGCCACTTCGCTGTTTCTCTGTGTGAACTTCGTACTATTTCTATCCGACTAGACACGTTTCCGCTTGTATGCACTCTTTGTATCTTTTCTTTAAAATATTGTTGATTTTAAAGTGCTTAAAATGATTTGAATCAATGATAATGTTATTGAAAAAATGATTTTTGTTTATAAATACATATATTTTATAATCATTTTATATTTAAAATAATAAGAGAAACATGTAAATGTTATTGATAAAATTCTATTATATTCAATAATTAAAAATTTCTTTATTGGTATTTATTAATTATAAATTCTAATATAAATTTAGGTGTTTCACATCCGTTGGACGTCTCGTGCCGGCCAAATGTTTTTAATTATAAAACATCTCGTAAGTCGAAGATCCTAAATGAGAGTGTAAATGAATATGGCATATGAGATCTTTCTATTGAAACATTTAATATGCCATATTCAATTTGTGGTTTATTAACCGCAATAACATAAAAACACATTCTTTTGCTAGATGTGGCAATCTTGAAATAATATAATGACGAACAGTTATTTTAATTTAAATTAATTCAAAAACATTAAAAATGTATAAATTATTTATTTAAACGCTGCTAATCGAAATGTGGCAATCGTTGAAATCATTGTAATCATACTTTTTTATTATCTTTATTTTTATATCGACTTAAACTGCGTAATAGCAATCCTAATGGCTTCCCGACACCCCACTGTCCGTTTGTCGATTTGTGTAAATTGGAGAGGTAGTAAGAATTTTATCTTTTTGAGTTCGAATGCTACCGGAGGTAGATGTGTGTATTTTTCAGTCGGGGTATCGCCGCTCGCGGGCAGCCACCCGTTCTCTGCGTTTTCTGCCCAGCGGATTCTGACGATGCTGGACGTAGGGGACGTCCGACATCGTTGAGACTGCTCTTCCTCCTGAATACACCCGACGTTGCGGAGCCTGACGTCCAAGGCGTCTCCCCTGGCCACGCCACTTTTGCCCAGTGGGCAAGGGCGCGCTGAGAAGCGACCACAGATCACGGGTTCTGCAGCAGAAGACGGCAGCAACGGACGCATCGGGAGCAGACGGCACGGCCAGGGGGATAGCGCTAAAAGTTTCGGGCTCAGTAGCAACAGGCGGCAGTAGCAACAGCACCTTTGCTTCCGTCCGTCCCTGCTAACTGATTCGTTACTGCCGCTTGTTGCTACTGAGCCCGAAACTTTTAGCGCTATTCCCCTGGCTGTGCCGTCTGCTCCCGGTGCGTCCGTTGCTGCCGTCTGCTGCTGCAGAACCCGTGATCGGTGGTCGCTCCTCTGGCCCCGCTACCTGTCTCTGGCGTGTTAGTTGCTGCCGCCTGTCTCTGCTGAGCTCGCGGCCCGTAGTGCCTCTTCTGGCCGCACCGCATGTTCCCAGTGCGTCCATTGTTGCCGCCCGTTCCTGATGAGGGATCCGTAGCTGCCACCAGTTGTTACTGAGCCCGAGGCAGTGACGGCTCTCCTGGCCGTGTCGTGTGTCTACGGCGCGATCATTGCTGCCGCTCGGCGCTGCTGAGCCCGAGGTTCTTGGCGCCTCCTCTTGTCGCGCCGTTTGTCTCCGGCACATCCGTTGCTACTGTCTGTTGCTGCCGAGTCTGATATATGGTACGCTTTCCCTGGCCGCGCCGCTTGCTTCCAGCGCGCCCGTCGCGATTGCGCGCTGCTGCAGAACCTGAAGTCCGCGGCGTTAGTCGCTCGCCCGGCGGGTGCGTCGGCTTGCTGGCTACCGTCGCGCCTGTACTTCCGGACGCTCCTCCAGCCCGCACCCCTGCGGCCGGGCTATGTAGATACTGTTTCATTAATTGAACTAGTGCATAGGTGCAGGTGTATAAACATCGTAAATAAATAAATCTTAAGACTGTGGCTTGCTTTGCCATGGACACCAACCACACGTCCGGAACCCGAAACAAACGCACGACACGTAAGGTGAAAATGTTCGTATTTTGCGTGATTCGTTTCACAAAAGACCTTTGTAAAATTAACAGTACAGAATTCAAATAGAATTTTATCATTGCGTTGACAAAAATTTTGTTTAACGATTTCTAAATCAACATTTTATTAGTCCTTAAATTACAAGAGGAACATGAAAATATCCTCAACAGATAAAATAATCGAATTCGTACGTAATAAATGCTCGCATAATAAAGTTTTACAGCTCTATATGTTTAACATTTTACGCCGTCGCGTCGGTCGCGGGCGGCAAGCGGCGAGATATCGCATTTAGTGTGCCCGCGGTTCTTTCTACTGATTTTGTTATATGATCGGCCTCGGAACAAAGTCCGAATATCGAAAATTTGGTTGCATCGCGACTGCTAAATAGCCTCATCGCAGTTTCCGTTAGCGCCTAACACATCCTTAAATTGTGTTCAAAACAGTTTCCGATTGTATTAAAAGAAAAAAATGCAGTAAGCAAAAGAAAATTTAAATGGGAAGACGTAGTGGCAGAGAGAATATTCGTATAGGGTTGCCCGTATAAAATTAAATATACTGTATACATAAGTTTTGATTCGCTACAAAAATGACGATTACCACACACGAACTTGAGAGAGGTTGGCGGATCTCTTATTTTCTAATTCCCAATAGTGGCCTCATACAAAAAAAAAAACTATATTCCCTTTTTCTGACTGATATCAATCAGTCATTGCTAAGGTCAATTCTCCCGTAATTTATAACTTTCCGACATGAAATTTGAAAAATTTTGATAAAAATTGGAAAATTATTGATTCGCTCCGATTTTCAAAAATAGAGTTTTCACCAGATCTTGATGTTTTAGGGTCTGAGGAATCTTATTTCGACCATTTTCTGAGTGATGCCTGTATGTGTGTGCGTGCGTTTTTCATGCACGTGCTCACTTAAGGGGTTCACTCAAGTTAAACTTCCTGATGCGTTCAAAAAAAAATTTGGCAGATTTTGAGGAATTTCAAATATAAAGTTTTCAGAATTTTTTTAATTAATTTTGAGACTACTCAACCGATCGATACCAAAATTTAATCAGCTATTTTCCCCAAACAGTTACATAAACTGCCGTAATTTTTTTAAAAATCTGTTGATTTGTTCAAAAAAATCCCTAGAGGAAATTTTTTTAATAAGTCTTTTTTTTACAAATTTTCTAGATTGCTGTACCAATATCAAATTCTTTTCAGTTGTTTTCCGTAAAAAACAATGCTAAATTCATCCAAATCGGTTGATTTGTTTACGAGTTATTGTTCGAGAAAACTTTTAAAAAACTTGTTTTTTTTTTAACATTTTTTAACTATATTACGGTAAATTCTAAAATTTAAGCTATTTAGCTCTTCTGTTTAAAAAACAGCTCTGATCGTCGCAAATGAAAATCGACTGGTGCAATCGCGTGATACCGTTAATGACATATTCGAAAAAAAGATTTTTTTCAAAATAACGTGTGAAATTCATTAATTAATGATGTTTGATACTCGGTCATCTTTTTCTGTTTAAAAAACTGAGACGGATGTAATAAAGCAAATTAAAAATAAAAAAAAATATGTGTTTCTTAGTCTAAAAAATCAAAATTTGCATTTTTTCAGTAATAGATTGAATTTTCAGAGCTCCTAACGAGTCAGAACTATAAGTTTGAATTCGAAGACCTTGAAAAAGCAATAAAATGGATCGTTTGCGTATGACCAGCTCAATAATTCATTGCTCCTTCATTATTAACACTTTGAGATCTACTTTCGAAATAGTAAGGAGTTTCATGAAGGGTCAACTGTGTTTCAAATTTTTGGAGTCAAAAACTCATAAACAATATTTATAACTCAAGGAGCTCAAAAACACATCGATTAATATCATAGCGGAAATTTTCAGGGATGACCTGCAGGACCAATAGTTCAGAGTTTTTTACTTCAGATTGTTGCATTATAAGACCTCCATGCTGGATCAGTAATTCAAGGTGGAGTGGTCCAGTGGTCCACTATTCTACTCCAATTAGAGCCATTAGAGCCAATAGAGGCTTTACTATTGTAATCTAATTAGAGCCAGTAGAGCCGGTAGAGGCCTTACTATTGTAACCCAATTAGAGCAAGTAGAACCAGTAGAGGTCTTACTATTGTAATCCAATTAGAGCAAGTAGAGCCAGTAGAGACTTTACTATTGTAATCTAATTAGAACCAGTCCAGACTGAACCTCGTATGTGTGCTCCCCTACTCGAAAGTTGGATCCGCCCTTGCGCTAGACTAATGCAGATTGGGGGCTGCTAACGACTAAAAGCTGCTCGTGGTCAGAATCGCAACGGATAAATTTTGGTTCGAAGAGTACCAGAAAATCGTCACTGTTCTATATTCCATATACTGTGAAAAATCAAGAAGTCTCAAAAAATTTAGAAAATTTTAACTAAAGAAAACAAACAATTTTAAAACATTGAGTTGTATATGCTAAACAATATTACCACTATCAACCTTTATAAAGTACCCTTTGTACCTATGTAAGAGAGTAATATAACAAAAAAATTACGATATAGCAAATCAAAAGTTTATTGCTAAATAATATACTGCAAAAAATAGATTCAAAACAAAATAAAAATCTACAAAGAAACATTTAAATCGATTAAAATCAAAGCATGAAAAGAAAATTCATCGAACATCTTTTTTTACTTTTTTCTTTCAAGTCAGATACACTGTCACGACTGCTGTAATATCGCTTTAGTTTAATTTATCGCATACTAGCTTGCCGCCCGCAATTGCTCCCGCGTGGACATAAAATATATTTTTTCTTCATTTATATTGATTGATCTTGCTGTCAATCCTTTTTAACTTTCCGGTTTTCAGATTTGGTCCAGTACTATTCTTGGTTTTGATACCGGTCAAGCTCTTGAGTCTAATCACCCCATATTCAATTCGGGCCTCGGTCGCCGTTTAAATTTCGCTCTCGGTCCCGGCTCTCGATTCTGCATTGTGTCCCGCTTTCAACTTTGATAACGCCTATCTATCACAGCTTCCGATTTGTACGAAGCCGGGGGCAATGTTACCATAAAAATAAAATATAGGCTGTATTAATCGTTGACAGTGTAGCTTTCTATGTATGTGAATTTGTTTGGAGTCGGTGCGGTAATTCAGATCAATGCACAGGCGGAATTGGGTAAAAATGCTGGTATTAAAAAAAAAGCACACGTATTCCGATGCGACATTGTGTCAAAATAGCAAGTCAATCGATATACTGCTTTTCGAGTTTTGCTACCAAAAATATACGGAAGCTGATTTTTATTATATAAAGGTGGCATAAACCAATCTCTTATGCCACCTAATTGAAGATTTAAAATTTGTCACACAACGTGGATTAGTGTAGTTTAATTATGAGTGTGAAAATCGTTCCCCTTGTGGTTGTGTGTGTTAATCAGTCACTTTAACTCAGAAATTAATCAGATTCAATAATTCACAGGTTAATAAAAGAAAATTATGGGAAGTTTTTGCCTCAAGAAAAAGTTGATTAAAACGTGACCGTTAGAAACATAAAACTATGCGCAATTTGTCTATGTTGAAATTAATCAATTTCTCCATGCATTCTCAGCTCTCGTTTGCCTTTGCTTAGCTTCAAGGAAATAACTGTCAAGTCAGTCGCCGACCACTATGTAATGTTTATGTAATAAAATCTCTTGCACCGTTTTTATTGTTCCTGCAAATATACGGTCCACTTAGCAAATAACATTAATGTCACCAACAACATTACAATAAAAGTAAAATGCTGTTTATTTGGCCTTTGAATTTCGATTTATGTAGTAACTTCATCTCGAGCTAGTAAGTGCTTGAGGGACATCTAAAAAACATCTAACTTCTCTTATTTCTTGTCGTTTTATTTGATATCCTGTCGTCCAACAGTGAAGCTTTCGCTACATTTGATTCTCGAAAGTTTTTTATTAAATTTCTGCGTTGCTCACTATTTTCGCTCTCTGTTTTTTTTGCTGTTGTGACGAGTACGAACAAAGAAAGATTCAAATGTGCGTCTTTATTGTCCCGCGTAGGGCAATTTTCAAGTAGAAAACGGTAAAACACACACATGTTTCAGTACAATTAATGTATTATTAAATGGAGAATGGTTAAAACTCGTATATTAATTAACTCTGCTCACGTAATTTTACGAGATCTATCCTCTCAAAGAGAGCTAATTTAAATTATCTTAGTAAAATTCATTTCTCTTAAACAATAAGGATAGATATAGCAAAAAAAGAATTCGCTACATTATTTTCCATGATTCTAGAAAACTTTTAAATTTGTTAATACATGCCACTTTAGACTATAAAAAATATTATAAACTTATTCTATTTCTTTTTTATTGCATTATATGCTAATTTTAATTTCTCCCATCCTTTGTGTAATAAAATATTATTTCACTCTGATTTTCGAAAATCAATTGATTATTAAAAGTTATCGGTTTGGAGTCCTAGGGAGCTAGGACAGAACATCACTTCCACATGACTATAAACAGGTCTAAATAGCAAATGCTATAAATAGGTCTTCGGAGACGTGTTTTTATCAACTTATTCGACAATCAACATCACAGGTCACTCAATTTAAACGGAATACGTTAATATACACAGCTCTCCCCTTGTTAATGAGTCTCGCTGTTACTGAAAACCGTGTCAACACCCCTTAAGTGAGTTCTGAAATTGACCTGCACAGACAGACATGTTCCGTCGGTGATTTCAATTTATAATAAAAGTAAAAATATAATTTTTAATTTAAAATAAACAATTTATCGCTATGTCAATATTATTTAACGATTTCATTTGAAAATTGGTACTATTGTGGATATTGTAGTCAGGGGACGTTTTGACGTAATCTCAAAAACCTCATTTATTGTATTGAAATATTAACAAAAAAAAAGCTCTTTTTTCAATGTAATTGCGTAATGTGTGTGATTCCGCTTGTTTTTTTTAATGTAATAAGATTAATTTCAAGTAACGTATAAGAAAATCGTAGACCATTAATGAAATGTCCAGCTGGTCGAAATTCTATTAAAGTTGGCTTATGGATTTAACTCTTTATGACTAATATCGCAGCAAATTTACATATAAGATCAATGATACGCTTTTTAATAAAGTGCTATTTATATTCCGAACAGTTTCCTATCTCTTTTGACAATTATAGGCAGTACGTCGCCAGTAGAAAACATTTTAGAACTGATCAAAGCCGTCGGCCCCGGCGACGGACCGGGGAGCCGCTATCGACCTTTGTCGCCAATACGGTGACAATCTCCGGGACCCACCACTCAAATTTCCCTCCGAGGCACGGCGTGACTGGTTTTATTTGATTCCAATTAAAAGCTTATCGGTTTTAATTCGCCCGAGATGTGGACAGGATTCGAGTTTGTTCTTTTTGGTACGAAGGCAACGCTTTGTACTGCTGAACTGCAACCGGGCCTTTGTGGATTGAATTGAGTTTGGAGTATTTACCTTTATGTTTTGGTACAACATGCCTGACGTCATACGACATCCAGATCTGGGGACACGCTGCGAGTATTCGCCGTACAGTTGTTTTCGTACAGTAGAAGTGGCCATTCGGGACGTTTTCGCATTAGTAGCTCGAGTAAGAAGTTTAGTAATATTAGAATTTTAACTTTGGCATCCCAATTTCTATTTAACATTTCATAAAAGTAAGAACAATATTACGAATTTACAAGGGAATTAGTGATTTGCATAAATTTTAACACTACAAATAAAAATAAACTGGCTTTACATGTTAATGGACTCAGGACTTCATTTGGGAGCTCGGTGTACGCATGTTCATTAAGATCTCTGTGGATAAACAAAATTTACTATTTTAAATCATAATTAAGTGAATTTTTGATAAAAAGGTATAGTGTAGTACTTTCGGCTATAGTATATTATATTTAGATAGTATATTTAGAGGATAAATTCATCTCGACTTTTCAGATGCTAGTTGCTTTATATAATCTGTACAACCATACAAATCTGTAGCGTCTGTCTGCACCAACAATTTTTGGTAAAATTTTGCGACAAACATATGTTTTATAACTCACTGACCCCGATTCTAATATTTTATAATTCATGTACGTTTCTCTGATTGTCGGTATGTCTTCTTATAATAAAAAACGATTTGGAGAGCCTTAGTGAAAATTGGCGATTTTTTTAAAAAAACGTTATTTCCCAAGTGATTGACTTTATATGATTTCGATACAGGGTCTGTTGTTTGTTTGTCCGGGTTATTCTCAAAATCGGCTAAATAGATATCGTTCAAAACTCAAATAGAAGTAGATTAAGTTTTGTAATAAGAAATGGAATACTTTTTACTTATCTATCCACACCAACATATACAAGTGTACATACGATATTTTAGTGAATTTGTTTCAAAAACATTAATTCCATGACGTATCTAATCTTCACTTATTCTTAATTTTTTACTCTGACTGCAGAAAAACAGATCGATAAAGTGAATGGTTAGTTCTTTGTACAAGTTCATCTCTGAAAAAGTAGAATCGACTCTTATCAAATTTCAGATAGGGATAGACTACCTCGATGGATGTCTCTTTTTTTATTTTCATTGCGTTTCCAAGCCATTCGCCCGATTTCTTTGAAACTGGTGATACGTTGGATACCTATACGGGAGGGTTTCTGAAAAATAAAAAACTAATTTTTGTACTCGTATTCCTCTGAGTACTTATACGAATCAAACGAAGTACTGAACTATTCTAATAATTTCTTTACTAATAAAAAGCCCTCCGAGTAATATAGCATATTAATATTTCGTCATGATTTTATGTGTATATTTGTGCTATTACAGAATCTTGAAACTTCTTCCACTCATAAATATTGCTCCAAATAAAATGGCTCAAATTATATTTCGATACTAATATTTGCTCCGGCTTCATTCAAATAGAAATCGTGTCCAATAGCGGAATTAAAATACGAAACGGGGAGTGGAATCAAGAGTCGAGACCGAGAGCGATCGAAATTGAAAATGGAACCAACGTCGAAGCTAAATGTAGAACTAAAATTAGAATCAAGAGCGTGATCGGTTCATGTTCGAAATAAAGAATTTAATTTATATCTATACTAGTAGTTTTATCTATATGTATAGTAGCTTCCGCGGCTTCGCCCGCGTGAACAAAATGAATTCTGTCACCTTATAATATCGACCGATTACGGTAATTAATAACGATCCTGATCGCTATCCCGTTCTCGATTGCAATTGCGGTCCTGTTTTCGATGGCGATTTGTGTCACTCTCGATTCTAAACCCGGTTTCGATTCGAGTATAGGTTCCAATTTTGATCCCGCTTTTGATCCCGACCCCGCTCTCAATTCTGATCTCTTATATTTCGATTTAGGTCACGATCTTGATTCTTATTTTGGTCCTATGGTCGATTACAATTCTGGATCTCGTTCTGGATTTCGAACCGGCTCTCAATTTTGGCCTTTGTCCTATTTGCACAAATGGCCTTTGTTACCGGTCCCAGTTCTAATTTAGACGAAGTGGCAGCAAATTCAAGTATAAAAATTAATATTTATACTATATTGCTTGGGCTAATGTTGCTTTCTATGAATGAAAGAATTTTTAGAATCTGCAATAACGCGACCATATAGATGAAGTCAAAGCGAAATATTAACAGTGTATTTTACTCAATGAGTTTCTTATTAAAGAAGAAACTCTTAGGATTGGTTTAGAAGTTCGGTTGAGTAACAACAATACTCAGACAACGTTGGATATGGAATGGAATGGACTCCTATGGAATTTTATTATGGGATCATGCAGGTGATATTGACACAATTTTTGTACTGCAGAAGCAGGCTGTTCGTGCCACTTATAGCTTGAGCCCAAAAGTATCTCTAAGAGAAATTTTTAAAGAAATTAGTCTTTTAACTGTAAAGTCACAAACATGTATGGAAACGTGGTGCATGTTAAGAGAAATATAGAACCGTTCCAAAAAATAAGCGACATCAATAACATTAACACTAGACAAAAGGACGATGTTTCTGCTCATAAAATCCGTCTAATCAAAATTAGTAAATAATTTAAAAGGCCATGTATGCGGTTTTATAATAAGATCCCAACTGAAATTTAAAACTTATCATTTTATGAATTTAAATGTTTCGTTAAACAGAAGTTATATGGCAAGGGCTATTACACCACGTGTGAATATCTAAATGAAAAAAACCCATGGGATTCAACTGCTCGGCTATAAGATTGCTTCATTTTATTACTAAGTGTTGTGTTAAAATATTAATTACTCAATACTCTGTACCGACGAGTAAAAAAAGAGAATCCGTTGAGTTTCTTGCCCATTTTTCTCAAGATGATTCAAAATTTGGAATGGATGGTAATGGTAATATTAATGTAGAAAACAATAGTTAGAGATGTATATCCAACGTCATTTCTATTGCCTACGAAACGACGCTATTTTTGATCTGATTAGATAAGAATGATAGTTTATTTTTTCAGAAATACTCCCATTTGCGAATACAATATATTGCGAGTCAGTTTGAATCGTTTAAGCACACGTAAAAAAAAAACGAACAAAATACGCACTTATTTTTATACATTACGCAACCCCACTCTTCCCACTTGACTGTGAATGATGCGTTTCACCACTTTTCAAAGGAGTACTACGCTCCATAAAAAGTTTCATGCAAAATGTAACTCCTCTTTATTCCAATAAAAAGCAAACTACGCATAAATACACAAACATGCGCAACTACACAAAAACAAATTAATATAGCTGCTAAAGAAATGAAAAAATGATGAATGATTTTTCATGGTTATAATTATATGTATGAAAATAATATGGAACCTATCATTTTTGCAATCATGGGTTCTGAATGTACACTAATTTTCATCCAGTTCTAACAAACTGTTTTTAATTTAAAAAATAACATACATAGAGACAGATAGTAGCTTACCATTTGCTTTTATTGTATACCAGTTTTCATCACGATTAATTGGACTATTGTTAAGTCTGACAGACGATCAGTAGCCTATTATTTGTGCAATTGTATTTTCCAATTGAACACTAATTTTCATCACGAACGGTGAAATTGACCTTAAGCTTATAAAAGTACATAAACACAGACACACTAAACGCCTACAATTTGCGCAATCACATATTCTGATCGTAAACCAATTTTCATTAAGATCGGTGAAATGTCTTTAAGTTTTAAAAGAATATGCAGACAAACACACAGATAGACTGATTGACAGCCTATCATGTACACGATCACATGTTATTACGGTATATCAATTTTCATCAAGATCGGTGAAACCTTCTTTTAAATTATAAAAGAATGTAGAGACAGACAAAAAGACTGACAGACGAACAGTAATCTATCAATTCTACAATCACTTGTTCTTACTTTATAAAAATTTTCATCACAATCGGTCGTATCATTTAAATTATAAAAGAACATACAATCAGGCAGTAGCCCATCGTGTGTGCGATCTCCTGTTCTTACAGTATACTAAGTTTCATCACGATCGGTCAAGCCGTTCTCTGACATACAAATATTATACAGACACACAGACATGAATTTAAAAACGACTAAAGAGATCGGCTAGTCAATAACTATCACGAAATTTTATAAAACAATTGTATGTATAGACACTCTAGACATTATTTATATAGTAGTATAGACTTGATCGCGTCTCTATATTTTTGTTTGTTCTTCCTGAGTGTAAACTGCCTTCTTGATACGAGTGGTAATTAAAAAAAATAATAATATGTATTCAGAGTATTGTATCTCATGCATGCATGCAGCATCATGTTTTCAATCTTACTTTGAATACGACTCTAACGAAAACCATTAAAATAATTGCCACAAGAAATCTAGTAGTGGTTGACAAAGGGATTTAAGGAATTCCAACCTGTTTGGAATGTAAGCATTAGTGGCGACAAAAACACGGGACAAGGGCTCTTGACTTTCTACACATATTTGAAATATTGTGTGAACTGCTAAGTAGTTTCACTTATTGTAATAATAAAATATATTTCACGGGAGTATTAAGAGGTAGCGGCTTAAGTTTTTTTTTGCTTAAAGAGTGGAATTTGTTTTGTTATGCTACACTTCATACTATATATATCTGTATTGTCTGTCTGTACGTCCCTTTTTTTGGGAAATTTTGTAATTAATATATTTTATGGCTTACTGACTAATAATTCATAAAACTTATAATTTTGACGTGACAACGTCTTAAATTAGGTTGCGGCTGGGAGTCACTTTGAAAAAGTGTAACGCTCGGTAACGTAACGATGAGTCACCGAACGAGAGAGAGGCCCGCCGAATGCCTTGCGTCTCTCTCCCACTCAACTATGATCGGTCTGCGCGCGCGCACTAGAGAATTAGTGCATAGCTTGCAAATGTATTGCAAGTTATTGTATGTATATTTGTATATAAATACGTATGTATGTGTAAAGGTAAAAATAAAATTTTGTTAATATGAAATTCAGTGCGAGATTCTTTGTATAAATTAATGTTTTAAATATAATTCTTTGTATAAATAAATGTTTTAAATTGTTACCTTATTTCATCCTTCTTCCTACTATACGAATGAATATTCACATTAAAATGATTTTACCATTCAAAGTCGTTGTCACGTAAAACTTTCGCCCGTATACCGACTTTACAGGCAACCAAATTTTTTAAAATTTTAATCAGTCTGGATGTCTGTTTATCTGTCTGTATGTGCTTATATAAATTAAAAACGGCTTGACTAACCATGATGGAAAATGGTATGCAATAAGAATAGAGGATTCTGCAAACGAAGGTCTGTTTCAATGTCTGTATGTTTTTTTGTAACTTAAGAATATTTGACCAATTTAAATGAAAATTGGTATACAATGAAAACATGTTGTTGCGAAAATAATAGGCTGCTCTCTGTCTATCTATTTATCTGTCTGCCTGTATATCATTAGTAATTTAAAAATTTTTTTGACCGGTCTCGATGAAAATTAGTAAAGTAGGTTTCGATGAAAAAAAAAAGTGACACGTGTTATTTTGCGAATGACAGACTACGTTTTGTCTGTCTGTCTCTATATATATGTATATCCTTTTATAGCTTAACAAAGGTTTGAATAATATTAATGAAAATTGCTGTACATAGTCAAAGCGTGTTATAGCTCAAATGATAAGATATCATTTGTGTCTGTCTGTTTGTGCTTTAATAACTAAAATATAGTTTAACCGAACTTGATAAATATTATTGTGCAGTCAGAATATAGGATTGCGCAGATGATGTGTGATTGTATGATTTACCAACACCGTGTGATCACCATAAAAATAATCATTATCTTTTTATTTATTTAGTAGCAATATTCAGTTGTTTTTAGTAAGTAGCGTGTATGTATGTGTATGTGTGTATGCGCGTAATTTACTTTTAATTGGAGAAATATAAGGTTGAATTTTATGTAGAACTTTTTATGAAGCCAGGCAAGACTATGAAATTGGGTATGAATATTGCTTATTAAAAATGGTGAAATGCGTCTTTCACAATTGGGTGCAGGAGTGGGGTTGTGTATAAGAATATATCTATAAAATAAGCGTGTGCATTGTTCGTTTTTTTCTTGAGTGCCTTAGCCATGTTGTACTCGCAAATGGGAAGATTTGTATAAATGGAAACCAGCATTCATATTGGTCGTTGTCTGAGTATTTTTACTATAAGCCGAACTACTAAACCGATTCTAAGAATTACTTGATTAATTAGGAGCCTCCCGAGTAAAATAAACTATTAATATTTCGTCTTCATTTTCAAAACTCTTTCACACATAGAAAACTATACTATCTTGCAGTGATATAACACAAATTTCATTTTAATAATAGTATTTGCTCCGACTTTTCCCATTTGGGACTGTGACCGGTAACAAAATCGAAATTACAAACGGGATGAAGAGCAGAATCTTAAGCTGAGACTGGGAGGGTATTAAATCGAGAACGGGAGACCGTAGAACGAAAATTAGAGTCAAGGTCGTGACCAAAATTGGAATAAGTAGAGATTCGAATTCAAATCAGAATTGAATCGAAATCAGGTCTAAAATCAAAATCTACTAAATCGAAACCGGGTTCGTATTCAAAAGTGAGACCACGTGCGGAATCGAGAATGAAATAGGTAAATTGACACCGTGAAGAGGCCCGGGATCAGAATCGAGAACGAGATAGAGATCAGGATCATGATATGATTACGGTCGTAATCGAGAGATACATAAAATGTAGGAAATCATTCTGTGTACGCAGGCGGAGCCGCGTGCGGAAGCTAGTATTTATGTATAATTGCGAGAGTAACCAAAAGCTACGCTTAATATTTGCAACGATGTCATTTGCAAAACACTCCAAATGAAAAAATATTTTTTATAAAGTATTTTATGTTTTCAATCGTAATCACGATGAATCAGTACTCTGAATGTGGGCCAATTTTCTTGATTAAGTTTGTCAGGGTCAGGTGGAATTTTATTTTTCGACGTCTCCATTCAATGTTTGTTCATTCTCCATTCTAGAAATACATTTTCCTTGAAATTCCTTTGATGTTGCATTGCTTTTTTCTATTTCAGTCAGAGAGAAGAACGTATACTATAATTTCTGCGAAATCAATTTTTTTGAGATTCCTAAGAGGTATTGTAAAACAATATTCGACGGCGAAAGGTTGAAGTTAGCCCTTTTAAGTGGGTCGTATCGGTCACTTTGGTTGTCCTGTTAATTTTGTCGTTCCGTTTTTTATTTCACGGAGAAACGCTCAGCGAATCACGGACTTGAGTGAATCTGAGTGTTTTTAGGAGGCAGGCAGTAAGATATTACGCGCCATTGAGTTATTATACGCGCGGCATCTGTATGATCATTAGTGACGAATACGAACAGAAATAGAATAAATATAAATAGAAATACTAAGAGACTATTTAAAATTATATTTTTAACAATAGTGTCCTCAGATTTATCTGAAATATATGTAATAGTAAAAGAATGATCACTCGTAGATCTTTCTATTTTATGTTAGTTATTCTGCTCCTGCAGGGTCAGAGCTGTCTTCTTCGGCAAACTTGATATTTGCCTTCGAGACAGAGGTATATACCGTGATTGTTTCTTACGTATAAATAAGCCAGTTTCATATTTCCGCCGTGAGAATTGTAATTTAAGGGGCTTATATTGCCACGTGGTCGACTCTGAAAACGCCAAATTTTCTCTATGCTCATACCCACATATACAACTACAGATAATTCCGCCTTTTGGCCTCCGCCCGCCCCTGATGTTTTACGTTTTCAGATGACTAACAACCTTGATATATTTATTTGTCTTCTGTTTATGAACGGAGATTCTTCGGAAAAAGGAGATGAGGGCTGGAGGGAAAGCTTATAGAACAAATCTAGCGCAGATCTTTAGTCAATACTTACATGGATTGTTGTTTATGTGTCGCTCGAGTTTAAATCGGTTTATTTTGTTCATGATTTATTTGTTTCTTAATTTAGTAATTGCATTACTTGACAAAAGTTAGAAGTATTTGCATCAGTGAATGAAATAATTGTGGTATTGTTTAATGGTGTTGATGTTGAAGAACGAATCAAACACAGCACAGAATTTTGTTAGTTTCTACAATTCATTAATATTTTCGATATCTTGTAATATGATTTTAACATTAGCAAAAAGAAAAATGGAACGTTGTTTTGTACTATTCAAAGATTAATAAACAAAACCTTCTCGCAATTTATTTTTTATTTTATGTTATCTAAAATTTGTCATATGTCATATATGCCATTACAAAAAATAATGAGATTTACTTTTACAAATCAATTATGGACAAGAAATTAGATTTTTTAAATATGATAATATTTTCTATGAATTCTTTGTAAGTTATGTCAATTTCAACATAAGTAAGTTTTACTTGACATTTTTTCTAGTAGAATTAACATAAACTTTGGCTTTCTATAATTGCTGATAGACAAAATATATTACAGCACACGGCCGTGGTAACCACGGTGGAGGCTGGTTGTGCGTGGAGAGCACGTCACGCTAGCACTAATTTTCCAAGTGAATAAAATATCATAAGCCTTTATTAATAAACGATACTCAACTTTGAGACCGTGTTTGACTTAGCGCTGGAGGTGCTGTCCTAATTAATATGTGGTAGTTAAGATCACTCTTAAGTGTGGTGCATATAAAGTGGGCGTTTTAGGTTATTAAGATGAACTGCAGGGCAACCTCTCATATGCATACTCATATGCATTCTCAGAGTTGAGAGCGATTTATTAATACGGGACTTAGTCAGTGAAACCAAATGTTTTTAGGGCCTCTTCCACCATTGCCCCTTAAACTGACTTTTTGCAAAAAGTCACTTTTGTGAAGTCAGTTAGTTTGCGTTTCACATCCTCCGTTTAGCGGTTTTTTAGCCCTAATAACTGTTTAAACGTAACCTTTTGTTAAATATCAGTTTGAGAAGAGATAGTGGAGAAGGCGTTTTTGGAATTTAAATAAGAGTAACTTAGTTGTCATTATAATGTTACCAAGTAGCATTAAACAAGTTTCATAGTTGATACAAGTGAATGAAAATTATTATAATAAAATTATATGGTTCAAATGTAACTAGTTCTAAGTTTAATTTATTAAGCTTAATCAATTACTATAATCACTTCTGAGTTGGTACTGACCATAATCTTAAATCAAATCAAATAAAATGAAAAATATCTTTATTTCGTAGGTAGTAGAAATTACACTTGAAATGTCTCATTAACAACTGTTCGTCATTAAAATTACCGCCCATTCCAAATGCTGATTCACCATGAGAAGAATGGGCAAGAAACTCAAGATTTGCAGTTTTTTACTCATCGATACAAAATATTGAATAATTAATAATTTAATACAACACATAGTAATAATATGAAGCAACCTTTTATAGCCGAACAGTCCACTCCCATGGGTTTTTTTCATTACATATTCAGACACGGTATGATAGCCTTTGCCATGTAACTTTCTTTTAACGAAATGTTTAAATTCATATAATAGCAAATTTTGAATTTCACCTGGGATCTTATAAAAACGTACACATTGCCCCTTAAACGATTTGTTGACTTTACTTGGATAGGTTTTATGAGCAGCAAGATTGTTCTTATGTCTAGTGTTAATGTTATGGATGTTGCTTCTTTTTTGGAACGATTCTATATGTTTCTTGACATATACCAGATTATATGTATTGTGATGCTAAAGTTAAAATATTAATTTCCTAAATTTTTCACTAAAAGTTGCCATTGGTCTCAAATCATAAGCAGCACGAATAGCTTGCTTCTGCAGCACGAAAATTGTGTTAACATCGGCTGTGTGACCTCATAACAAAATTCTATAGGTCATGAGATTATAAAAAAAACTAAATAAACTAGTCTCGCGGTGCTTTTATCTGTAAGACGCGAAATCGTTTCACTGCAAATGCTACAGAACTGTGCCTTTTCGCCAATCTGGTAATATAAGAATTCCAACGCAATTTGTTAGCACCTAAAGTGAAACCAAGGAATAAGGTCGCGTCCACAAAATCCAATATCTTGTCTTTGACCATTACGTGTCGTTGACCGGTTTAGCATTAGTCAAAAAAAATTGAACAAGTTTTGTTTTCCCCTTATTGAAAAGAAGATTATTAATAATAAACCACTCAATTACTTCAAAGATGGTACTGTTTACTTCATCAAAAGCTGATTGTTGCCTATTAATCTTAAAAGTAAATGAGTATCATCAGAAAACATTGCAATCCCATGCCCTCTTTAACAAGATGTGGTAGATCATTAATATAAACTGGGAATAGAAATGGTTCAAGAACTGAACCCTGCGGTACACCTATATTGACTGTAGATCCCGACAATCTCTCGCCATTAACATCAATTCTTTGAATTCTACCTCATAAATGAGACTCTAGAAGTTGAAGTGATCGACCCGTGACACCATAATGATATAGTTCCCTGATCAATGTGTAATGATGAACGCAATTAAAAGCCTTAGATAAATAACAAAAGACACCGATTGCGTCCCGTGAAACCACCTAGGCATCAAAAATCTGTTGAATAAGCTCAACACTGGCTTCAATTATTGAACGACCCTTTGTGTCTCCAAATTGTTTGACGTTCATCAAGTCATTTTTATAAAAATACCGCAATAATTGATTTAAAATAACTTTTTCAAAAATATTACTGAGTATCGGAAGTATTGATTTCGGTCTAAAGTTGGAAGGGTTAGATATATAACTAGATTTAAATAATAGAATAACTTTACTTTGTTTTCAACGCAATCGTTAAAAATCACTTCTAAGCATGGAGCAATGCAGTCTATTATTGAATCTATTATTATTACATAAAGGTCATCAAGATCAGCAGTTTTTTTTTTTTATTTTTATACATTTGATTGTTTTAAAAACGTCATTAACATTAGTAAATTCAAACATAAAATCACAAGTATCAACGTTTCGCTTCAACAGAGATTCAGCGAGAGTGGGCGATGATTTTAGAATTTGTGTAGTTGAAATTGGAATGGTAGCAAAGAATTTTTCAAAAGCAAAAGCAATTTTATTGTCACTATTTAAAATCTTATCATTAATTTTTAGTTAAAATTCTGTGTGATGGTGCGTGTGTTTTCCAGTTTCAGTATTGAAACTTATTTGAATTTATTAAAGCGAATTAGTTATTATTTTAATTTTCCTGTTGATATTGACAAGATGTCAAATGATCTCGTTAAGATGAATTAGTTGGCATATCCATTTATATTAATACTGAATAAGTTCTTAATTGCCTTAGTTAACGAATAATAATAAGAGCTATGCTGTTGACTAGTCAATTGAATAATGATAATCAATCCGAATTATGTCATTTGAAGTGTTTAAGGTCTTGTTAGGCTCGTATGGAATCTAAATGGTCACGGGATTTGCTAACAAAATTGTGATTCCCATGACCAACTATCTTTCTATACTGTTGCTAAAAATAATTAAATTTTTTTTGAGTATGAGCTGATACTAGTCCACTAGTGTACTAATGATAGGGGAAATAAGCCACCGGAACAGTTTAAGCTGTTACATCAAGTCTGTTTTACGTGAAACAATGAGAAACATCAAAATAGCTTCTATCACTCGATCTTACTCCACGTATTTAAGAATACACTAGAAGATATAATTTAACCACAGAAAATATATTCAGCAAATTTCCTCTACCATCTGGAATTATATACACTTTTTTATCACAAAAAAATTTGGGTCAAATTATTCAAATATGATAAATATTCAACTAACAGAATCCTTTTCACGCGAGGTGAAAGCGCACTTTTTTAATGTAATTTAGAGATTTGTTACTATCATAGAATAAAAATAGCATGCAAATCATAGCATGATGAAATAAATTTGTATGAAACTCGCTTATGTGACTTATACTCTTATACCAAATGTCTAATTTATACATCAAAAGTTTCTAGAAAAACTTACATACAGGCAGAAGTAGCGTGCAGTGAAATTGTTCTTGAATTGAATTGCCGTTATGGCCAAAAAAGTTTCTACTAGGTAATTGCGACAAATTAAAATTCCGGATGCTGTCTTTGTAGACGAAAATGTATAGGATGTTTTCTATACTTAATCGATCGACATATTAAGTATGTACCGAACACTATCTTTTATTATTTTTGTATATATGGAAGAATTTATTGAATACAGTTTCAGGTATCAAAAAAATCTGTATCTTTTATTCACACTTAATTCGGAAGCCGTCTCTTAAAGTTGATCTAAAGCAAATTTAAATTCTAGAATTAGACAACAAGATTTTCATTGTGAATATCAAAAGGACTACCTACAGTTATACGTACAGTACTGACATATCTAAATAAATACAATAATAATAGAGTAGAGAGAGAGAGTATTCTAACGAATTTATTTTACAACTAACTTTTCAGTCTCGTTTCATCCTTGAATAAACTGAATTGTAAGGGTTCTTAATATTTCCTTTAGGAAAAGGAAAAAAACTGAATATTCTAACAAAATCAGTGGAATTATAATATATTTTAGTAAATTTCATTCAATCTTTAATTGTTTAAAATTTAAAAATAACGGTGGTTACATTTTTTCCCTGGCTTAAGCCAGGCTTAAGCTATTGCAAGCCGAATTTCACTGAAATTGTTGAAGCCATGAGGGTACTTCATTTCATGGAACATGATCAAGAAATTAAGTCACTTTAAACATTTCTGTGCTAATATATAAGAACAACTTGTGCAAATTTCAAAGAATTAGTAAAACTATAAGGGTTCTTGGTGATACTCATGATATCCCATAACATGCATCCCGTGTGTTTAACTAGCTATTAGCTAGTTGCACATTAAATCTTATTTAAATCTGTAAAACTATAAGAGTTTGTAGTAATTTTTACGAAACCCTTGAAATTTACTATATATCCTTTTATTAGTATTTAACTATATTTTTACCAAATTCTATTGAAATCGAATAAATTGTAAGGGTTTTTTGGAGTTTTCACAGAACCCTAAAAAAATATTGTGTCTTCTTACATCAATTTCAAGTTATCCATGTATCAAGTGTTATTGTAATTTGTGGAAATAAATGGGTTCTTAATTAATTTTACGCAACCCTAAAAAATGTATCGTATATCCTTTCATTGCTTTTCAGGTACCTTTTCTGTGCTAATAAAAACAACTTGTGCAAATTTCAGCGATATTGATAAAATTATAAGTGTTCTTGTTTAACTAGTTTTTAACTATTTCCATAAAAAGATATCTAATTAATTAAAACTAAATGGGTTCCTAATTATTTTACGGCAAACCAAAAATGTATAACATAGTTTTTCTTTGTTTTTCAGCTACTTTCATACTGAATTTTATTGAAGTCAGTTACATTATAAGGATTGTTGGTGATTCCCAAGGAACCCTAAAAAATGAAAATTTTGATGTAATAAAAAGGAAGTAATAATTTGACTGTTTACACTTATTTATACATAAAAAAACGCATCGTGGCTTTGTAGTGGATGTCATTATTATCAGTTTTAGTGAAAAACATAATACTAAAACACTCTGATTTGTTCTAACTATTGCAAACCCGAACCTCCTTTTAGGCATATTGGTAAATTTCAAATATTGGGAAAAAAATAGTAAATTTAAGCGATTCACCGTCTTGAAATTATGGAATATGTTTCCCATATCAAATCGTAAATTTGCGTCTATACATAAATTTAACACAGAGGACATATTATTGCTTAAAGTGAGCCATGTTTTATGTATTTTTTTGAAGTGAAACTTCTTTATCGGCGTATGGGAGAAATTTTATAACAATGTAACGTTTTTCTGTTACGCGCCATCTTTATCTGTTACGCGCCATCTTTATTTCTGGGTAACATTTTTCCGTTACGCGCCATATTTATTCAATGTTATTAATGTCATCGTGGCATAAACATAATTGTTACTAAGGCCACCTGTCATATACTTTCTGTCAATACCCTAGATCTATTTACAGTTTGTATATATTACATTTTCCTATTATCTAAGTTGAAACCTTTTCAACCGACATACATGAACTATATCTCACATTTTTTCATTGAGTGACCCGATTTTATATGTAGCGTTCGATAATTTTCGTACAATTCTATATGGCCCTTTATAACATCGCATTAATTGAAAAGTTTTACCTATCACCCTTCTAAGTACATATATCATTACCAAGTCTCCTACATGAAACTCTGAACATTTCTATTTCTGAAACTCAGTAGTGACGTGAAAAATAATATTTCAATTAAGTGATTATTTTGATTACGTGACTTAAAGGCGCCTTAAGATAGCACCTATCAAATACTAAAATAGGCAATAATGATGACATTTCTAGAATAAGCAAACAGATGAAAGCCGTGCAGTGCCGTTACGAGTGTCGATGCGTAATCACAAATGCGACGGGCAACTCGCCGTTTGTGCAACGTTACAGTGCATCCTCTGTCGTTTGAGAGAAATGTATTTAATAGTGCACTGGAAGACTAATCTGCATATCTGCGTATATATGCATATAACATGTATTATAAATGCGAAGTTTGTTAAAATGTTTGTCCTTCAATGATTTTCGAACCTCTGGGCAGGTTTTAGCGAAACTTCGTATGGAGCTAGATTGTTTATCGTAATAAAAAATAGGGTACTTTTTACGAAAAAAAATGAAAAACACCAAAAAAATTTTAAACGAAAAAAAAACTATTATTGCTAAGAATTCACATACAACGAAGCTGAGTAAAATGAATAGTAATAAATATTAATATCGCACATAAAGTCATTTCGCAAGATTCCAATATCGTATACAATTTTATTAGCGACCAATGCAAAAAAAAAGCTTGGTTGCGATCGAGTTATTGTATAAAGAGTTTAGACGGGTTCGATGTTAAGCGCCGCGTCAGCTGTCGCCGTGTCGCGGCCGACGCGTCGCCATTTGCGAATACGGCTGAGTTATTAAATCTATCGTAAAACTATTATTAGAAATTGAGATGAGAATGCACCTCGAGCGCCGTTTTCTTGGTTTGACATTTTGAAATGTTCAGACAGCGAGATTTTACAAATTAATTCGGTAGCTACAAATGCAAATGTTGTAAATTAGTCACGAGACCTTGTAGTGTTGTATATAATGTACAGTCTATATTTTCAACAATTTTGTTTATATTTTACAGAGAATTTTTTTGTTTTTCGTATTGACTCGTTCATTGTCAACCCAAATCTCGGTGCCACTCTAAATTTTGATCCAAGTGCAGTTTCTGACTCCGATCCGAGTCACGCTCCAGATTCTATTTCCGCTCCTACACTCGATTCTACTTCTTGTCAGGCCAACTATTCCAATTTCACTACCGATCGTGGTTTCGATTCGAACGAAGCCGTAGAAAATGCTAGTATCGAAATAAATTTTAAACTGTAGAACTCGGGGATAATATTGCTGTCTATGAATGAAAGAATTTTAGAATCGGTGTACTAAGTCGATTCAATAGTACATATAAATACCCGATTGAAATCCGGAACAAATACTATACATGCAGGGTATAAAGTTTATGTATGTATACAAATATTACCTGGCATATAAAGTTACGCACGCATTCAAATACGATGTGTTTAAATTTCAAAATCTCGGTGTAGATATATCAGTGATATAACATTTTAAACAATTGCACATTACGTCTTTGTTTATAAAGATTTAGTTCTCATTATCACTTATTTCTCATCGATCACGTATATTAATAGACTAAGGGTTCCTTCCACTATCTGCTTTAAGCTGATATTTAACAAAAAGTCGCTTTTAAAATTAATTTTGCTTTCCACGTCATCTTTTTAGCAGTTGTTTAGGCTAAAACCCATTAAAAGGAAGACGTCGAAGGCAAAATTAATTTTCAAAGTGACTTTTCGTTAAAAGTCAGCTTAAAGGAGATGGTGGTAGAGTTCTAAATTTTACTGTACGCCAGGAAATAACCCGTTTCATAAAACACGTGAATGTTTCAATTGGATTCCTCTTTAGAGTTCCGTAGTCAACTGGACCGGATGGACAGAAATATGGGTTCTATTTCGCCATGTCCGTCTGTTCCTTCCGTCTGTCTGTCTGTTTGTTTGTGGCTTAGTTCAGAGGCTTTTAGTTGTAGAAAGCTGTAATGTAGTACGGGTATATACATTAATTATGTCGATAAAGTGAATGAAAAAAAAATTAAGCATACCTTGCTCGTAAGTGGGGATGATTTTTTTTTGTCGTCTATCCCATAGTTATGGATTTTCATTAGATAGCTCATTCAAAAACATTGCGGGTTTGTGAAAACTGTTATTCGATTTAGAAATTCGTTTGTGAAATATTAAGTTTTAAAGTGATAATTTTTGATAGAATCAAGTATCCACCCTTCGCTTCCCCTATCGAGTAACTGGTTATTTTTGAGTAAGTGAAAAAAATTCATAACTGTACTACATGCAATGAAATTAAAAGGAAAACTAGCACAGACTTCCTAGTCTACTAATCAAATGATTTGGAGAAATAAAAGGCCAAATTTCGTGTAAATTCCATTGAAAACTACTTGATTGTGTAAAATGGGTAGTAAATATAAGTTCAAGAACAAAGTAAAATTATGGAAATACAAAATGTTAACGCCCTTAAAACTCGTTTTATGTGGACCCGTTTTCAGAAGCTATTAACCGTTAAGCTATGAATTCAAAAAATAGTTTAGAAAAAAATGAAGAGGAACAACTAAAACGCATTTAAAAAAGGGAAGTTAGATACTTATATTTTTTGCAGGATTATGGTGGTGACTCCACCAAAGTAATTGCCTTCTGTTCACCAAAGGCAGCTCCAAAAAGAAGGAAAAGATATATCTATCAACTGTGTTCATCCTGGTTTCATAAACAGCGTTATGACTAATGGCACGAGTGATTTTACTTCCGAATGTAGTGTCACTGCACCTCTTATTTAGCTCCAAACGCTTCGCAATCTCTTAAGATCTTTTTCGTTTGATGTGATTGCAAAAAGGAGTGAATTGAAATGATTAAGTCAACAATAAAGGAGACAATCAAGAAATTGTCATTCTTTATCTTTTTTTGTGTTTATCTGCGATAAATATTCTATCGGTGAAATATTAATTAACAGATAACTCTCACAGATTACAGACGTAAAGTAATAGCTTCCGCCTTTGCATTTCGTCCAGTGAGTGAGAATTCTGGTAGCTGACTCCCTCCGCAGTCACCAAACTTTACTTTTTGGTTGGCTCGCATGCTTCTTTGCCTTTTAGATCTACTATGAAATCATGTAGCTTTTATTAGGTACATTTCGTGTGTACTATTCATTTTTCTCATAATATGGGCTTTTGTCCTTTAAGTGCTTATGTTGTTTTGTTTAGTTTTGTTATAATTCACAATTCTACACTCCACTTCCACACTCGCATCACCATAAATAAGTAGCGTCTATAACTCGGCCGGTTCTACTACCTCGTTTTAATATTCACTTAAATTATATTCTATTATTTGTCTTTGTCTTGTTTCGTTTCTTTGTTTGGCAGACGTTCACAAACTATAGCTTTGCCGAGTCTAGCTTTGTAGTGTAGTGACAAATTTTGATGGCTCTTCGCTTTATATTATATTTCGATAACGGTTATTTGATTTTTCTTTTCTATTAATTTTCAAATTTATAGAATTATGTGGATTTAATTAAATATTTCATAATGCCTTTTTAAAAGATTTTAATCACGACACTGATTAGGGTCAGGGAAAAACTTTTTTCTTATTATATATACAAATTCAAGATAATTTTTCATCGTACTTTATGTAAAATTAATTATAACATATATATAGTACCACTATATATGTATATAGTATCATTTTGTAGGTAGTGATATAATCCCATTGTTGTAGAAATTTTGGGGCTTCTGATAAGAAAACTGGGACAAGTAGTTTAGACAGTTTTTTTTTAATGTTATAGGTTACCTAAAAAAATTTGAACAGACCCAAACAGGTAAAAATCTGAGGACGCAAGGTCAAAGCTTTATGGTGTATGGATTAAAACTTCTCAACAAAACTCTCTCAATATTTGCTGAGTGGCTAAAGATGTGTGTGGTCTGGTGTTTTCATGGTGAAAAATCACACCCTTTCTGTTGAACAATTCCGGCTGTTTTTCTCCACTTCTTGCTTGACTCTGATCATCTGTTGGCTTAAGAGATCAGAATTGATGATTTTGCCCTGCAATAAAAGCTCACAATGAATAATGGCTTTCCAATCCCCACCATACACATAGCATCAACTTATTGCGAGTTAATCCGGGTTTCGTTACAGTCTGTGGAGCTTGCTTGTCTTTTGACCATGATCTTTTTCGCATGTTCTTATCGTAGGTAATCCATTTTTCATCACCAATCTAATGGTCAATCTTTTCAAAAACGATCCGGTTTCATTACGTTTTAATAGAGAATTGCAAACGAGAACACGATTTATTAGATTTCTTCCAGTGAGTTCGTGTGGGACCCAACTATCGGAATTTTCTATAACTATTTCTATCCGTTTTTTCTATAACCAGCGTTTCTCAAATAGGTTAAAACTGTTTTGATATCAATACCCAGCTCTTCAACTATGTTGTAAGGACTAATATTCTGATCTTAATTTACTTTTTCCAAAATGGCATCGACTTTATCCATAACAGTTCGACTAGAGCGAGGTTCATCTTGAACATCAAAATTACCGGACTGAAAACGCTTTAACCAATTTTGTTCTACTTTTGCCAACACAGGATTAGGTCCATAAACGTCACAATTTTTTTTTCTACATCGTCCCGAAAATAAAAATATTTCGTGCCAATCCCGATCTTGTTTTCAATTTAACTTCCAATTTCACATTTATTTATATTCCGTATTGATCCAGAGATTAAATAGGAACAGATTCCTATTTCGCGTCCTTCTCTTTATTAATCACGATATCGCTTTCGATTCCGAAATCGATCCCGCTTTCGATATCAATTTGTTTTTCTTGTAAATTATCGCACACGAACGCATTAGTGGGAGATATAAAATGAAATGGGTATGATTCAGAAAATATTCTATTTGCTCAGTTTCATCTAATTCCGTATCATAATTATTGAGTTACGAACAAGCAAACATCTTCACAGATTATTACATTTTTGATATTATAATAATAAAATGTAGTTCGGACAAAAGACGCAGTGTAAAAACTCAATCGTTCAAGCTAGTTCACTATGAATATCATTTTATTATACCACTAGCTGTCCCGCCCGCTTCGCTGGGTAATTTTTATTTATAAATAAAATGGCGAAGGATTTACGGAATTCGAAAAATGAGTAGCCTAGAACCATCTACAAATCATCCCGCATCGAATGGTCCCAGGCCCATGTCTATACGTTTAGTAGTTTTTACGTGATTGGCGAACAAAGACAACCTATTTTCATTGTATATGTATAGATTATTATTAATCATATAATTAAAATCGCGTTGATGACACTTGCTCTTATTATCGCTTCGTTTTATCTCACCCTCTTACATCGTATTTTCCTCAGTCCCTTCTCTCCTAATCCTCACCGCACATTCTAACACCGCCCTTTCGCTAAAAAACTAAACAATAAGCATGGCCGGCAAAATGAAATTCAGTTGATGATTTTTAATGTTAAGTTGTAAGGAGTCACACAGATAATAATACAAAAAAATATACTAATCGCCTATGTATTATGTTGCTATAAGTTTTATTAGTCTTTTAAATTTCATGAAAATTAGTTAATTAATTGTTGTGTATTATGAAATGGCGTGCTCTATTAATACACTAAAGTTCATTAAAATCAATTTAATTATTGTTGAGATATAGAAAATATTAAAACGAACGGACAGAGAAGCAAACAAAAAGTAGCTTGCGTCCGTTCCCTATTGTCGTACTATGTCTGTGGGATATTTTATCAAAATCGGTACAGCAGCTTACGTAACAGTAATAGACAGACAGACTGAAACACTTTTATATTCATAATACTAGTATATAACCTCTCACAATGTTTGAACGGTCGTGTGAGTGCGTGCGTTTGTGCGTGCCTTCGTGCGTGTTGGTGCGTTTGTGTATGTCTATGTATATTTTTAGAAAATTGAACTGAAAATAATAAGTAACAATTTATTTTTCTAACGGCAAAATATAATTTTATTTATCGAATTACTTAAATAAAACATTCTATAGTATAATATAATAAATTATATAGTGGGTGGATGTTTATACGACTTAAAGGATTTTAGTGAAATTAAACACGAGGATAAAATTGTTTCTGGATTAACACGTAGGATACATTTTATCCCGTTAATGCGTTCCTGTTGGACAAATTACAATGTTTTTTGTCGTGTTTTATGTTATTAAGGCGAATGTCTAGACACATTTATACAAATTTTAATACAGAAATCATGTATAAGTTGGATAGAAATTATTTACAAGGGAATTTTAATTTCGCTGAGGCGTATGAAGGCGAATCACACTAAAACGCTCTATGAAGTTTTACCTTAATACTCTAGGGTCAAAAATTTATTTTTGAAGCAATAAGGTATTATTAATTATTTATTAAAATACACACTAAAATTATGTCTGATCGTTGGTAGGACTAGAACAGGTGTCTACAATACAGGCATCGAAATCGGAACCGATAGTGAAATTGAAACTGAAATAGAAAATAGCACCAGGATCAGATATCGATTGTCAGCGCGATCGTTTTACGTAAAAGAAGGAATTAAGTTAGTGCTCAGGCGTGCGAAGTCGTAGGCAAAAGTTAGGTGGTTTAATAATCTTCTAGGCAATCCTTTTTCTTGATCGATTTTTATTGAAATTTCAAGCTTGTAAATATATACTAAGTTATTCTGTATATAGACTTACTCCGTTTTCGAGTTCCTTAGTTGAGGCATTTTTGGCTGTTGTAGCATCAAATCAAGCCAAATGAAATCAAACACAACACTCGTACATTTCGTTGTAGTCAGTTCAATGTCAAAGAATATCAAAATTATGTTAACTATATTCTCGGCTCGGGTATCGGATGAAGGTCATCAGATTATTTTGTATGTAGAAAACGAATTAAAAATTCGCTTTTGAACTAATCAAACTTTCGGACATTATTAACACGTAAACTTTATTCAGTATGAACTCGTGAAATCAGCGGTTGCCGGATGACGAACACGTTGTAAGCGTGTGAGCATGTGTAGTATTTTATTAAATCATATGAGAGCACAGCGACACGGGACGAAAATGGTCCGGTCCGAAATGAGCTGGAAGTGTTAGAAGTTGGAAGGAATAGAGTAGAAGTACGCTGGGGAATATTCTTAATAACGAATAATATAGAACTAAGAAATATCAAATGTCTTTCTTTTCTTTGCTGATTGCCACAGGTTACCTTTTTAGGTAGAAACAAAACGCACGACACCAAACCAGTCCAACAAAAATATAAATACCTGTACAATAACTACGGAAAGTTTTGTGGTTCTTCTGGTCAAATCGAATAAAAGATGTTTACGAGGAACAGTTTAAGTATTTTATAACGGTTACTTTGATATTTTTGTTACAATTTATAAAATTGTATGTTATTAAAGTATATATTTTTTGATATACAAATATATGTATATTTATTACGTTGTTTTTGTTCTCAGTAAAATAAACTACATCATTTCAATAATTCCATCGGAACTTAATATAGAGTTTACGAAATCTCTGCATGCACGTCGATCAAAAACAATGCAGGAAAATAAAGTGCCACCCGAATATTCCACAAGTGCGAAACCTTCGATTTAACGTAACATTTAATCGGTTCTTATTAGTATAACATTTACGAAAATAACTCGTCGGAATTCGGATCCCGTTAAATTTGGCACCACGAGATCACTGTTGCATGCGCGCCGACCAAAATGTTGCAGCAAAACAAAACGTAATGTGGATGTGACTCTCACAGGAGCGTTCCGATATCGCACACCACACTAACGAAGCGCATATAAATGCACTCACACCGGCGCGCGGCGTAAGTGGACGCGCGATTGCACGCCCGTCACACAGCCGAGCGTTGGGTCTTTATATATCTTTCTTTTAATAATATTTGCAATAATATATATATATATATATATATATATATATATATATATATATATATATATATTATTTATATATATATATATATATATATATATATATGTATTTATATTTGTTGTTGTTGCTAATGAATTTCATCCGCTTTAACGAGTTTAAAATCATACCGTAGTAACATTTGCTATCGATTGCAATACAGACCTTTTTGATTTACACAAATTTTAATACAGAAATCATGTATAAGTTGGATAGCTGCATCGTTGCGGATGCGCATTGTATTTTAGCGGACGATTTCTAGTCGAGTAACCATTATTTAATTATTTTTTGAGGATGTGATTAGGGTATAGCTAAATAGTTTTCGTTAGGCCTATTGAGGTGTTAATTTTATAACTAATGTGAATCACTGAAAAATCATATGACATGATTCGTATGCGTCGTTTTAGCGTGAATCAACTCTTTGAAGAACTGAACCGCTTTGTTTCCGTTATGGACAAAATGCGGTAATTGTGATGAACACGTATGGTCTTAAAATCCCTAAGTAGGGCAATGAAAGAAAGAAGGACTCAATATATCTATATACGTATCAACATGGTATTCTGTGAATATATGTCTTTGATACATTGATTTAGCTGTCTTCTGTGAGTGATATCTATTTAATACAAATACTAATTTTTAGAAACTTTTAAAATTACATTTAAAATATTTTGCGTGAACATCGTGTATGTGAAGATTACATGTATTAATATTGTGTACTAACAAAACTTCAGAAGTTTTTTTTGTTTTAAAATATTTGCTTTGCAAAGTACATTCAAAATTCAAACAATATTGTGATGTGTGAAGTGGAATATAAACAACCAAATGGACACGAAGTATTTTCTGTATTTCTGTGTTATATAAACTTAAACAAATATCACTTAATGGGCACTTTAATTGATAATAATTATTTTTAAACAGATTTAAATTATTGTCTGACGACTAATTATGGAAACTTATAAGGAATTAAAATTATTCCCCTATATACAAAATATACAAAAAAATATAACAAAGAAATGCCGCGTGTACTCAAACTCGAAGCCTTATGGACACAAAGATTTATGCTTTTGATGTCAGCTCATCGAGGGCTTAGAATTAGCCGGCGGGTAATACATGTGTTTTGCTTAATTATTCATGAACAAGTATATGCTAATGCAGTTTTTTTAGCTTTGCTGTGAAAATCTGAAATGTAGAAATGTCATATTTTTCTTTGTATTACAAATGGAGAGTCAGTAATTTAGAACATATAAAAGAATATTATTTAGACGATATTGTTGTAATAAATTGTAGATCACCAAAGTTAACGTACAGGAAGTTATTACAACAGAATGATATTAGCAAAGTCTCCAAATTTGTATCTCTAAAAATTAGATAAATATATTTTGCTAGTGTTGATTGTAATGTCGGTTGGAGGGGTTGGATGTTAAGCCTTCAGCGCCGCCGCCATCGTCCGAGACGGAAGGTTGACACGCGGTTCAAACCTCGAAGCAAGAGATTTAACTTAAGTTCAAAAACTCATTAGCTGATTCCAATCAGATTGTGATCAGAATCGAATCGAGACCATGTTATTCAAAGGCAACGCGCTGACTATTCGACTGTAACCACCGTCATATTACGATGGATGTAAAGTAGACATTGTTATTTCTTAATCTTTTTATTAATAGCATTCCTATTACAGAGCAAATGTGTTTAGTGGGAGGACTAGAAAGAGTCGTCCTAGAAAATGTTAGGCAGTTCAAAGTGGGTGACATAGTGAAAAGCCAAAATTTTAAGCACGCGAAACCGACGAGCTTCTATTGTATCTGCTTGCCGTTATAGGAAATAGTCGTAAGTTTATAATAGTAATAACATATTGTATACGTTTTTGTCTACAATCAATTAAAAACAAATATCACTTTGCTAGCAATTAATTTATTAATCTAAGTTACAAACTAAAAAAACAACACTAAATTGTTTTCTTAATCAACATAAAAGTCAAATTCTTAATAAAGAACACATGTCACGCAAAAAAAAAAAACGGAGTCACTTCAGTAAAGAGCAGACACTTTAATCGCCTTCCGCGGTCACCCACGATAAAGTCTCAAACTGGTCTCTTTTTCTTTATTTTATTTTGTCGTCGCTTTGTATCGCCTATGCAACGTTAATTGGATTTCATGTTAGAAATACACATCATGTGTAATGCGAATATAGAAAAGATTATAAAATATTTATATAGAAAAGCTTAAAAGATGACAGTTCTACCTGAACTTTCTATGCTCAATTAAGTGCGTCCAGTGATCTATTGAAGTTGATGTTGAATCAAGTAGTAGAGTCTGCTATAATACATGTACATTTTCGGTTCAAACCCATTATAAGTCAGAGATAATTTGAGTCTATTTGTACTTACATGTGGTCAAAATAATGAAAATCTTCAAATTATTAATATTCTGACAAAATAATTATTTCATCAACTCAGGCTATATATTAAGTTCCATAAAAAAACACGGAAGAGGATAGCTTGATTCTTCAAATTATTATATAAATGTACCAAGTGTGTACTGCCTTTTAACTGTCATCACACTTATAAAAACTTCTATTCCATGTAGCATAACTACAAATGTAAATAACCCGAAAATGTAATAAATAAAATATGTTAAAAACACATTTAACCTGGAATTAATAATGTTGATTCTTGTCACGCGCCAGTCGTGAGCTCGGAACATTTAAGCTTGAAGTTCTAAAGTAAGATAGACGCTTTTGCGGCAATCTCGATAATGGCATCGTCGTAGACAAACCTGCTATGAGGTCCCCGGGACTGCAGTTGTTAGCCGTCTTCTCGGCTTCATTACTATCGGAATGATCACAAGGTCACCTTAGGAGTTCGGCGGGATTAGGCCAACGACCGGCGCACGTCTGAGATGAGCTCAATGGACGCGTTGGATACACACGTCGATAACCTTGTGCATAATGTCAAGGTGTTGCTTAAACTAGATTATAATGCTCAAAATGTTATCATGTGAGCATAAAGGAATAATCGTTTTTTGTAAACATTTCCATTGCTCTAGTTTAATTCCCTGCTAGTGAGTAATAGAAAAGTTTTTGGCACGTGCGTTTTAGGGTTCCGTGTTCAAAGGAACGTAGTCAATGGGGACTTATATTGAGTTAGTTCTTCCATTCATCTGTCTCACCTTTTTATAAGCAATATAGAAAGTATAGAAAGTCTTGTAATATTTTTACATATATCTTATATTTTGTATCTTTTGAATGATAATAAGGAACCACTTGAAAATTTCACGCAATTCGTGGCATTATACAAGCGTCATAAGTAATAAAAACGAAGGTGGCTCCCATACAAGAAGCTTGTTTTATAAATGTTTATTTTTTGTTTATGCTCTTTTGTAAGTAAAATTTATATTATTAAACATTATGTAAGGTAATAATAGGGTTAAATACGGAGAGATTTTGAGTATAGTGCAAATTCAAAAGTAAAAAAATAAGTAACAAAAATTTTGCCAAGTGTAATGATCCCGAAGAGAATGAAAAAGAACGCTATGTGCTCGATAAAAATGACACAAATTATTGTTTGGCGGTACGGAACCTTTGGTACGCGAGTCCAACGTGCACTTAGTTTCTAACTGGACGTCGTGGATTCGAACCTATTTCGTCGAAGTTGATAAAAAATGAGCCTTTCATAATGCTCTTCAAAAGAAAGGCGATTTTAAACATCGTGGCTTTAGTCCGTTGCGTGATATAATCATTCAACACTACAAGCTACACGTATGACCCTCTTGGGATTTATACCATTATAGCCACGTTGCACTTACTCCGAAACGTTTTTGCTTTATTTTATTCTGTATTTTATCTATACATATAATTTTTTAAAGTGTAGATTTAACTCTTTTCTTGATTTTCAACTTTCAAAATGCGCAAAAAAGAAATACACAGATAGGAGTGGTCAACGATTTTGTAAATATATTTGAGCAATGCAGATTTCAAAGTGTTATAATATTTTTTTATTACATAAACAGAAAAAAATAATAATTTAAAATAAGAATTTCATTATCAAATTACAACTTTAACACCCAAACGACATTTGTATATCTAAATATTTAATGTGTAATTAGTTGCTTGTAACTTATATTATATTAAAAAATGATACCACTTGTCTATATCGATACAATATCACGCCCGATGTATGCAAATTCTGTTGTCTAGGGACTATTATGTAAAAGTTACTTCATGGCAGCTAATATGCGGTCGAAGATTAGGGACCCAGGTAATATATTGTGGAGCGACGAATCGACGTGCTAAAGGGATGGCTATTTAAATTTAAATTATGCACACAGTTGCATAAGTAGTAAATAATTCATTATCGATTCGAAATAAACTAGTGGACGGGCATTTATTCACATATATATCGTTTATGGGGCCGAAAAATAACACAGGTGAGTTTTCATTCTGAAAATTTCTTAGTTTTTGTAACTAGCTTGTGTTAGTTTATCATTAAAAATAATCTAGTGTTCTTTTGGTTTTTCACAATGCATAGGATAGGAAATGCGATTGGGATTAAAGATTAGTTATCAGTGATTGAATGGTACGAGAGTAAAGACGCGGGGTGTATAATCGATGTAACGAATTGTTAAGATCTAGCGCTAGATCTAGAACAGAATTAAGAAAGGAACCGGCATCGAGTCGAAAGGAAGACTGAAATTGAAACCGAGAAGCGGACCGTGACCGGAACAGACAGTGAACCTGGAATTGAAATCACAAACAGCATTAGGATAAAGATCATGATTGAAAAAAGTAGCGCTTAATACATAGAGGATGATAAACTTTGTTATGTACACGCAGGCGAAGCTGCCGATAAAAGCTATTTATGAATGTGGTAAGGTCAGAAGAAAAGATATCTGTTATATTATATTATTCGTATTACGTTTTGTGATATATATTGGTAATTACATACATACGTTATTGAAAAACAGTCATCGGATTCTAATTAGAAAATATATAAATGAATTAAATTATAATCTGTACATTGAAAGTGCTTTGGTATTTGTATTGTTTCTTTATTACGGTATCGGTTAAGATAAAAGTCGTACGTGCACAGCAACAAATGTGCATTGGCGGCGTGCAGGCGATTCGCGAGTCGGGCGGTGAAGTGCATTCGCGCGGCAGCGCGGCGGGGGGGCGGCGGGTACGGTGCAGCGGGGCGCAGCAGTCAGTCGCCCCGTGAGCGCGCGTCGTGTCGAGCGTGTATCGAGTTCGTATCGTGGCAGTGCGTCCCGTACGCGATCGCGAGCACGGCCCCCGCGGGCGCACCCGGCCCGCCCGCCGTCATGGTGTCGGTGGGCGCTTGGAGGCGGCGCGCCGTCGACGATTGCGAGGAGCGTTCAGAGCCCGGCGCTTCCAGCTCCAGCTCGGCCGTTCCGCGCGCGCCCCCCAATTGCGCGCGCTGCCGTAATCACCGCCTTAAGGTCGAGCTGAAGGGCCACAAGCGCTATTGCAAGTACCGCTATTGCAATTGCGAGAAGTGTCGGTTGACCGCCGACCGGCAGCGTGTCATGGCCCTGCAGACGGCGCTGCGGCGCGCTCAGGCGCAGGATGAGGCTCGCGCGCGCGCCAAAGAAGCGGGCGCGCTGCCCGCGGGCGCCGAGCTGGATCGGCCCGAGCCTCCGACGGTGAAGATGGCGCGCAGCCCCGTACCGCCGGTGCCGCCGCCGCCGCGGAGCCTGGGTTCGGCCAGCTGCGATTCGGTGCCGGGTTCGCCGGGAGCGGGTGTGTCGCCCTACGCCGCACCCCCGCTTTCGGCACCACCGCCGCCGCTCATCCCCAATCTGGGTGTGCTGCCGCCCCAGCAACCAGGTCAGTTAGTTACGTATATATTTCATCTTTAATAAAAATCATTATATTATGGAAATATCTGGGTCTGCGTCGGAAGCCATGTCTACGTCGCACATCACTACTTGAAGACAAACTTAAAATCATACTCTCAACTCGATACAAACAACTCCCACTGCACCGGATCACTAATGTCGGGCGGTTACAGCGTTGTCCGTTATCTGAGCTCTTATCTGTACGATCACTGTTGCTCACTCCTGGAGATACAACACGCGTTTAGTGCTATTATTTATTCAAAGTTGTCATCTTCCATCTTCTCCAGTGACAAAATGTGACATTAAAATTACCTATATTCATTCGATGGGTAGGAAGATTACATTATTATTAGCAGGTAACTAATCGGTTAGAAAAATATGTTGTCCAAGGTGTCTTTGCCTTCTTCTATAACTGGTTATTATTTTTAGACCTGCAGAAAAAAGTTCAACGACCAGAGAAAATACGTCTCATATTTAACTCCTTAACGTATGCTCGCCCGTCCTAAGGAACAGGTAGGTACGTGTAATTATTAACTTGATTCCAGTCGTAATAAAAGATTGCCAGTTCCGGCTCCTCACATCACACGACCGACGCCCCACCATTACAATAATCTGCGTTGCAATAACATATTGCAATGTGACTCCTACTGCAATGTCTCCTATCGCAGCTAGTTTACATTGATAACGAACTGTTTAATAACGCATAACAAACATAAAATATATAAAGCCAATTATACGCGTGTAGATAAAGTAGGTCATGGTTCCTACTGTATGACGCTAATAATTCTGTAAGATAATTTTCAATTAATTTTGAGTTATGTCTTGATATTGCATTCTGTTTGACATGAGGGAATATATCCGTTACTAATAGAGGTTAATTTGATATAATAATGTAAGCAAACAAGTAGATAAAAGTGATATAATCACGCCGAGGTAAAATTAAGATAAGAAATAATATTATTGAGTATAAAAAAAGCGAATCATAAATAAAAATTATTATACTTTCAGACTAATAGAGATTGTATCGACATAATAATATGTACCTACATTAAATCCATATTTGAAATTTAATACGTATATAAAATAATTTAAAAAAAAAATAGCAATTCATATAAATATACCTCTTTCAAAATTACAGAAAATAATATAATTCTAAAGTTGGAAATTAATAAAAGTTGATAACCGATTTTGTGGTATGCTATGGTTAAATAAGACTATAAAGGGGTACGAGAGATACACCAGTCTACACTACGTCGGGCGACATGTTTGTAAATTAATTCTCCTACTGTGTTTCCCGCCGTCTGCGAGCCCTTGTTGCGGCCCTGGTACTTTTATTCCCAGCAAAAGAACCAAAATATAGTTGAAGACCGATGCATTAAGGTCAGTTTGGACATTCATCATTTTTTTTTTAAATCAGGAAAAGTATGTGTTTTTAATTACCTAGACACCAATCAAAATGTAACAAAGACACTCATGAATTGGATACTTTTCGTAATTGGTCTATGGTCGAGGAGATTTTGATTCAATTTAAACAATTGACAACGATTGGAACTTTTCCGAGTGTGAAATTTTAATCGATATCGAGCTGTGTCGTAATAAAAAGTACGTATCTGATAAGATACAAAGAAACAAGTCAAACTAAATTGTTCATCCGTCAATAACAGTATCATTCGTAAAACAGCTGATTGCTGTATTAATTGATACTACCTATTTTGGTCCGCACAACACTCGTCAAACTCAACAGTTATGTACTGTGAGTATCATGCAATATTATTTCGCGTAAGAAGTAATATTATTTCTGGAATATTGGTGAAATTTAAGACTGATGCAAATCTTAAACATTTTAATAACTTTGCTTTTCTTCCATTACCTCTAAAATTAAGATATTTTTAATTTTAATTTGTATTGATTTGTGATTTATAATTATAAAGGAAACTAAGGTTTCGACAATGTTTCAAAATTCTGAACAAGTATATATAGTCACGTGTTAGACGAGCGCTCTTGGTATTATTCCATATGTGGTATGTCCTTATTAAAATTGTCAAATATAAGATATTAAATGAAATCAAATTAAATGGGAAGTATACTGTTAAATATATGCCCTTATACATTTTTAAATGTGTTTAAAATTAGATGGTTTATACGAACGGTATACAACCTAATAGTAATCAATGTAATATAGTAAAACGTTCTTAGTTTGAGGCTTCTGCCTGTGAATAGGGTGATTATTATCAAATTTATTTACGAAATTGTACTCTATATTAGTGAATAATTCTAACATTTTATATTCCATTCAACATTTTACAAGGAATAATCTTAACTATTTGCAGCAGAAGGTTAACTCATGTTGTATTGAAAAATTGGATTAAAAAATTGATATAGTTCCATGTAAAGAATACAGTTCATGAAGAATAGAAAACACACACAATATGTGTGAAGGCGATCATATCTTTTTAACAATTGTAGAAAGTTTATATTTTACAAAGACATCAATTCATTGTTTACATATACATAAAACTAAGTAATTAACGGTGCTATATCGACATTACAAATGACGGACACAATTTATTAATGAAATTATGACAATCTACTCTTCTTGCATTTCAATATAAAACGCTTTATAGTTATGCTTAGGTAATGCTTTGACCAATGTACGAATATTTGATTTTATATATTATTTGAAATACGATTTTATATATTATATAAAAGCAACACCGTAATATAAAATGATAATGATAAGAATAACGGTAACTAATTATAGTTTAAAATGTGTGACCTGTATCCTGAATTAAAACACCAACAAATAAAACTTGAAATAGAAGAAACAACTAAAACGAAGTTAATAATTGAAGCTTTTTAAGGTTACCAGAAATATATATTTCGTAACACTACATCATGATAACCTACATCTATCGATTTATGTACAGAGCCATATACAAACCATAAAACATAAACTTTTATTTACCCCAGACCGGATATTTAAAGCGCGACCGTTATGCAATCGTTTCATTACCGCTATAAACGCATAACACCATCCCTTTGCACTCGAAGCATCCTTGCGCCGTCTTTATATCCTGTTCACGGCGACCCCACTTCCTAGGCCGAAGGGGTGTGTAGAGGGTACGGTGGCCGCAAGGGGAGGGGGGGTAAATGGGCCGGCCTCAGGGGTTGCAAGGGGTGCGAGGGTAAAAATACAAAAGCCTATGGGCGGGGCATGGTACAGGAACCGAGGCGGCCGGGGCGGCGAACTCTTATGGGGACTGTGACGAAAAGGAGAGCAGGAGTTTGTGGTGTCGATTCGGAGTGATCGAGGCGTCCTCGATAATGTTTTCATTTTTAATAAACTAATATATTTGTTTTTTTTTTTTAAAGGAATTAATGTTTAGGTAAATTTAAAACAGAAGTATGTATTGTTCATTAATATATGCGACGAAAAACAAATTGTGCGTAATCCGTTTATGATAGGAATTGTTGAATTATCTATCGGTTTCAATATACGGTGCTGTTAAATGCTACAGTGGTCCTGTCTTCGTGCACCAGACAAAGACCTTCGTTGACTTGCCGCCGATAATGTCTAGACTCCGATGCGAGGACGGAGGTGGCTGCTGGGGCCGCATGAAATAAGATGAATAATACAGAAATTCTTTCTCCACTGAGAATAACATAAAATATTCCGTTATATAACACCTCGAATACAGCATGTTCAAATATTTGTGCAGCGGCATACGATTCAAATAAACGACTGCAAATGCACGCTCGCGGGATGTGTACACCAATCCACGTATCGAATACAAAACGGAACCCGTATTTTATAATTATGACCGTTCTGGTCCCCGGGAAGGGACGGAAAATTCCCTATAATTTCGAGTGACTTAAGCGACGATTTGTTGCCGGATTTTTTGTATTCCCGAGTGCATTAATTTCGACTAGGCCTTGAATTAAAAATGTGGTATACGGTATTTCGATGAGTAATCTTTTCCACCCCTATTATACGCTCTCGGTAATTGATTATATAAAAACAGTGAAATATGTAATATTTATTTTATAATGCAATTCAGTGCAATGGACATCCCCGTCGTGCTATTAAGATTTCATACGTCATTTCATTATATATATTTGTGAAATAAATATTTTAATTTCACTTTAAACACTTTTTTTATGTATTTAAACGAAATTCGTTAATTAATTTAAGTATTTATTTACGTAAAAACCAATTTCTCGACCTTCTCACTCAGGATTTGCCGCGGGTCGTAGTTTAGCTACAAAATTTGGTTAACCACTAATATGCAAGTATTTTTTTTTATTCAAACTTCTGAAAGGATCAGCTTGAATCTAAAAGTATGGATATAAGGACGTGATCGAAACTGGAAACAAAAATTTGTACTACGCAAAACACGGCAAATAGATATAAATCTCTACGTAAATATGAATTTCTTAAAATATCTAAAATCTTCTCCGTCGAGTTTTATCATAGACAAAGAACTCTTTAACTCTTTGCTATAGATACATAAGAAAAACCTGTGTCGCTCTGATCGAGTCACTTTGTGAACTCCATCCATAAATGGAGAGATCCAGCCACCGGGTGTTCGAGAATGAGGATACATTGGGTCCATTATTTTGGCCACAAGCTGGCTCAGTCTGTAACTGAGTTAAAGTATTTTCTCTTTGATTTTCATACAGCTAATGGTAAATAGATTAGAACACACGCAAATAAAATACGCCAGGAATCTGTTATTCTGCTGGCGTGTTTCATTAGCGAACGTATAAATTTGACGCAATAATAAATTTACTAATTAAGAAATAAAACTTTGATAGTAAATTAAATGAAAAAAATATGGGCAGATTCTATTTCTAAAAAAAATGGATAAAAGTATCAATCCTTTTATTAGTTTTTAATTACTTAGAGAATAATAGAGCGGAAATTTCAAATATAGGGAAATATTTTTTTTTCGTAGAAATAATGTTTGTAATTCTGGGAGCAAGGAACGGCGAAAAATGTTTCGGATTAAAATATTATTTACTGATTGACTAGAAAAGTGACACTGGGGTTTAGGCCATCTTGTTGAAATAATTATAAAGATGTGTCACACGTTTAATTAAAATAGATTTTTCGAAATGATAATTTTAGTGTATTATATATATAAAGCAAAATACAATAACGACATGTGGTAATGTCAGAAAAAAATCTGTTGCGTTTCTTTTTAAAAAATGAATAAACGGTTATTTCAAGATTTTTTTTTAATTTTGATATGCAGAAGAAGATGGAAAAACTTTTACCAAAGAAAGCTTTTTCTTGAGTTTGATTTTAGAGTTATGAAAGAAGTCTGTATTTCAATAAAGACAAATTAAAATGTTTATGCGTTTAAGAGACGGAATTCATTAAAGAAATATTTATCGACGGGAGATCCAAACACGTCATCTTTTTTATCTTTATAAATAAAAAAGTTTTGTGGCATTATTCTATGTATGTTAACTGCGTATATTATTGCATAATATATTTAGTACTGGCAATTTTGTATTTTTGAAGCGAAATCTACATTATGGCTCGGTAACCGATTTTCCTATGGGTAAAATCTGATTAGTTCACGTTAGTCCAGTGTTGCCAACTTAGTAGAATTTCCACTAGATCTGGTGGTTTAGACTTATCTTTTAGCGGACAAATTTTGCTTTTAGTGGCTAGTGGTTCTTTCTAGTGGCTTTGGTTGCTTCAGTCAGTGGTAAGGTACGAAGTTCAACTACTAGAAAAAAATGAAACCACTGAATACAACTATAAGACGATAAAATAAGGGATGAAATGTTTAAGGAAAATCAAAACCGCTGTATGAATTTTGTCCGTTTTTTTTGCATGCTTAAATAATTTATTCGGTTACTATGTAACTAGCTATATGTAGTGCGTGCGAATGAGAAACTTAAAAAAATAATAAACTTGGCCTCATCTCCATACTACTGTCATTAAATATTATCAAAATTCTTTCATTTATCAGAGCTACTCCAGGCCTGAGTATTATAACCCAAATTTTATTTTGATATTACTAGAATTTGCTTCGTCTTTATCCAAATCAGAACCGTGACCAGAAGTGAGCAGAGTTGAAATTGCACACAGGAACAGAATCACTAATCGAGACCGGCGGCCTTATTACGTAAAAACAGAAATCGATTGCGAATCCGGAATCGATTTGCGAGTCGAAATTGTCGGGTGTAAAAAAAATGTTATTCTTATATGCAATTTTGAGCAACTTCAAAGCGTTAGATTAAATTAAAGCTTTGCATACTTATGGAGGACCGATGGCTGTAGAATAAAATGGTGTGATTGAACTGATCTGATGATGGAGCCAGAAGGTAGGGTACAGGAACTTCATATCGGAATAACACATCCTAGTCGTGCTTGCTTATTAGAGTTGTCTGGAAATGTACTCTCACCGTTAGCGATTTTCAGGGTCTGATAATGGAGCGACAAGATAAGCATAAGAACTCCATAATGAGACAACGTATCTTAGCCGTGTTTGGGCTTGTAGGAATTGTCTGAAATGTACTTTAACCATGAACGATTTAATGATTTGATTTAATGATTCAACGAGGATAATATGGTATACATTATTGTAATATCGTTGATCCTCGATAAATGTGCAAAGATTTCATTTAACGATTTGTATTAAAAAAAAAAACTCTTCACATTAAATAAAATACGTACGACGCAAAATCGATTGTAAATCTGTTGAGAATCGCTATAGACCAGTTTTCGCTTTGAGAGCGTAATTTTAGAATAATAATTAGGAATTGCAAAATCGCGATTCCTAACGCTTTATGGAATTCATATATGCGAATAATTTTAATTTTTATAATTTAGCGATTTCACTGTAGAGGCAACATTTAATAGAAAAACAATAGCATTTCAAAAAATCAAGTAGGGAATGGTTAAAATAATTTTAATATCATACCAAATCACAAATGATTTGTTTTAGATAACAAGGTCGCGGGATTGAAATCGAGAATGAGACCAAGGTCAAAATCGAGTGTACAGGATCAAAATTACAGTCAAGAACGTGATAGGAATAGTAATGAGAAGCAGTACTGAAACCAAAATTTAAACGGGACCGGTATTGAGATGGAATCGGAATTTTCTTAGATCAAAACCGGAGTCTATCCTGCAAAATAAGTTAGTGTTTTTCTGGTGGGTTACCATACCAGAATTTGTGGATTCTTTAAAGTAAAGCTGGCAACACTGCACGCCACCGCCATGCTCCACGCTAGTCATATATATATTAGTGCCGTAAATGTTAAAACTACTTTATGAGATTTGGGAGATTTTTGTATTGGTAAAACCTTATGAGTTTGATTAGTTTTTTAATTAAATTATTATTAGATTAGTGAATATAATTAAATTGCAACAATATCGTTGTTTTTTTTTTTTCTTAAATTAAAAGGTTTAGATTTTGCAATTCAAAACACAATAAGCACACTGATTTTATTTCCATTTTATTGGGTTGAAATAAGTCACATAAAAATGTAAAAATGTTGCTCATAGTGTCGATATGTGTGAATACTAGACTAATGTTAATAATTTTCTTTTATAAATTATGATATTTTCATTTTAGATTTTACAATTAACTTGAAAATCCCATAAAAAATCACTGTTATTTATCATGTTTTAGTTAAGATGTGGTATTAAATTTTTTACCCTTATCATTTAATTTTCAGTGATAAACATTTTTTTATGATTTAGACATTTGAATGAATGTATTGACAAGAAGCGATCGTAGCGATAGATTTAAGGTTCCTGCCATCGATTATAGTATTGTTTCCGAAAATAAACATTTACACTTTTCAGCTCAATTCGACAATTGAACAAATTATTATCAATCATGAATTTCCGCGACCGACGGGCCAAGACAGTCGCCCGTTCACCCGCGAAAAGGTTGAGATAAACGCCACGTACAAACAGCAATGAAATCATTCATATTTAAAACGATAACGCAGATTTAACGACAAGCCAAACCTATCGCTGCCGAGAGAAGTCAGTGCACTCCGTTAGTGTTTGATGGCATATACGTAAATATTGTAATAAAAAATTGCCTGAATTTAAAATCTTGTTATCGACGTCAAGTAGGTTATAAAAATTGTTCTTTCAATAATGAAAATATGGCCTTTTCGCATTTCAAACATCCCGTGATCAAGTTGTGCAATAATTAACTGTGTTCATGCAAAACCGTTAGATAACGTTAATCATATGCATAGTAATTGTTCGCGGTGACCTACAGTTTGAGGATATGGGCACATTGTTATATTCCTTTAACTATAATGAATTTTGAAATTACCTTAATTTTAATAAATGTTGGTATATGTTTACTGCACTATGCGTTTTATTTATTATTACACATCGTATTAAATGCAGATTAAAAGGACATTTTAAAGATTATTTATGTTATGTAAGTACGTGTATGTTTTGATTAAACATAGTGTCAATGGTTTTTTTTTTGAGCAGATCTATTCTTTTATTTTTCTTTTTTGATTTTCAAATGTGGGTTACAATGTCGCGTATATGGGCAGAAAGGATTTAAAATATATATATTTATACAGTCGATGAAAAAATTAATATTATTTATTCTTTTAGTCAATTAGAGAATATATACATAAAAATGGTTGATATCTTTTAATACGTAAATGAAGCCCTGAAAAGTAATATACTTTTTCAAGAAAACTCTCAATAAATGAGATAAACAATTTTATATTTTAATCGGTTTGTAACATTGGATAGTATACATAAATAAAATTAAAAAAAGGGTAAAGCGAGAACTTTGCAAAAACCCTTTTATTATATTAAAAAAAAATCAAAACATGAACGTCATTCAGGCGATATCACGCTACGCTATGAAGAAAACACTTTGAAAAATTGCATCTCCACTATCAGCTTATAAATCGACGTATTATGTATTGACTGTTCAACGAACGTCTGAAGGCATCCAAAGGGCCGATTGCAGTAACGAACAGAAGGTACTTGACCAACATTGGTAGTTTTCTTCCTGTGCCGTATAGCGACCAAGGATCGCACCTCATACATCCGCAGCAATGAATCACTCACCCCGCACGAAAACGAGAACATGCCCTTACAAAGTAACGGCCACGCATCGTTGCATTACGATCGCCCTTATGTGACTATTTTGCGATTGCGTGTGCCTTGGTCAAGTCACACGCACTCCACACACACACACTTATGTGTATGGAGCGTTTCGCGCTGAATAAAAAATTTACTTTTGTTCTTGTGAATACTTCAAGTGTTGAATTGATATTGACTATTATTATCAAGATAATAAATAAATTAAGGACTCAATACACCGACGTGTTCAAATTAGGTTATTCAAATCCGATTACTTTGTGTGTATGCAAGAATTTTTATCACTCTAAATGTAACAGTAGCCGAAATTAAACCGCTAAAAGAAATCACATGCATTGTATGGATTGTTGCAATTATTATAAGACCTACTGCAGGTCGGGACAAATCGTTTCTCCTCCTACAAACTACAACGTCCCCAACGTGTCCGGGACTGTCTAATAAATTTAAATTTTCGCTTCTCTAGGTCACGTGACATTTCATTATCTAACGCCGATCCCACATATGTAACATTCCTAGTTAAGAGAATCATCAGCTTTTAACTGCTTCGATCTAAAATTATATAAAATCGTTTTTCCTGTAAGTCAATATTTATACGTGAAGTATTCCCCAGCTATGTCCCCTTAAATATTATAAATATAGTGTTTCTAAATGTAACTTCATTACACCATCAGTTTCAATATTTATTCTTGTCCTTATTTATGTGTATTATTCTGCATTTATGTGAATAAGGTTTCTTTTTGTTTTATTTCTACAAAGGTAATCTAAAATTTGTTGAATAATTAAACCCATGTCATTTTATATTTTTAGTTATTTTTATCATTAACATTATATTCGTTAATTCAAATAATTTTTATATGTGTCCCTCTTTAAAAATTTAGCTTTCATTCTGTTATGGTCGTTCAGATTTAAAATCGTACAAACATAATTAAAAAAAAGAAATGATCTCTTCGCATGTAAAAGAAAACCATTCACAATAATTTAGCATATTTATATTTAATTACATAAAAACATTTGGAATTTGTGTTGTTTTGTATTAAATTGGCTTGTAAAGGCATTTTTTCGATACTAATTTAATATCATTTATTATTTATATCTGGCGTTCTAACGCTACATGAAAAACTTTCCGCCACGCACAGAACGACTTGCCGGGTGCGGTGTTCCCACAACAGGGGCAAGTCTTCAAGAAAAGAGGGTGCTTCTTTTTGGAAGGGCGGCAATGCTCCGGTGACACCCCTAGGGTTGCGAGTGTCCGTGCTCGGCGAAAACCACCTACTTTTAGGTGGTTCGCATGCTCTTTTGTCCTTTGGAATTGCTATAGAGAAGTAATTCAATTTTCCATTTTATTTCATTTTCTATTTTCTTTTGCAATTAGTTCCCAAAAAAGTGAAAGTTAAAATTTTTCTATGTGCTTGCTCATAGACTGTTTCTTGAATAAATTCAAATTAAAAATATCTTTATTTAATGGGTTATAATATAACACGTATTTCAATGTCATAACATTTAAAAAAATTACAGGTCTTTAATTACTTTTTAATGAATTCCATTTTTTTTAATTACATTCGTTCGTAACGCAGTTACCCCTCAAGAAGAACGGGCAATAAACTTGAGGATAACTGTTTTCAAACCAATAATATAGAAATACAATCGTATAAAAAAACTAGTGCAGGAAAAAGAACTTATAGGAAGTCGAGGTCATTATGTCCATTTATCCTCTAAATATTCAGAGATTGTATAATACCCTTTTGTGCAAAGTGTTTGCTTAATAAATACTTTAAATTTGTATAAGGGTAAATTTTTCATGTCTACGGGAATCTTATTGAACATGCGCACACAGAGCCCCCTAAAAGAATTTGTGACCCTATGCAGTCGACTAACTTGTAAACACAGTTCATTTTTATTTTTAGTGTTGAAATTATGTCTCTCACTATTTTCATTAAAACATTCTAAATTTAACAGTGTGTTTAACATCATAGAAAAATTTGGCCATCTCGGGATTTACCTTAATAAAATACAGTTTGATTGAACCATATCGGCTAAAAGAGTTTTTGAAAAATCCCGTCGATTTTGGAATCTTTTTTTTTAAATCCGTAAAAAAGTATACATTACGTATACATTATAGACAATTTAAAAAATAACCAATTTTTTGTTCTTTTATTAGTATATCAACGTAGAATCACTCACAATAAAAAAAAATAGAACAAAATCAAAGTATGCATGTTGTTCTTTGTTACTATTACTTCGTAGATTATATGTAACATAAATTGAATTGATGCCAGTAAAAAAGAACTACGTTAGTAGTATTGGATAACTATCTAACACTGATATCTAAAGCTAAATAGTAAAAAAATTGTTCAATAACTAAGCATTTCGAGAATGGTTGTCATTATTCACATCCAGTAAAAAAAAACAATTGCAGCTTATATCAACATTTTTGTGTTTTTGTAGGTGTTTAATTTAGATGTCAAGCACTTGTCGGTAGAGTTGTTCCCAGCTCTCTTTAAATTTCGTCTTCTCTTTTTTCGCTGCATGCAGTAACTTCTTGTTGGTCTTCCTAGCTTCCTCCGTTCTACTTTTATTATATTTATCCAACTATTAAATTTCGCAGTAATTTTATATCCACCTCTTTTTTATAACTATCTTAATTGAAAACGTTGAATCGTATCAAAATTCTTCACCGAAACGCCCTCTTTAGAACAATCCGTTTATCATATCGTATAGTTGATACAGTTCATCGCTTTTTTTTGCAGGGTTCAATCGCTCCTGCCACTGAAGCGTACACTTTCATAATTATATCTTTCAGACCGAAAGATTTTAGACCTTAAGCCCCCCCGCACGAGGCTGGCGCGTGCCGGGGCTCGCTAACGACCGTCGTCACCTGCGCGATGTAATATCCGAAACCGGAAACGGAACGTGCTTTCCGAGGCACGGAGTGCGTGGTCGTCGAGAGCACATAGGCTCGAAATTCGTTCATAGCATATAGTTGGGTACTTTTTGAAGTGAAACTTCTAATGCGATTTCCAACAAGGTTGCGTTAAACGTTTAACGCTATCATGGAAGGGTTATGAAAGCACTGTTGCGTTAAACGTTCAACGCTCCTGAGGAGGAGGAATAGAAAGAGACAGAACGAGAGTGAATGCGTGGCACTCGAACGCATGCGCGTGGTATACCTGTTACAGGCCAACGTGAGCGTTAGCAACGAGTAGTGTCCAATATTCCAATAGATTTGGATGTTTCTCCACTCGAAAATGATAATTAAAAGATGCGATCAATTGTGAATTGTAAGCAATGTTAATAAAGTTTGTCTTAAAGAACCAACATGAGTTCACTAAAAATCAATTTTCACTTCTTCCGCGCAGAGGGACTCCACGCACTATATTTTTTTTATATTACTGCATTTAAAGCTGTTTTTATTTAATTTAGAATGTAGTGATAATTTTTTTTTGGATAGCTATAAAAATGCCTGAGTAATGACTCTTAAAGTTGCTAATAAGACAGAGAAGGCAGTAGGTACCAAGTGACGTCACTGTCTACTAGCGCCATAACAGACTAATGCTAAACTGTGTTTTGAAAAAAAGAGATTGCATATAAATTTTAATGGCTTATAGTTCATTGTTTTATTAACAAATTTAATTTTGTTTTCATTTTTAGCCATCATGTCTAGTCAGCTTATATAATTCATCAACAAATGTAATATTTCTAAATATCAGTAAAGTGCCCTATTGAACTTGTTCCATGTTTTTTTTTTTAATTTGCGATGATAAAGCACAACCTCTTTCAGGAGGTTCGTAAATGTGTGCCGATTTGTTATATGAACTCATCTGACATTCTAAGCTGAAACAAAATGTCGATAAATTCGTCACCAGCGCGGTGACGTGGAAGTTGAATTTTCGATTTCCGCTCATGACAAACTGATTTCTGCAAACGGTTTTCAAATATAGGTCAATGGTATTAGGTCCATATAAATAAAAATGCAAATGTTCGTCGCTTCAAATTCTGATATCTTTGAAAGTTTTGATCGATCGATTTGAAATTTTGACAGAGCGTTGCATTTGAATACGCACATATAATTAAATACTTATATCACAGTCGACTTCCTTCTGCGTATCCGTATCATTGAACCGAACTTCTACAATGAATGAAAAATTGTATCACTAATAAAAAGCTGCACTATCCCCGAGTTTTGTATCGCGTTTTATATTGATGTACTTGCTTCGTCTTTGTGTGTATCGGAACGGTGATCCGTAGCGGAAGCGAATATTGAATGCGGAATGGAGAACGAGACCGAGAGTGCCGACAGAGATCGATATGGTCGAGGCCGGAATCGGGATCATCGGGCGTGACACTACGATCATGACGAGGAAGGTGACCGGCATCGAAATCGGGATCAGTACCGGGATAAAAACCGAGAGTGGGATCGAGCACGGGATCGACGCTAAAATCCGAACGTTGTGAACGATGAAGGAATACGTTCTATGTCCGCGCGTACGAAGTCGCGGACGGAAAGCTAGCGTTCGATAGAAACTAAATCCGGCGCGACGCGGCGGGTTAATGACATATAGTTGAGAATGCAGCACAGTTTCGGACATCTGTTGAAAATGTATAAGTTTTTTCGCTGTCCTCGAACAGACGTACGACGTTTGCAGAATTATATTTTGGTGACACGAATGTTGTCGAAGCATAAAACGGCTATTGGAATATAAATTCGGTCTAAAAATCTAGATTTTTAAAGAGAAGAAAGGTAGTAGGGAAAAATGTAATTTTCTTCAATGAATATTTAAATTGCATTTAGAGCATGTTATAGGTCATAAAAAAATAAATGTCAAGGTAAACTATACAAAAAACAGATTATACGATACATTATTAATTAATAGTTCCTCGAGCAAACATAGTAATATTTTATTCTATGAAATACTGTTCATAAGATTTGAATTTTTATTAACCGAATTTAACGAGAAGGACGTCCCATATTAGGCTCTATGTTTTGTAGGGTTCTGTAGTCAACAAAGTACCCTTATAGTTTCGCCATGTCTTTCCGTCTGTTTGTCTGTCTGTATGTCCACGGCTTAGTGCAGAGACTCTAGTATTAGAAAGATGTTATTTGGTATGGGTTATGTGGTAGAATAAAACCGTGAAACAAAATATTTTAAAGTACCTCCACGTGAAGTTGGCATGAATTTTTTTTCTTATCTGTGACGTGGTGTGGGGTATCGTTGCATAGCTTATTCGAAAACATTGTGGGTCTGCGAAAACCATCTTTCAAGTTAGGAATCCGTTTGCGATATATTATGCTTTAAAATGCCAATTTTTTAATAGTCAAGTGTCCCTTTTCCTTTTCATCCCATTCTTCTGCCAGGTAAATGGTCATTGTGGAAAATTTCACGGCATTACTATATAAGAGCTCATAAAACCAGACTCAGCAAAGTTAGTAAATCATTTAACGGGCAATGTGTACGCTTTTTAAAATCAGTTGAAATATAAAATTTGCCATTTCATAAATTAAAAACTTTCATTGAAAAAACGTTATATGGCTTACCATATATATATCTGCCCTTATCTGGTATAGTAGCCCTTAGGCTATTATGCCATATCTGAATATATTAACGAAAAAAACCCCTGGGACTCAAATGCTCGACTATCAGCCTGTTTCATGTAATTTCCAAATGTTGTGCTAGCTTTATTGACTATACATTGACGGAATGGGTGTTAATGTTAATACCAAAGGAATGCCATAACGATATATTACAAGTGCAATTATATTACCTGAGAAATAAAGTTATTTTTGATTTGATTTGATTTACAATGAAGTTAAAAGCAAAGCTATCGCAGTCGACCAACTTATAAAATGTAGGTAGTTGGAGAAGTAAAACAAATTTTAATACAAATTTCATTGAAAATGACTTTGATGACGCTGTTGGTTGTGTAATATAAGGAGTAATTGTAAGTTTATGAACCACGTAAAATTATAAAAATATAGGATCATAACATCCTCAACACCCGTCCTGTGTGGGCCCGTTTTTGGAAATTATTAGCCATTAAGCTGTGAATTCAATTAATAGATTCATAGTATTAAACAAAAAGCTGATTTCTAGGTCTGCATATTGTAACGGCCAATTACGAATTCTACGCTGCGCGTCGCCTGTAACTCACTTGGCTAGGTTTCTTTTTTTGCTGAGAAATCCCATATGTTTTGCTGTTAGAGAACACCACATATTGTATATAACAGTTGTCGCTTTTTAAGGCCCGTTCTCTCATTCATTTGGCATTTAAGATAATCGTAAATACGTTCAAATTCACATGATCACTAATATAATAATGGCTTAAAGTGGGATTGATAAATGATAGACTTAAAAAAATGGTGGGCAGTTGGAATCCGATGTAATACTTGATGTGAATAACGCTATCTAAGGTAGATAAATTGTTTGCTGCAAATAACATACATCTCTTTTTCGTATCGTTCTAAAACGGATATTTCTGTTAAGGTGTTTTAAGAAAGAAATTAATCCAGACTTACCTACAAATTTTGATCTTTGATAACGCGATCAACTTTGCAAAATTTGTATAAAGTAATCGCGATTTGACTGGCTGGTCACTTAAAAAAATAGTGCTTGTAAAAACCAAAATTTTATACAATTTAATCAATTTATATCCACTATTAGGGCTTCAACTATCGAAGTATAAAAATATACATTTTTTACAGTGTACAAATTTAGAGTTAAATTTAAGACTTATGTATTTACTTGCAAACTACAACTAGTTGGTGTATGGCACTTCAAAAGTAACGCACCTAACCGGGAATGTCTTAAGGCTTTTAAATGTCGTCGGTCTGTTCGAAAATTCCACACACGTGTTATATATTCACTCATACTTTATGAAATTATTTTATTAGATATATTGTAATTCTATGCCTATGTGTTTTATATGTATCAATAGTCTTTATTGTAGCAAAATTTACTGGCCATAGGTTATGCGGTTCTTTCAAAACATTTGAAAAGTTAATGTGTTTTCATCTACAAATCCGAAGGTATACGACTGAAAGCCGAAATTCGTCCACGAATTCATACCGGACATTTTATTTGAGAAGTGATCTAATGGTACAGGCACACATTTTGAAATAATTTTAAATGAGGACATCAAATTTTCATTTGTGAATTGAAAATACGATTTTGTTGAAGTTGGACGAGTGGCCATGAAAGGAAGACGCTTTGACTCAAAAAAAAAAAAACTAGCAATTCCAAGAAGCTGGTGTTTATTGTATATAAATTATACAGCATTTTTTTAATTCAAGGATTGCAAAACTGACATATATTTAGTTTATACAAAGACTACCATACAAGCGACAATGTTGGAAAAATTTTTAAGCAGAAATAGGAATAAAAAAATCAAAAAGCTCCACTAACAATCTATCAAAATGATAAATTATATTTAGAGTCGATGCCAGCTAATGATATACCAGAGGCTATATCTCTTGTGTGTCTCAGTTTTCATGATTTGAAACCATTTTGACTAAATACGTCATGTTTGTATTCATTTACACGTATAGGTGATGAGTTTGGTTATCTCTTATTCATCGCTTTCATTAGAGAATTTTCTCTTTGTCTTGTTTTAGGAAGCACCGACTCCAAAGATAATTTATTAGTTTAATAGGTTTCAGAACGACGTTTCATTTTGTTTTCAATTGTTTATTTAACTCTTCAGAATTTTTAGGAAATATTAGGTTAATATTAAGGGAGTACTATCAAAACTATTTGTTCTAGTTTTTTGAACAGAAATCCCAAAAATTTCTACAGCAATGGGATTATGTCACTACATATAAAATAGCAACAAGTCGTTAAATAAAATGGCATGTATGTTATAATTAAATGTAAATAAATTCTGATGAAACTTATCTTGCACTTGTATATAAAACAAGAAAAAACTTTTTCCCCGACCTTATATTTTTACTCTGCAAATGGTCGTATGGCAGAGGTTAAAAGAATTTTGTTACTAGAAGCTATTGAGTTTGAATCTTGACTACGGACGAACCTATCCATAACTTTTGCTTTAGTCAAATCAAATCATTTGCTCCATGTCTCGGAGATCATATTAGTTGTTGGTTCCGAACGATGTCAACAGAATCCTGATAAAATTCATAGCAATCCTCATCCCAGTTCATACAGCTTTACTGAGCCATTGAAGCTATATGTATACATTTACAGTTACTGAATATTTTGATGTGATCTTCGGCGTTTAGCTTGCGTTGTCACTTAGTATAACGTGAATTTAAAGATCCATTAAATTCGTTAACTTTAAATACATTTTTTTTCTGTAATTAATATGCATTAACCTTTTTTCAGGGTCTGCATTGACCTCGATAAAACAAAAATTTATGCGCTATTGTATATTACGTAAAAATAATGATTGTAAACTGTATTTACTTCTACAAAGTCGTGCAATCTACAATCTGTTATAGGCGTAATTTTTTAAGAAAGTTTCATAAAGCATCTATTTCTACATACAATAAAATAGTAGAGAGAAAAATTGTATATATTAAAGATTCTCGAGAAAACGTACTCTGCAGTATTAGGAATGTTGATCGAATTGGTTTCAAAGGTTTATAGAATTCCTGACTGTCTGTTTGTCTGTGCATTTGTTCGCGTGCTCCGCGAAAAGTACCGGATAGAATTCTATGAAATTCGGTATGGTCGTAGTTCGTATCCCGCAGTAACACACAAAATAGTTTTCGTCTCGATTTCGTCGCTATCTTATTACATTAAAATGTAATAAGCTGTTCCAAATGTACATATTATGTACATTTGGAACAGCTCCGGAATCTGGATCCCAAATCAGAATCGTAACCGAAAGCGGGGTCACGATTGGAACCGAAAGCAGGAACAGTATCGCCGTCGTGGTCGATGTCATGGTCGACGTCGTGATCGATCTATATAAAATATTTGAGTATTCATGTACACGCAGACGGAGCTGCGGACGAAAGCTATTGTTAAATTACATGTCATCGATTGCTGTGACATATTAACGCGTGGTTTAATTAATATGAATACAATAATATGTCGTGTGGTTTGTGTGGAAATGGAATGTCGACTTACAGACACCGAATGGTGCATAGTTTTTCTAATTTCAGTACTAAACCTTACAACTGTTTATTGAAAAAGGATTAAATGATTGATCTTGTAAAAAGGTAGACTTTTAAAACGCTTAATTAATATTCGAAGATTGAAACTGAATCATTCGACTATTTTTTTCTCTATAATGATGTCCTTCTCTCCCTTAACTTGAAAGCGAGCATATAAAACAGAAAATTTTAAAGATCAGGCAATTTCGATGATTTTATAAAACAGATATTATGATTTTTTTTTTTATTAAAATAACAATTTTAGCGTTTGACATTAAGCAGTTAAGCGCATAGAATTATTTAGTTATAAATTATTCAAACTTGTGTCGTGCGATACTATTTGGTGGAAAATTATAAATATTTTTTATTCAAAGCGTTATAATTCAAACAGCAATGAGGAAATATCTTTTTTTTTTCGAGCAGTCAAGATTAATCAAATCAGAACTATAAAAATTAAAATAAAATACGGAAAGAATACTTGAGTATTTAATGCAATTAAAATAGGATAAAAAAATTTGTACTTAGAAATAGAATGAAATGCAATGTTTTAATTTTTTTTAGCACATAGTATTTAGCCTTCAAAAACGACACATATACCTGCCAAAAACTACCGCCGTTTCGAAAGAACGAGACTATCGTCTAGAAGCCTCGAGAAACCCAACAGTTTTATCATTTCTACATTTGATTCTCTAATTTTGCAAAAAGATCAGCAAGTACTGAGGAAACATTTTACAAGTACAGCTTAAAACTCAACATTCCTTCAGGAATATCATAATACTCCTACACGTACAATAATCATCGTATATATTAATCTATAAACGATTTTTCAAGACTCTCTAAGAGAAATGGTCAATTTATTGTTATTTATTGCCTTAATATGATTATTTACAAACATGCTTTAGAAGTTGTAGTGATTTAACGTCTAAGAGACGTTGCCTTTTAAACAAAACGGCTGCTCAATTTCAAAACATAGTAACAGACAAATTTTTTCGAAGTCAATTTTTTGGAATTTTTGGTAATTTCTTAATGTACTGAAACAAAAAATGCCAAAAAATTGACTTCGAAAAAAATTGTCAGCTACTGTGTTTTGAAATTGGACAGCCGAAAAGGTGTCGAGATCACCACTGGTGTATAGACCGATAAGCGTTTGACTTCAGTAAAATTAAACCACTCATTCCGTGTTTCAGATAACATTGTAAGCCCTCGCTTCTGGACGTTGTCACCGTATTGGTGACGGCGTTCGTTAGCGATTCCAATTCGCACTGCGCCTGCGTGGAAAGCTAAATGTCCAAAGTTCTCAATCTAAAATTAAAGATTATAACAGCGTACGCTTTGAAATGCGGTTGATCAACAAGAACTGTTCGAATGAGTAATCAAATCTCAGAATATTTTTCAATTAATATGCGAAATAATGAAATGACATCTAAAACATTCAAACTATTAATGCGGCAGTAATCAATTTAAATAGCGTGGTGATTATATTAAAGCGTTCACTTTGTAGACTGTGACTTAATATATGGTATGATGTAATGATGCTATGAACAAAAGGAGAAATCCGAATGTGGATCACGGATAAATGTATAACAAAGGGGTATATGTATTGGTGAGCTATCGGTTTACTTCTGGTAAACTGGTTAGTTAATTCAATTAGATGAAGAGCTGTAACAGTCCTTCGAACATTCTAGTCGAAATATACTACTCGGACTGGCGGAAAACAAGGTTAAGTTTTCGTCAATACCGCGGGGGTAAGGGTGTTGTTCTGTCAGCGGGCCACCGGGGGCTCAGGTCGGATTGTAGGGTTGGCACGCGTTTATTTGTTAATTTTATATAATTTCACACTTTGATTCTAATTCAATATGTTTATATGAAAAAGGTAAAAAGCGATTTTATTTCGTCTTTATTGAGTTTTAATGATTTTTAATTTGATTTTGAATAATGTATTTGAATGATAGGATGAAGGTCAATCTTTGTTAGCTATCCCTTATAGATATAAAAAATTGTATTAAGAATTGTATAAAATTACAGTTTGCTGTTTGTAATGTTTAAATTAACAACAAATGTCAAATAATTCAGTGAGATAATGATGTCAAGAAACGTAATGAACACTTTTGTAATTTCAAACATTAATCATACATTAAGTAATTTTATATATTGCAGACTTACTAAAATCAATACACAGTACGGTCACAATCCTTTTATTGGATTAGCTAAAAAAATTGTAAAGATTTTTTAAAATTTGAAACGAGTACATACTGTGAATTCGCGTGACATTTGTATGGACAATCTACTTAGACATTTTTGTCTATTTATTTTTCGAAAGATAATAAGTTTTGAACCTTCATTTGAAAATATTTAATTAATCTTATAATATTTAAAACGTATTAATGAAATATACTTTATATCTCTACGGATATAAATTTCTATTTATCCTTAAGGCAATAATCACAGACACAAGTAATTATTAATTAAATAATCACGTTAGTACAACTCAAGTAATAAATTTAAGTAAAAATATTAAAAAAATATATAATGTACTGTTATTTTGAATGTTATTTGCAGGGCTGATAATCATGAGTTTACGATTTTTCCGGTTAAGAATACGTTTCCTTATTCGGATAAGTGTGGTTTTGCTTAAGCTCTGAGCGTGCGACATTCTAAGAAAAAGCAATTACATTAGATATTAAACATTTAGCCGCAACTTGTAAGTACTAGGTAATAATAGATTGATGAAGTCAGAACTTTGGAGGTAGCGCTAATGAAATTAATGTACAAAAACACTTAAGCTGTAATAATTTTTTTTTCAAGCTTTCTCAAAAGGAATTTGTAAACGATTTAGATAATGATGTATGATGATAGATTTATAAGAAGTAATTAATATACACATTCACATCGAAAAGTTGACAATGTGGAAATGGAATCTAAATGTTGAGCGTCGCGGTTATTATATTATAGCGGGTCATCTCAATGGAAAGACGGAGTATATAGATACGGCTGTTCATTAGCAGACATCCATAAGCTATCGATGAGGATGAAGTGACTTAATATCCGCAAAAGAAAATACATTGTAGTTATTATATGTGTATTATGGGTGTGCAGAACAATGACATTATTGCACTTGTTCTTTTTTATTAAAATAGAATATGTGCACGGTGGCAACCCTATGCTGTAGTAATAACGTATTTTACGGGTTAGCGCTCGTCATTGCGTCTCTCATTTCGGACTACAAGGAGTTTGCAAGGTCGCCGCCCGGCTTCCAATGTCGCCACAGGCAAACTGTTCAAATAAAGTTGTAGATTATTATTAACGTTATTATTCAAATTAATGTTGCATGTGTACCAATTGGTATATTGCACAAAACGAAATTTAACGGTAACGTGCCGAAATTTCTGATCGAGTTGGCCAATAGATTGATATTGGCCGAGTTAATTTTTAAAGAAACTCAAATGAGCTTGGAACAGCAATCTAATAATGATGATGTTACATCATTCATGTATCCATAGCGCGCACATTGACAATTATAAACATACAGTGTAACCAATATACTTATTGAAATCCTGGTTTTACGTTTTCTTGGAAGTATTCAAAAGTTTCATCTTGTTAGGTCGCTTGTATCAATTGTTTGATGCTACATTTTTGAGCTTCAACTGTCTAAAGGGTATTTAGAAAGATTAATTACACTATTGAAATTATGAATTCACTTAGAATCAACCAACAAATTTTAGGGTGCAATTTGGGAAGTAATTAAAAAAAAAAGTGGTAATATTAAAATGCTGTAAATTCTTTAAATGTTATGACGTATTTGGAGTGTTATATCATAACCCACGAAATAAAGATATTTTGAATTTGAATTTTATGGGCAAAAATAAATTAATATAAGGTCTGTGGGACTAGAGAAGAATCAAAGTGACTTAAATGAATATTTAGTCTAAAGTAAATAATTTATGTATCCCTTGAAAATCTTTTCAATGTGTAATATACAATAAAAATATGTTGTAATGTTGATAAATATTAAACAAAATTCTAAAGGAAAAAAAAAACCTATTTTTATTGATATTAGCATAAATAAAACAGATAAATAATACGAGTGTTATGTTATTGTGTATTCATATATATATTTTCAATTTATAAAATATGCTGAAACTTTAAAATCTTTATTTTCTTCTAAAAAGTAAATAAATATGCGCAAGTAATTGAGCTGTAATCATGATTTGGCGCGACTCAAATATATATATATATTATTATTTGAGTATGGCAATTAATCCAAAATTATTGTTTTAAAACTTACACTTGATAAGAAAGTCTATGTAGGTATTTCATATTATAATTTATAGTTCGTATTTTTTTAAAACAAATACTTTTTTCTTAAAATAAAAGATTTCTTAAAATTTCTAAACAATTAGATTTTCTTATTTTTCAAATGTTTTCCTTTTATTTTGTACTTTTTACTATCTCATTATTTAATAATTTGTTTTCACTCAATTAAGTTTTATAATATAAAAGAAAGCTTGAGATGAAAAACCAAAAATTCATTGCGCAAGAAAATTAAAAGCAATCATTATATTCATAACCTTCTACATAAAGATTTTTGTCTTTCTTTGTTATGTATTTTAGAGTCTTTATATGTTACGTATTAAAAGTCATTCATAAATTATTACGCCTGTAAAAAAAATAAAAATCGTTCCTGCAGTTTCTAAAAAAAAAAAAAATTGAAAATGTACATATATATACAGGGAAACGGAGGATTTACTAATTTTGATGTCCCATAAGAATTCGCATTAATATGAAAACGATAATATTATTGTAAATAATCAAATGACTGTAATGTAATAATGCATGTTAGGCGGTCGCGCGACCGCCGCGTTCGCGCCGCCGGCTTGTGGCCGCCCTTTCCAGACAATTTCCTCGGATGCATGCGCTCCCATTCCGCGCCCGACGCGGCGAGCTGGTAGGTACCGCGTTTGTTCCAATTAAGGGCCTTGGCTTATTCAATTCGCCGAGGGGGGACTGTAATATTTGCAAGGATTTCACGCGGGCCAACTATGTTTGCGAGCGCAGTTTAATCCGAGGAATTTAAGGTCAGAGGACGTGAAAGGTTCGAATAAGCGGCGCTAATACGACATCTCGATCGTATGACAGATAAAAACCAAAAATGTTTTTTTTTTAATCAGATCTTTTGAAATTATACAGTGTCATTTTTTTGGGGTTGTTTCTATGGGGCTCAATTTATCGTTCCTAGTTATGTTTTAAAAAATAATTCAAGACTTTACATAAAACATAAACCAATGGCACACATTGTCGAAGGGCTAAAGTGTGGCAGGTAACACACAAATAATCAACGGGACCGTGTGGCAACTGAACGAGATAAATGGTGTTTTGACGAATCTTTTATCAAAAAGTTGCAATGAGTGAAGAGAATTCGAAGTGATAACAGCGATTAAATAAACAAATTTTTGATAATATATGAAGAGATTATATTTTCTTTGAACATTTTATAGCTACTTCTTCTCTGGCACAGACGTGAGTTACAAGGGATTTTTTTCGAGAGTTACAGTTGTTCGAATTTAATCATGATCTTTTTTTATTAAATGGCCATTGTTTATAAGTAAACGCAGAACAAATAATTAATAATTTCTAAGATCTTACTAACGATTTAGTAATAGTTACAATAGAGAAAGTCTATCGCGAATCAATTACGCAATCTGTGTTTATTTTTCCCCACACAAAAGGTAAATTCTCCAACGTGAAGCATTTATTGAATCATTATTGTAAATTAGTTTCTCTATATAAAGAAACTATTACGTAATATATACGTAAATATGCGATTGTTTATTAAAATAACGAAAGCTGTAGTAGTAAACATAATTATTATTGTCGTACCGATGGATATTGTCAATAATGCACTCCGTTATTCACAACAAATGCTTCTCCGTTTCGATTCTTTACATCATGTAGGTATAGTGTGAATTCCGTAAATGCAACTTTATTTAGAAAGTTTTGATATCGCAAACATACTCTGCAAAACCGAATCTGTTTGGCTTCATGCCAGACCGTCTCGTATGCGGAAAGGCTTATAACACGAGTCGTATTGGGCGACTTTCTACTTTCAACCTTAAGAAATAAGTCTCATTGTCTTCTATAAAGCCCGTTAAATTAATCGCAGTCAACACTTTTAAGACTTCGTTGCAGTTCTGAAATCGACTGTCCAGGTTAGAAGTTATTAGTGTAAATTATTCTTTGCGAACTTGTTGTAATGCGAGGTGGGGACATTGCACTTTTGCTGTACAACATAAGTTATTGAATTAACTTATTTTTGGTTTTTCAACCGGCGAACAGAGTATTGCCCCGTTCGCCATTGAAAAACCAAAAGGCGGAATTTTTTAATTATATTTAACAGTCAAGATTCGCGTATCAAAGTCGTTAATACTTATATGAAATCGTTATTTACGTTTATACTTTAATGTTATAATTATTATACGATGTTTTTTTTTCGTGGATCAGTTAGACTTTGCGATATTATGAAATTAGGAAAAGAAAAACTGGATAGCGTGTGTCGGAATCGCGTGATTGTGGTTCCGTAATTTGGTATGTATCCTTCTTTCTTATCAGAATAGTCGTTATAAACATTGCTAAGCAATAATGAAGTATATAAATAATTGGCAGGTTTGAATAGAGCTTTTATTAGCATATAGAACCCATGGTAATGTAATGTCGGGCTTATAGTAAGTATAATAAAAAGTGGCATATTTAATTTAGATATATCCTTCGTGTTTTTTAATAATGCTGATAGTTTGTTTCTTGTTAATTTAGATGTAGATCTGTCTGTTTAGAATTATCAAATTGATGATTTAAATAACCTATTACAATAGCAAAATCCGATAATAACTAATTTTCTACGTATAACAATTAAAAGTGCATAAAATAAAATTGATAAAATCACTAATTATGGAATGTGATTTTAATAAATTGTAGATCAAAGGTCCTTGTCATTTTCGCTCCATCAATTAGTTTCAATATATTTTCAACAGACGGCGGTCGATCACACGTGATCCGCGCCGTCCGCATTGTTCTGCGGGATCGCGCTGAATTACGGAACTATGTGGAACGGAACGCGTCCGCGGCGAATGAAATTAAAATCGTTAATTCCGAGCCGACATCGAGCCGCTCGTAAAAACGTCGTAAACCCACCAATCTGCTGCACCGCGCTGCACCTTGCACTTTTACTTAGTCGTGAGGGCGTTCTCCGTCCGTTTTTACGTTTGCCTTCTCGTATTTTATTGCGTTTTTTTTTAATTATTTTATTATTCGGCTATAAAAACCGCTGCGATGAAACATGCGCTATCGGCGATAGCTGCTATGAACTGTTGTTAGGAAAAATAATGTAATTTATATTTTAATCATAGATCTTCACGATTTGCAGCCGATGCTTCCGAGAATTATGAGATCGATTCTTGGAATAAATAGCAATAAAATACTTTTGGTGCTTTAGGGTTAAAAAAAAATTGGGTGCGTGTACATAAGTACGCGCTTGAGAAGTTATACTTCTTTGGCATCATTAAAAACGAGCCCAAACTCGATGGGGTTGCGTCGTTTAATTACGGAGTTCCTATGGCCACCTTCCAGCTCCATCATCAGACCCTGGTTACCATATAGTATCAAAGTACTCGTTAAGACGAATCAAACGAGCCCAAACTCGATGGGGTTGCGTCGTTTAATTACGGAGTTCCTAAGGCCACCTTCTAGCTCCATCATCAGACGCTGATTACCATATAGTATCAAAGTACTCGTCAAGAGGAATCAAACGAGCCCAAACTCGATGGGGTTGCGTCGTTTAATTACGGAGTTCCTATGGCCACCTTCCAGCTCCATCATCAGACCCTGGTTACCATATAGTATCAAAGTACTCGTCAAGACGAATCAAACGAGCCCAAACTCGATGGGGTTGCGTCGTTTAATTACGGAGTTCCTATGGCCACCTTCCAGCTCCATCATCAGACGCTGATTACCATAGAGTATCAAAGTACTCGCCAACACAGTCAATAAAGTTCAGTTTAAATTTTAAAAATTAAATAAATAATTTTTTATTTTCTTATATTAAATGTACATAAATTCTCTCATTATTCGAAATTCGAATTCTAAGCGGGCAGCTTCAATCTGTTAATTTTGCGTCACACAATCTTAAAATTTCACTCTCATCATTTTTTCATAACGCGCCTAAAGAAGTATAACTTCAATAATAGTATGAGATGAAACGTGCACGCACCATGTAATAAAATACCAGCACTTTTATGTCAGCTGTCAATAAAATATCGGCAAATTCTCATATATTGTAACTGTCCGTTTGCAAAGTCATATCATTGCTGGGGCAACATCATAGAAGTAGAAGGAAACGTAAATTATTTGCTTTATGACTTTATTATACCTTAGTGTGGCAAATTCTGAAAAAAACATCATGTCTCTATAGTCGCTACCAGGATTGCATGTAGGTAGAGAAAAGAACATATACCGGCTAGTTTTATCCGATTGAAAGGTAAAGTAATGTATTAGCGTTCGGAGGTTCAGTGCGTGTGGAGGGTTTTACTTTCAAACTCTACAATCCTGAATTAATAAGATTGGGATTGCGGAAGGGCGCACTTTAAAAGTCCGATCCTTGGAACCTGACGTAACATATTTAATATACACGCAGATTAATTCTTAGCTTTTTAATCATTGCGAAAAATTACAACTAACTCAATTCTAACGTATGAGTATATAAATCTAGACAATCACATTGCACCGGCTTTGAATTAGTGTGCATTTTCTGCATTTTAAGCTGTTGCAAGCTACGTGTTACACTCGGATTTTTTCTCCGTCCGGAGCTCGCCGGAACGACGGTTCCTAGACGATGTTTGTCTTAAACAAACGTAAGTAAGATTCGTGACGGTCCCTTCGCTTGGTTTGTTATATGAATATGGACTTTTATATGAATCCGGTGTGCAGATTGTGATGCAGATCCAAAGCAGGGAATCGGAGTACTTCATGCATTTTGTCGAACGTCATATGGATATGGTATAATTATGTCTGTAGGGTCTAACTTCCCTGAACCTTTGCCATTGACCAAATGGGATGTCAGGCCTTACGCAATGGTGCCTCAACGCTTCGTTGATGGTAGATAAAATACGCTAAAAGAAAAAAAATGAAATGGTACTTATCATGAAAATAGAATTTAAAATTAGGTTTTTAATTAAATAACGTTTGCGATTTTGCAGTCTGTTTTATTCTATTGTGTCCGAAGCTAATATTGTGTTTGTTAGGGCCTATAGCGAGAAACTGACATATATTGCTCTTTCTTAGTCGATGTAATATTTTTTAAAACTTCATACATTTTTTCCTCGAATGTAGTGATTACGCTTTCAAAATCTAATTATTACAAAGGTAATTCAGCCTTACTTATAGAATATTGAAACCAAACTAACATTTGCTATATAATTTAAATAGAAACCTTTGTATGCATTATTTATGTATTTTTGTTCATACATCAAAATTATGATGCTATGTAGTTTTTTTATATAATTTGATAGGTTTAGGAATAAAAATGGAGACTGTTTAATTATTTTTCTTGACTGATCGAATTTGGATGTTACTGTACGTACCATATCTATGTGACAACATCCCAACCAACAGAGAGACGATATTCTTTCAGGTTATTTTAAAAGTAGTATACAACGGTGCCTTTCACCTAAGGAATTGTTAAGTTAATTTGTGATTACGTTATTGCTGTATATAAATTATACAGTATGTATTTTTAATAATTACTTTTCGCTCTATTTGCATGCGGAGCGGTTGCCAACGACGTGAAGTACATATGTATCACGACCACAGGTAGAACTTTGTAGAAGTCATAAAACGGAGAAACGTAGTAGTTGAAACGTAAGTTAGTCTCAGAGGCGTAGTTAGCAATGTTAGTTTAATTATGAAGAATAAAGCTGAATAAAACTCTCACCGAAGTGACTCGTTTTATATAGAATGTTAAAACGAATAATCAGCGGCCACAGTTAACGATGTGGCCGTGGCCTAGTGTGCGAAATGCTTACTTCGGAGGCGAGCCGTGTACATGTGCACGTCGTACAAGGTACGGGCTACACCACCCGTTTTATTCTAAAAAAGAAATACAAACTAATATCCCCGCTTCTTAAAGACAAAAGGCAGCCGTTTTGATACACGAAACCGAAAAGTCGCATCCGACGCAACGGTTGCATATCATAAGGAAATATATATATCGCTTATAAAAGTGCAACAAGTATGCGAAACGCACGCGGACCCCTCGCCCGTATCTCCACTTGGTTTTATGGCCAATAAACCGCATTTACGACTCCCAAGATACTACCCATCCGACTAAAAGGGTTGGCAACGGCGGGCTTATGCTATATCTCCAATTAAGGTTTCATATATGAAGTACGCTATCGGAAGGACCAGCTTCAATTTTTACGACGGAAAAGTTCCGGACTCGATTTGGTAGCGAACGGGATTGTCGGATCTCGGAACTGTTCGCAGTCGATAGATTTGTTTATGTTTTATTCATATTTTTTATTTATTTATTTATTTCGTAAGTTAGACAAACCAAATTAACAATCGTTGCGATGTTAGTGAGCATAAAGTATCGATAATAGGGTTGCAATGCGAATAGACGGAGGTTAAGAACATATTAAATAATTCGCACAATCGCAAAACATAATGCAAGACTAATAATACAAACAAAAATTTGGTGTTACCATCTCATATAGAAGTGACATTGCTTATGGCGTACATCCACTATATTGTTGATTAATTTCTCAAGTGAGAAGTGATTTCCAGGCCAATTGATGTTAGTATTCCAAATTATCTTTCGGCTTTTGATTGTGTTGCAAGTCCGTTTACGGTCTTTCATAAAAAATCAGTTAATTGTTGACTAATGATCATTAATTAGATTATACGCTATCTAGTGGAGCAAAACATGAGAATTATTCAGATAATTTAATAATGGCTTATTAGATATGTGAAAAATATCGCCGTTTAATGTTTCCAAAGTTTTTTTTTCCATAGCATTTCAAGGAGGAAATGAGTTTACGAGCAACCAGAGAACACGTTATCGCCGCCCATGCACACTCGCAAGCCGAGAGAGGCAACCAGAATCCCTGGCGGAGGGCGAAGTGAGTCATCGGAGATTTTGGAAAAGTATAGGATATCTGATGGAGTGCGAGTGGGCCACCGGAACTCTCGCTCACGAAACGAAATACAAAAGCGAAAGCTACTACTTCAAGTCTGTATAGTGTGTAGGGTATGAGAGTGTGGTAACTCATAGAAATACACTTAGTACGTTATATTAACAAATGCAAAAGTCTTTATTTTTCGTTTAACCAAAAGATACAACAATAGAAAACATGTATTTCTTATAATGTAGTAGAAAATAGATCTTATTAGGGCATTTATGCATTTCTGCAGACAAAAGATATTGACCCAAATGTGACTCATGAGCAGTATTGGATTGAATTACAAAAAAAAAATTAACGATTAACCGAATCTTTATTATTTCGAAACTATTAATTATTTGTTATGTGAAAATAAAATACAACCAAAATTTAGTTCTTAAAGTGATTTCGAAATATATGATAATTTAATTTTTTTATATTTAACTGTAGTGTCCGAAGCTTAATTCGTGAGTAATACATAAAAACAGACCATAAATATTCTTACAAGACACATTCCAAAATAAATTTTCATTATTTTTGTGCTTTTTTTTCGGTTGCTTTCTTTTCGCCAATGAAAGTGCTAAATTTATTACCTTAAGCTACAATTTTAAATCGACTTACAAGGTTTTAGAGTAGGTCACATAAATCTGTTTAAATAATGTGTAAAACGTAATAAAAAAATAGGACTAATATCCTTGTAGGTAATATATCGTTTATTATTTACATCAATTCTTTGTTGATTTTGTAGGTAATATATCGTTTACTGTTTACATCAATACTTTTTTTTTTTTTGTAAAATGTGCATACAGTCATAATAATAAATATAGGCCTTCTATTTTACTATATAATAATAAAAATGAAAAAACAGAACAGCTCATGGTAAGCACATGAACCGTAAATATGAACTTAATAAACATTTGTTATGTTTTAGTGAACAGATGAATAAGTAGGCAACTGAATTTGCGAAATTTTTGAATTTAGTTAATACAATGGGCAACTAACATTGAAAAAATTAACGATTTGAAGTAGAGAATTTTTTCATACTCAAAATAGCTTCTAAAAGTCGCGATCGAAATTTTTAATTTAGAAAAACTTTTAAAACAAATTTTCTAATCTCCCAACGCTAAGTGACGGACTAAAGCGTTTTGAGAGTTCAATTTGGGGTTTATCCACTTTCACGGCTCCAAGGACTTGATTAAAAGGATGGACAGCGACGGCGCGTGCAAGAGCCCTCGTCAGGGCTCGATCTATAAATTTCAGTCTGGATTTAGAACTCGGCCCTCGACGTGACGTTGGTTAGAGGTTTCCACGATGTTTTCGTGAGGGAATTAGTTTGGTAATGGGGGTACTTTTAAAGCGTATACTCTTCTGAGAGGGAATATGTAGTACTGTGGACACAATAAGACGTGTCCGAATGGATACTTGAACTAGTGGCGCTCTCTGGTGAATAATTATGATGCTTTTATAAGGTAAATACTAGATATTTTAAGCGCCTGTTACATGTAATTTTATTTTTGTAGGGTTCTCTAACGTTATTTTCGAAAATAGTATTGTTCTAAATCAGTTAATATAGAAATTTCTTAAAAGTACAACTATACGTTTTAATATGAAAAAAAAAGTTTACAATGATTATTACTTCTTTTTCTACATACAATACATTTTTAGCTTACTTCGCTGCGATGATCGTCACCAACAGGCACGATGAAGTCTTTGACGTCGTATTCGACATTACATATATTTAAACAAATAATAGCAACAATAAATTATTCGTTTTAGATGAGAATATATACGTCTACGTTAAGATTTCTACTTATTTATGCTAAGCTATTTGGAGGATTTTTTTTAGATTATGTAGTTAGTAATAATGACATGTAACTGGATAGAGACGCATATCACTATTATATTTTGGCTATAAAACTCAATGTTTAAATTATATAGTTTTCAGTCAACATCAAAAATGTGATGTTTGATTAATCAAAGAAGACATTGCTTATTCGCATAATTATTTAATTTGTAATTTCAAAAATCTTGCGAATTGATTAAAAACGGTACTTGAATTAAAAACAATGAATAAGGACATATATTAATGTAACATTTTCGGAAATGTGAATAACAATTTCTTGATTATTCAAAATTCCTATAGAAAATATATATTAACCTAGTTATAAAATGAATTAAAGATATTTAAAATTTTCCAGATTAATATTCATGCAACCAAGAAGAAAAAAGTCTATTATAGTTTTTCCCAGGCATTAGGTCATAACAAAATAATACTTTGATATCCTTCGGCGGTTAAAGTTAGGCACATGAGAAGTGTGACATGGTAACACTGTTTCTGTGCAGGCTACACTATGTTATGTTTTGCAAGAAGGTATTTATGGATTTTTTTATTTTGAAGAGGGGGGTGGGAGAATCGCATTATTTACATCTTTCATATAAAAGTATTTACCGGATTGTGTAGTGGTATGCTTTTGCATAAATTACATTTTTAAATATTAATTCTAAAAAACTCTATCTCCTTGTAAGCTCTATGGTAATTTTATCCTTGCGGTATCGTCGGAAGGCCGGTTTGAGAGGCAACAATGTTGCAATATAACGGGTGAAACATAATCAGATTCATTGAACTGTAGGAGACCTACCACAATTTTTGTTCTTCGTGAGGTAATCAGAAAGTTTTGCGATACTATAAAAAGATGTACAACTAGTCATTATTTTTTATTATATTTTTTCAAAGAACGCTCCATCGGCGTATATATAAATTCCATCTAAACCAGTTTTCAAAACATATTTTACCAGACCATAACAGACACCACCTCGACCGCTTTGTCTAAAGTACCCAGTACAGTTTTCGGTCATGAAAACTGTTTTACCTTGAATTGAGTGAAAAGATTTCCACGCTGCCAAATTGGGTCTTCAAAGAGAACGATCTGTAAATTGGATCTGTGTGTTGTATAGAAAGTCCTTTATTTTGAGAGGCGGATGCGCGGACGCACTGTCGAGGTTGGCATTAGCCTGTGGAGGTGCTAACCCATTGCTCAGGCGTTTGCTATCAATTGCCGTAAAAAACTTCTTACAAACGTTGTGTAACATACCGTTCAGCCTCAGTCAGCCTTTAATCTCAAAAGCGTACCGACACCAGATAGTCCGTCAAAGGAAACAAAAATTGTGACCAAAATTTTGCCTATTGCACATTTTGCTCACTTAGCTTCGAAAGGCATTAGTTAATTTGAAACAGCCACACGACTGACTTCGTTTCTCGATCATACAGATAAAGTCACCGTTGATTGTCCATAATAAAATTGTACACGGGTCGAGACGAACTTGTTTTAAATTTTGCTATGACGTCACGACACCATTTAGTTAGATCTACTTCTGAGCCTGCAAGAGACTGTGTGCTGTCCGGAGTGAAATTATCTTCCTCACACGAATATACCTTTGTAGATTCTCATGTACGCTACCCAGAGCAATGTGTAGAATATACTGAATCATGTTGTATGAATTCGTTTATTCTCTTGAATTTGATTTTTAACTGCCAGTAGGTTTTTTTTCTGTAACAACCGTCAAAGGAGGGGGGGATAATTTATTCATTCACTGAAGTTACTTGACTGCTGTTTAATTAGTCAAACCGACGGTAAACAGTTATTTTAATTATAATTATAGTTATTTATTTTAAATATAATTTTAAAATCAGCTAGCGATGCCTTTTTTAAAGTATGTTTCGCAAGATTCGCACGAAATGAAATTCCCACTGAGCAGAATTATGTACGATTACACTAATCGTACGCGAAGCCATTGGCAAACGGTCATTTCATTTCTCCTAGCCGATCCCGCATTTGACTGACTCTCGATCAGTTTCGACGCAATAATAACTTACACGCCATAAATGTATTACTCATTTTAGCGCCATAACTCGATACCGGACTGTTTTCCGTCCATTAACTCGCGAGCGCCGTAAAAGTCGCCACAACCCGTCAAGTCGCTAAAACGCAAGAGCGCCTCGGTTTGCGTCCACGTCCAGCCTCCTAAAAGGCTGCGCCGCGTACTAATCCCTCTAACCCTCGCTGCCGAGGATACGGTATCGCTCGCAGACGATCGTAAACGCGTCCCGGTTTGAACGAAGAAAAAAATAAATACGTAAACAAATCGCTTATATAATTATATACGAAATAAAACATGCGTTTATTGCGCCCCGGTATATTTATTTTATGCCCCGTCCGGATAGACGTCAGCCGGGGGCCTAGACGTCGTAAATAAGCATGAAATATGATAATTGCGAAATTCTTCAATATATTACGATTTAAGCATTGATGATTCGTCTGACGTTTTGTTGGCCATAACTCGGTTCGAGGAATATTCGGTCTCTGTGGGGTCCGAGTGCGTTGTCCATCGACGCGTACCTAGCCGCATATGTGCGAGTTGTCCCGTTTTCGGAAAGCGATGTATGGATGTTTCACGACAGTTTTGTTTGTTTTTATGACATATTCGAGTTAATTTTACGGCTGTGCGATTAACTTCAAATGGAATAAATGAAGTGGTGATAAAATTTCAGAACTATAATATCCATTGATTCAACCGTTCAACTAAACCGAACCAAAAGTCACAATGAATTTCTTCCGCGGTGCAAACTAGCCACCCACATTTCTTACTGTCAATGGTTGCCTGCTCTCTTGTATTTCGTCGCAATCATTCTTCTGTTTGTGTTTTATCGTTCTTTTATTGTTTTATTTAATTTAATTATTTAAGAAATAAATTAATTCCGTAATCTTTTTTGGTTATCTAAAATTAAACTGACATGCAAATGTCATCAAAGGCACAGGGTCAATAGAAATTCACTCTTAGATTTTAAACAAGTTTTTGTACTCTTGCAAGTAATATATATTATAAAAGGAGAAACTGATTGACCGTCTGACTGATGATACATCGTGGCACAGCTGAAGGCACTGATTTTATAGAAACTTGAAAATTTGCACAAAGCTTCTTGTTAATTTCGTCTTTCTTTCCTAATCTAAACAAGCATTAGGAAAAGAATATTAGGTGGAGACACGTGATGGAAGAGGGAGAGGAGTGATCAAGAGGGCATTGGTGTGATGGAAGGGAGAGTGAATAGAAAGTGGAAGAGTCACTGGAACTCTCACTAACCGGACGAAGTGCAACAGCAGAAGCTGTTACTTCACGTGTATATACTGTGAGAATGTGGTATCTCACCAGTTTAGACGGCCCATTTTTGTGGTGCAGCCAAGTTGACCACATTATGGCTCCACCACTCGAAAGGAATTAAGATGAAGGAGTCAATAGTACGTCCACGCGAGCGGAGCCGTGTGCACATAGATTTATATTATATTTTCTGTACTAAAACCTGTTACGGCCGGTTGATCAGTACATTACTTTCGAATCGTAAATACCAATAGAAATGTTAGATCAGAATTAACTAAGGTTGGTACCTTTGGGGTTGAATGGTGTACATACCTCTGTAAGTGGAATAACAAAAACCTGAAGCCAGTAGTAGGTGCGTGTTAGAAGTCTTTAACGATAACATCACCCAAGACTGTAAGAGCAGAATGAGTCATATCCGACTTAGATCCAAATAAACGAATACAGGTCGCGATTCCCGATCTCAATACAGATCACGATTCGGATTGAAGTCCCTGTCCAGTTATCGTTTCGGTCCGGGGCTTAATCACGATTTCGTTTCAAATTTCTTCAGCGATTCAGGACCTTGATCTCGAGCCAGTTCTATTATGGTTTGATTATTTGACACGATCCATTTATGACTTTGATTATTCGACACGATTCCAAATAAAAAGGTCGACATAAAATAAATTGTCTTTTGTGGTACGTTTTTGTGCAGGCTGAATGAAAATCGAAACTTTGATGATCTTTTCAACATTTTGTACCGACAATATTTTGAAGCACAAATTTGAAAGGAGAATACCTAATTCACTAAGGGACAGAGAATCATTAAATTTTTATAGTCTTTAAGGTTTTCCCTAAAATCTAACTATTCCGTAGTGACTTTTTGCGCTATTCTTATTAAACTCTTTAAAAATCCATTTCATATTGTTCTATGAGTATAATAATACGTTTTATGGGTAATAAATTCTATCAGTATATATTTAAAGTATTAATGAATTTTAACATAAAATAACGAATACTTGCCAAAATAATTACGACTGACAATTGTCAATTTTTTTGTCGCCGGGTAATTTGTATTCGTACGAGCTTAATGCATCATAGTATGCATCATACTAAATAAAACGGTATACATGACGTCCACTGCTGATGGTTACCAGAGATACACTGAAATTGCAGCGGAATCGGGCCGTTGACCAACTCGACCGAATGTTGTTAGTGAAAAATCGACCTTAACGAATAAACGTAATGAGGTTGAATACCGTTCGCCCGAGTTACTCTTCAGACACATTGCAAGCTTTTAAGCCTAATTTCTTATGCGCGGGGCTTTAATCGGTCGAAACGCTTCGAATTTGATTAGTCCGAATTGCGTCTGTAATGAGGTACAGTAATGCTTTTTATTATTTCGTTAAGTCTCAGTATCTCCTATCAAAGCTTTCAGCGAAAGTAGCTCTGCCGATAAAAATAAGGTTGTGAGTCTATTTAGTAGGTCCTTGTGTTTCTATAGATCATTACTAATTATCGCAGAGCGTACACGAAAATGAATAATGGTCCATATTTAACTCCCCTTGATGCGTATTTCATGGCGCACACAACAAAAGGTCTCGTGCAAAGGAGATGCAAAACGATCAATCGATCCGTTTCGGGAAGGTCTACGACTTCTATTCGTGCCCTTGAAGGCATATTGCCTGCATCGTTTTGCGTTTACCTACAAGAATTTTTGCTGTTTGTATTAACATTAGGTACCATTATAAATCTTAATATCGAATTATGGATACTTCATGATAATCTTAGACTCATTAAATCTAAACGTAGTCGACAAGAAGCCATTTAGATATAAGAAAGCTGTAACATATTATTAGCTTGCGGGACGCACTCGCGTTTTGCTTGGTTACAATGATACCAATTTAACAACTTACACTATTTGGCACTCGCCCAGGTCTCACTTCTCTGTTTATTTCCAGTATTCAATCGAAGATGAGCAGCGGTTATAAAACATTGGATTAAGGAATTTTGTATGATATCGAATGTCGTAAATGAACGATAACAATGAAGGGGGGGTTTTGATTGGGAATTCGTTAAAATTTACATCAAAACTGGAAAAAAGTAATTTTTTGTACACATTCAAAACGACTTAGATAAAAAATTAAATAAATAATTTTGTAAATGCAGGTAATTATTACTTGCTACTAAATGTTTAATTATATCTTTTATATATAATATTTACTAGCTGTCCCGCCCGCTTCGCTGGGTAATTTTTATTTTTAAATAAAATGGCGAAGAATTTACGGAATTCGAAAAATGAGTAGCCTAGAACCATATACAAATCATTCCGCATCGAATGGTCCCAGTCCCGTGTCTATACGTTTAGTAGTTTTTACGTGATTGGCGAACAAAGACAACCTATTTTCATTATGTATATTTATATGTATAGTTATATTTTAGGTTTCCTTGTTAGATAGACAAACTGTGATGGTCATGAATACAATATCGTAATTAAGTTCTTAAGCACAGAAAGGACTATGTTCAAACATAACATCGGACCTTTCTGATATTGAAGTGGTGATTCAATATCTTTTATTTATTTTAGCGAATCGAATATTCGGTGCACGCTGATCTCGCACAAGGGTTTTCTTGTGATGTTAAAGGATGCGATTTCGAGATTGTCCCTTCAACCGTGAACTTTCTCGAGAATATTGAACTAACAAACAATAGTATACCACGCAACATTATATATCTTCTGTACTTAGATTGAGGTTGTGCAAGTTGGATACGGAAGTTGGTCGCTTCTCGCCCTCACTCAATTTTATTGGCTTATATACGTCGTCTTCGCCACACATTAATTATACTGTTGTTTTCGCTCCGGGTCGTAACAATAAATCTATATATCATCTTCTGTCACAATTTAAACAGCATAAACAATTCGTGGCCTCATAATAGCAACATTTTTTGCACCAATTAATACGAGCTTGTTTCTTTCTGTAGGCGAGTTCATAAGAAATCTTTCAAAAAAAAAAGCTCCTCAACAGTTAAAAGTGGACATGCTTTTTTATTTGATTTAGTTTATACCGATCTCCAAACCGACCGAACTTACTTAAATTAGGCATGTCGGGTTTTTTTAATTACTCGCCTGTGTATAATCAGATTTTCCTTAGTGTTAAGTTAAAAAGTCGATCTATAGGGACCTCATCATGAAATGAAATAAGACCATGATTAAATTCATTGTTACCGCTTGTATTTAGTGTGACGCTTTGATTTGCTATAAAAATAACATCGGGGAGCGTTTACCGCCGAAAAATATTTTTAACAATGAACCACATCGTCCGTTTTTGAGAAGCACGACACAAAATATTCAAGCGTTTGCTATCAGCTAGGAGTGCACAAAATCTCAATACACCCTATGCGTTTACGATCTCTTCGTTGCATTATTGCATACACGATGGGAGTGAGTTGAAAATTGTCGGATTAAACTAAAAAATACGAAGCGACCCCGAATATTAAAATTCCTCACAAGAAAAGTGATATTCTAGAATTTTCACAAGCAAAATATTATGTTTCATTTACGACGATACCCCGTTACGTTTCGTCCAATATAAATGCATATAAGAACGTTGCGGCGTATGCATTTTAGCGCATAGCACTAATGAAAATTCAAAACATGGCCGGGGTTGTCACAGAGTAATTGCGGTACGTCTTTTAAAACAGCCAGCCGATATTTACCTTAAATTTATCTTAAATAATGGTAAGTTAAATTACGAACGGATGAGATATCGAATTCTTTTTTATTTTGGGTTGATGTCTTTGGTTTTTGATAATTTTAAGTTTAGTACTATCGGAAATGAGGAAAAAAAATACCTTATACTCTTGATGAGTACTTCTTAATTTTTTTTTTTCAGTTGATATCTCAATCTATAAATAAAACTAAAATACAATCTATATTCGTTTCCTTTTCGCTATTTTCCCTAAATACATGTACAAAGACTCAAAACTTTCAATCGGCTGTACCAGGGAAACAGAGAACGAAGGACAGAGGAAGTTGGAAACAAAATATGAGTAAAGTCACAAAGGTTCGTGTTTTTATACTGAGCAAATGCAAAGAACCCTAAACAGCGTCAACGTTACAAGTGGCGTGGTCATTGACCCTTGTACTTTACGGATGCCCTCAAATTTCTAGACAATATTTCCTCTGATCGTAATCTTTTATTGCTCATTGAACGCAATTACTTATATATTATCAGTTTTGGCGACTCTAAATATAACCCACGATACTTAAAAATTAACTACGTATATAAACACGGGTTCCACTAGTAGAATACAGCTTCCTATAATTTTAGATCCAGTACCGAACTTTTTTTTATTATTAGAGGTTTAGAGGTCGTTTAACACTATTGAGGTCGCTCAAAAGACTCACCAATGTCAAGTTTTTACTAAAAATAAATAGTTCAAGGAAATCTAGTAGCAAGGTATTAGATTTATAGTATTATAGTTGTTGCATAATGATCACATAGTCTGTACAAAAAAAAAACACGTACGTTTACAACTGCTTCATTATATCATTAACGACTTTGATGTATTATTCTATTTTGACTCTTAAAGAAGATTCTATACACAAAACACATGGATATTTCACTGAGAAAAGATTGATTCGACGCAACTTCATATTGGATATTTAAAAATTGTAGTTTTTTCAAAGCTACAAGCATTGATTTTATAAAATTTACGCAGACTCGTGGATAGAATTTACAAGAACATATGTATTTTATATCATTATGATGTTATTCTCTTTAATCATCTCCTTTTAAACTTTTTAATGAATGTCAGCTTAAAAAGAGATAGTGGAAGAGAATCTTAAAATTGTTTTTTTTCTCTTCTTGCGACGAGGTCGAGGTAAAATATTCATGACGCATGACGCCCGCGCACCCGTGCGGGCAGTGTGGAGCTGAGACCCACCATAAATATTGCTCTTAAAGAAATGGCCGTATCGGCTATGCTGTTAGCCTGAAGAAGGTGACAGCTTCACTGAGTGTGACCTGACAGCACACGGGGGTACCTCGGTATAAGAAGCTACAGACACATGGAACTCAGTAGTACATCCAGGCAAGGAAGCGACCTCTTAACTGGTATCGGATGGTCTGTTCAGGTCTTGATGGTTGTGGGTGTCCTATTCACCAGTTTACATCAAAGTAACTTTGAGGCGGACGATTTGACCGACACGAAGGCTTAGGGCTGTGTGTGAAAACCTTCGTTCCGTCGCCCAGGCAATCAAAATAGTGATGGGTCCAAAAATATATTGACCGTGGTCCCGTAATAGACGATAAAATTTGATATTTTTTCAAACTGTTAAAGACACTAAAATGTTTAACCGAGAATTTTTCAAAGTGTATGAGCAAAAAAGGACAGAAATTACAAATTACATTTACGATATATTTTGTGAAAAAGGAACATTATAGTACAAGTAACGATAAAAAAACTGCAATGCTCGGGTAAATTATATTTCATTACAAAAATAAAATATGTAGTAACATTACTCTATAGAATCGACGTATAATATCTGATGCAACAGAATGCAACTTACTAGCATTTGCATTTTGTGTAAAGTATGCGAGTTCCGGGACTGATTTTCACCCGGAGCGTGGGTTCGAACGCGTCGGGAGGACCAATTTATCCTAACACGTTTTGCCAGTCCGTCTGTCCGAGCGTCATTGTCACCGCGTTGACATTTATGACATTGGCTGCCCCGTCCGGTATTACACGTTGTGTTAACTTACATATAATACACACATGATAACGAAATAACTCGCGGATGCGTAACTACGAATCATTAAATTTGGTGAGGTAGTAGGATTTTTGGAAATTGGCTTTTTAAAAGGGATAAAAAGGGGGTTGAGTGTTTAATAATTTTTTTTTCGGATCCATGTACGACAATGAAATTTGGGTATGAATTTTGCTTATTAAAAATGGTGATATACGTCGTTCTCAATATGGTGAGTGAGATCTGTGATGGGAGTGGGGTTGTAGGGGAACAGAGTTATATTTATCCGATTAGCATTAAAATTTCATAACAAGTTATACACGCGTGAATCTCTCGGAAAAAAAATAGTATTAGCCGCACCTTCGTCAGTATATTTGTATTATTAAACCGATCTATTGAATCGAATTAAAAAGAGTTTTTCAATAATAAAAACTATATTATCTATAATTAAAACAGTCTACTAACATTTCATCCTGGCTTCATCTGCATATTTGTACCGCGACATCGTTCCTAAAATGCGTATTACAACGTATATTTTATTTTAATACTAGTATTTTTCCGAGTTTCGTCCAAATTGAAAGCACTTGAGTCAAGGAAACGGGTACGGAAATTAAGAACAGAACCGTGGTTGAAATCTTGTGACCAGTGGGCCTAGCATTACGCCCTAGACAAGTCTCTCTATACGGTTATTCTTGTCGCGCTAATACGATGAGCGAAAGGGACAGTCCTATAGACAGACTCTTGTTTAGGGCGTCATGCTAGGCTCACAGAATGAGAGTTAAGAACGTGATCGTATTTAGGTTCTGGAGCAGTACTGGGATTAAAATTGAGAGTTAGATCGACATTGGGATGAGAGCAAGATCGATCAATATAAAATATGAAGAAATACTTTCTATTTCCAGACGGGCGAAGCCAATACATACACGCACGATTACAAACAAAATACATGCACGATTTATTGTAAAGTTTCAAATAAAATACTCTAAGTCTGAAGTAATAATATTTGGAGAGGGTATGACTTAATGATGGTTTAAAGAAAATGTGATTAACAAAATAAGATATACAGTTCTCATGCACCCTGGGGCTGACCCCAATGCGGGAGTCTATAATATCGAGGACAACATATCTACTTTGCTACTTTCTTCAACGTGTGTTTTTGATTATGATGTTTTACTTCGCTCTTGAAGCGAGTGATAATTGTTATATTTCATCTGCTCAAAAGTCACTAGGTTTCCGCCAGCGGCTACGCCCGTGTGGAATAGAATGCGTTCCTTCATCTTCATATTGAACTATCTCATCGTCAATCCCAATCCCGCTCCTACTTTGGATTTTGGTCTCGGTGCTGATTTCGATCGTGATCACGCTCTCGATTTTAATTCCGGTTCCGTTCTTGGTTTCGACTGGTCTGGACTTGGTCTGGTTTTCAATTTCGCTGTCGGCCCCGGCTCTTCGACTTGTTTTCGATTTCGAAACCGCTCTCGGTCAAGGTTCCGATCCGTAAGAAACCGGGGCAATTGTTAGTCTCCAAAATAAAATATAGGCTATATTATTCTCGGATAGCGCAATTTTTTATTAGTGAAAAAATTTTTGATATTGGCTTAGTAACTCGGTTCAATAGTTCAAAACGCGGACGAAGTCGGAGACAAATGCTAAAATAGATCACATATAAACTTTCTTCATGAAAACAATACATATTTACTAACTTTCAAACGTTGTCTAAGTCTACTAATTTTGGATAGACCAACATCAATTTATATATATTAAGACAAAAACACTAGTGATGAAGGTCATTGCTGTTCGAACTCGCATTTTTTGCGTTGTAGGAGCAAACATTCTGATTACTATAGATCATAAAATGTATCGTTCCACAATAACCGAGTTCTCATAGACAAACACGACTTGACTACATTCCCTCATAATAGTCAGATTTTCCTATCTATTGTTAATAGATAAATCATCTTTAAATATCGTCTAAGGTTTGTTATCAGCGACCGAGTGCTAAATACAGATTCACCTTATCTAATTTGATAGTGGTAACAGTATTCAGTTGGTTGTAGTGTATACAACATAACAACATGCCTGAGAATAATGATAATATTAAGTTTTTATGATTTAAATAAAGATTGAACAACATTCATAACGAAACGTGACCAAAAAAAAAACATAAATTCTCATCCACCCGATAATGTCGTTTTTAGCCTTACGTACCCAAAGGGTGGCAACTGGACCCTATTACTGAGACACCGCTGCCTGTCCGTCCGTCTGTCACAGGGCTCTATCTCTGAGGCCGTTATAGCTAGACATTTAAAAGTTTCACCGATTTCGTGTTACTGTGGCTACTATAACAACAAATACTAGAAATAAAATAAAGTTAAAAATTAAAGGGGGTCGTCAAGAAACGTGCTTTTTTTCAGCGTTTTTAACTCGATCTTTATAAGAGCATGAACTAGATACTTGAAATTTTTACATATATATATTGCTGTAGCCAATATTACAAGTAACAAAAATAAAATAAAGTTAAAAATATTCTCTCGTACAAGGGCATTTCATACAAGAAACGGGTTTTTTGGCTTCTGTTGCTCGATCTTTATAATGGCTGTACGTACAAACAAACGCCTACCTATCTTGTTTTTTATTGAAGTATTTTTAAAACATTGTATGGAGGTACGGAACCCTTAATGTACGAGTCCGCCTCGCGTTTTACCGGTTTTTTACATATATTTATTTATTTTGTTTTTACGTTGAGTTGTTCGCGAACGTAACTTTAGAGTAACGAAGAACAATGTAAATTGTAAACATTTCTGGTTCAATATTTCCACTGTAAATTTGATCACTGACTGAGCTGAAAGTTAGAGACGAGCTCATATATATATATATATATATATACGATGACAATGCAAGACTTATTTATACGAAGGAAGTATACGATAATTGATATTGCCAACTTCGTTTTAACCTCTTATGAAATGGATGAGTTATGTGTTTAATATATAAATGATTAACATGTCACCAGCCCGTTATGCCTATGGTCAAACCCATACTTTCATTAGATTTTAACCGATGTCCGGACAAAGAGAAAATCCTTGTATACATACGTATATGTATACAAGCCAACATGCGGCTGCTCCGCTGGGCGTTTTGAGTTATAAAAGTAAGCTAATAATAAGTTAACTTTGACCTGTACCACTTATAGTTATGACAAACATTAGTTTTTTAAGATTATCTTCTTTAAAATTTTACAAAATCCCAGAAATTTTAAATATGACTTAAATTAAATTTTTAAATTTTAACTATATTTTATGTGATCTTAAAATTTGGATTTTATTTTCATAATTATTAATTATTTTTATTTTCATAATTCTTTTCAAAATTATTAGACTTTATAATGTTTCAAGTAAATAATTTTTATTCGAATTTTTTGATTTCAAATTTTACAAAATTTAAGAAATTACGGTAAATTTTTTCAAAATATTAAACTATTGTATTGCCACCGGTCCTTCACAAATCTACAAAGTTTAAATTAAATCTGATCGTTCCAGGTGGGTTAAAATCGAGTCCAAAGGAGTCTGTTACAAACATACAGGTGAAACTGATAAAAACGTGCTCAAAAAAGTGAAGCGTGCATGAAATTGAAACATAAATGGCTTAAAACAACCATCTATAAACGGTTCCGCGTCGAATGGTCAAAGTTCCGTGCCGATACACTCAGAACTCTTTGATTGATGTTGGGGCGAGAAAGAAATTTGTTTTTATTAGTATATGTAAAGAGAAATATATATATAATAAACTTTTAAAATCTTGCATTTCGGAAGATTTACCTCAAAAGGTTAGCATATAAACAGAATATTGGTACAAGTGTGAAATGGTGACGATGAGCTTTTGGAACCCACTCACTTATGTGATAGTCGGTTCCGCGCGCTCGGCTCTGTCATTTGAGTCTTGTCATGGTAGAACAGGTATAAATGACTTTAATATGTGATTCATTATATCGATAGAGATGAGATAAACTGTTAGATTCATCTCTACAAATACCAACTTCTCGTCCGGTCCATACAAATAGAGATTTATCATTGCAAAATGTGCAATTCAGATACATTCGTCACACCAAGGTACATGCGAGGCATGTTAAGCGTTACAATGTTTCGAGTTAAAATGTATGGAAGCAATATACGAACGGATGGATTTCCCCGTAGAAGTGAAGTCGATTTAAATGACACGAAATTCTCATGATTATTCATAGGAAATTGTGATCCAACAACAAATGAACGCATGAAGAAAGCGAATTATCCCATTTATTACCATTAATTTGTAAGGATATCTGGCTATTTTTAATATCACCGATCTCGGCGATTGACTCATATCAAGGCTCGAAAGGTGTAACTACTCTTTGAGACAAGTTAAAAAAATAAAACAAAAAATTACAATTCTGATGCGTCTCAGTATAAGCTGTATTTTGTCCGTCGTTTTTCAAAGTGTTATTCTATATGAAAAAAAAAACAGAATCATTACTTTATTTTCATATGAGAACTTTGGGTATAGTAGAGTGGTTTCTTGAAATGGTTACAATCTATTGTCACGTGATCATGCTTTAAGCGGCAATCGTTTGATGTAATTTGTAGTAGTCAGAACGTTTAGAACGATTTCTATCACGAAAAGTGTAAGTTCCACAGGGACAGAGCAAGAAAGTTTTTAAAGAAAGATTAATTTGTAAATTAGAACTTTGGAAGTGGGTACGTAGGTAGGCACCTACTTTATTGTAAATCAAAAAATGTACTGTTCAGAGAAAATCGTTATAATTTTATAACTTATTATATTACTTGTACTATTTGGTTATTGTATCATTCAAGATGTTTCTCTTTTTTGGCTTTGGTTGGTGGAATATAGTTAACGACTTTGGTTTCTATTTTATCCTAATGTCGAATTTATTATTTAAAATACAGTGCTTAATTTATACCAAGGAAGGTTGTAAGCGCAGAATATTCCTTGAAATTCTGGTACGTAAAATTTAAAATCTTAGCTCTTTTTGTACAGCAAAGAAAATTAAAAAGAAGAGTAAAATTACCTTGAGATATTTACTCATAAATAGAAGACCAATATATATGATTTGTGGCATCAACATTCGAAAAATATATCTCAGCGGCTTCTGTTAATAATATAAAATCACTAATACATAAAATCATGACATTGCTAGCAAACGGCAGGTTTGTTTATCTGACAGAAGCTGAGGTATTTTTGCGGTGTAATTTTAAAGTTTTTTGCGTGCTTTGTATTATAAGATTCCTGAGAATATACGAAATTTACCCTTGTACAAGTTTAAAGTCTTTATCAAGCAAATACTTTGCAAAAGCGTATTAAACAATATTTTAATAATTGGAGGATAAATGGACATAAAGAATTCGCCTTGTTATAGGTTTGTTTTGCATGTGATTATATTTCTATATAATTTTGGTTTGAAAATAGCAACCCTCAAATTTCTTGCTCGTTCTTCCCGAGGAATAGTTTACCTCTTACCTTACGAATGAGTAGTGGATTAAAAAAAGTGGTAATATTAAAACACTTTATTTTTTTTTAATATTGTGATGTATTTCAAATATTATGTTATAACGTACGAAAAAAAGAAAAATAAACTGATAAGTTTTAAGCGTATTTCCTACAGTATTTGATAGGAATCAAACAACATCAAACAAATTCTATCCACATCTTCTGCGAATCAGATACGACTTAGTAATTTTTTTTCCTATTTCATCCTAACAATTTTAATGTGTCTGCATCGATACATTCTTATTTTGTTAAAATAAAAATTAAAAACATTCGGTTGTGCTGCGTGAGACTATGTAAAACTTTATATTAAACTTTATAAGGTGTTGGCAACGCAAATGACATGTCTAAATATATTTTTATAGTGATCCAATATGAGCAAAATGCGTTATATTTCTTTCGTATTTATTTTCAGTAAAAAAAAAACACGAGAATTGCATTAGCGAAACCAGATACTCTAGTCCAATAATCTAGTAGTCTATGAGTCAGTGTTGTCTTAAAATTCGATAACATTATTAGATAGATTTTATATGCAGTTGTCATTATCAATTGACTTCGAAAAATGGAGACGGTTCTGTATTCGACGTGTATGTTTTTTTTTTAATCCGTTATTCGAAAACGGTTAGGTTTTTCGGTTGACGTGAAAATTTTATTTTTTTTAGCTTTTATTGCGGGCTTTCAGCGCGGCGACCGAATCTAGATATTCCGTAACGAACATAAAACCTAACACCCCGCCTACCATGTAGCTCGCCCGAGCGTTCGCTTATCGTGTATTTTATTTAAAAGAGGATATAGTCAAGGATTGACATCGTTATCGCTAGAGGTGTGATCTAACGATGAGATTCTGGAGAAATCGAGAGAACTCCTCGAATATTATAAGCACACATTGTGTGTGTGTAGGCGGTTTTTTTTACTTTAATCTATTGAATTATTTATATCCAGGAGCCATAAACTGGATTGCTGGTAGGTGGTGTAGAGGGATGATTTTTGTTACAACTAGGTGTAAGTGTACGTGAAGATTAGATTTGAAAATGTACACCCAATGTAACAAATACCATCGTGAAACTCGGTCTCGAAACTGATTTTCCACCATCTCCACACAAAGTTAAAAGAGACGTCTGGCTAATTACATTAACGATTGTCTTACTTCATGAGCAAAAGTTAGATCATCTACAAAGCGCAATTATTTGATCACTAAAAGGATTTAAATGATGAAGAACAAGTCCCAACCGCTTTTGGCATGTCTTTAGCTGGTACCGATTTCGAATACAACTAATAATTTAAATAAAATAGTGATAATATAAAGACTGCACCTATGCAGTCTTTATATTATCCTGTAAATTATTACAAAATTTACACTATTTTATTTTGTAAAAGTTATTTTTATTTAAAGTTTTATTGTAATTGCTATTATTAGTAAACTAATGAACATTTCTATGTTTAATATTGCAGATAGTATTTTGTCGATAAATTCACCACACTTGCTCGCAATTAAAAAACATCAAAAAAGAAAAAACATTTTGTTTAATGTAAAGTGCTAACAGACTCTCATTGAAAAACCACCCGTTCGGAACTAGAAGAAAAAGAATCGGCAAGAAACTATTTTTTGGGTTTCGTACACCTGATGAAAAAAACTAAACCCTAATAGGATCACTCTCGTACCCGTCTGTCTATCCGTCTGTCATTGCCTGTTTGCTCTCAATCTTTTGGGCGAAATAAAGTTATGATTTGATGCAGATAATTCAAAGACGTCCATATAGAGTAAAGAAAAAATATGATTTCGAAGGAACTATTATAAAATAATAAAAAAAGTTGATTATGTGCATCATAGGACATATAAAACATATGTCTGTATTATGAGAACACAAATATTTTTTATATAGATTATAAGTTTAAATGCCTAGTTTAAAGGCTGTTAAGGGTAAGCAAATAAATAGATAAACGTTATTAAAATTGACAGTTCCCTTATTATTTTTAAAATTACAAATCTTAAAATTAAAAAAATGATGCGCAATATAGAGCTTCATTTGTAGTTTATAGAAAAACCTAAGTAAAATCATAAGTCCTCAAATTCTCAAGGAAAACGTAAAACAGTGGTGACGACATTATATATATATAATTAAAATGTACCTAATACTTAATTTCAATCAATCAATGCAATATTTTATAGTACGGAACCTTTTCATTCTACATGCATTTGGTCGGTTTTTGATTTTTACATCACCACGCTGTTTCAAATCAGTAATCTGAAAATAAATCATCTAGGTCACAAAAAATACATATTCTATATGTTCTACCACATAAATTTGTAGCGTCTGTCTGCACATGCAATTTTCTTGTCAATTTTTGCGATAATTATTTCATTTATGACTCATTGACCCCAATTCTATATTTTTATATATATATATATGTGTGTGTGTGTGTGTGTGTGTGCGTGTGTGTCTGTATGTCTATTTTTATGAGATAAGAATAGTTTGACAGATCTTGATTAAAATTGGTTTAGCCTAAGACATATAATTACGCAAATGATACGAAATATATGAGGTCTGCCTGTTTGTTTGTCCGTGCTAATCGCCGAAACAGTTAACAGATTTTAATCAAATTTTGAATATGTACCTCGTGGAATAAGTAATATAACGATTTCTTATTTATTTGTACTATACTAATATATAATATTTTATATACGATATTTTCATAAAATTTTGTCATAAATATTTATTCCATGACACACATAACCTACATTATTAAATTTTTGCTCTGAGTGTCAATCGATAAAGTGTTTGTTTATTTGTATGTCTGAGAAAATTTTCCATTAGCATGAACTATTCTCAGTGAGTTTTCTTTGTGTTCGTAAGTTATTCAAACGATTACTATGAAACTGACGATATATTGAACGCGCAAAAGGGAAAGTTTCTAAAAAAATATAGCATTTGTATTCGGCTTCGTTTGCATATTTGTACTATTGAACCGAAATACTGAACCAATTCTAAACATTTCTTCGCTAATAAGAAACTTCCTCAGTGGAACATTTTGTTACCATTTCGTCTTGCCTTCATTAGGATATTTGTGCTATTAGAGATTCCAAAAGGTCTTTTATTTATAAAAAGCTTATACTGTATCCAAGTAATATCCCCTAATATTTATTTTGATACTAGTATTTTTATCGGTTCAGTTCGGTACCGGTTATTCGGTAAAATCAAAACCATGACCAGTAGCAGAATAAAAATTGCAAGCAAGACAGGGAACAGCATCGAGAGTCGAGAGAAAGGACCGAAACCGGGAACGGGACCAAGGTCAAAATTCAGTGTGGAACTAAAATCTGAATTAAGACTGTGATTGGAAACGGAAAGTGAGTGGAGCATGCAATACCGAAATCTAGACCGGACCAGAATCGTAATATATTTTGATCGAGACTGGGTTCGAAATCAAAAGCGGAATCGAGATTAAGACTGATTGGCATCGAGAACCGACTTGGGACCAAAACTGAAAACGGGATAGCCATCGGGGCCATGATCGAGAGCGTGGTCGATTTAAATACAAGCTGAATGCAACGGTGAGAGTGGGCCACGCGGGCGGAGCCGCGGGTGAAAGCTAGTTTTCATTATAAATCTACAGCGAAACTAATAAATAAGAATCTCAAAAAAAAAAACTTATTTATGGTCTAGCGAAACGTCAATTAGAATGCTTTTCGATGTATTCTTAATTGGTCATTTTAACCTTTTCCATATTATTTATGCAATTAGATATAGGATATATGTTAAGTGTCAAAGACAGGAACTTTTCAATTGAAGGTCTTATTAATTATTATATTATTTATGTTAATTATATGTGTAGTTCATTTTCATTTTATGACTAAAAAAGAATTCCCTTTTTTAAACAATCTTTTATCACTTGTTCATTAAAAAAACTAAAAAGTTAAAAATAATTTAATTCCGAAAACAAACGTACCATTTTATAGATATATTATATATATTTTTTTTTAACTAAAAGCGTGTTACATATTGTCGATAAGATAAATAAATAAGGTGTAAAATGCTTTTATTTTAAAAAAGTGATATAATATACCTTTAAAATGGTATATTTCTTACCAGAATTAAATTATTTTTAACTTTTTAGTTCTTTTAATCAACAAGTTATAAAAGATTAGGAAAGATACTCCTCAGGGTACCAGGGCGAATCCTGGTACCCTGAGGAGCAACGTTAGCGATGTGACATGTTTATACACACTCATACCATTCAGCCCTCGGCATGTGCTCACCTTGGCGTTCGGTCATCCATCTAATCAAATAGAATTTATATTCATAACAACTGGCATTAACTTGTTTTCCTAGATCTGATGGGATTGCATATGCATATTATCTAGGACCAAAGTACTCATCACGACGAATCAAACGAGATCAAACTAGATGGGGTTATGTCGTTTTATTACGGAGTTCCTACGGCCACCTCCCAGCTCCATCATCAGATCACCTACATGTTATCATAACATTGCATTATCACGTGATATACATACATATTTATGAAGAATTTCAGCACAATCGGAAACCGGAAGATGGGTCAAATTGATCTTGCAAGATTTGATTACAGACAGATAAGTGAAAGTAAATAAAAGCTTGTAATGAATTGGAACTTGTCTAAATGATCACATTTCTAATATTATGACAAAACTGATAAAAATTTCTCTTTTTATTTTCGTATTTATTATATGGCTATGCAGAAAATCTAATTGGAAGTCTCAAGACGTCCGCGCCTGCGTCGGCGCGCCCGCCCGATCGGTCTCTCTCAGTCGGCTGCCCACGTTTAAGGCTTTTATTTCTTTTTTTTTATCCGCGAGATGTCCTCGCGGATTCCTTTGCATCGGCAACAGTGTTGCGAACCGGTCGGACCGGGGCGCGATACGTACCGCGATACTACTTACTGCCCTCCGCCCGTGTCCGAGAGCTAACTTGTTGCCACTCGTTCCCTTCTCTTATAAATACCATAAATTTCGTACACCGGGTTACATGTTTTAACGATTTCGATCGGTGAAACGTTGCATGAGAACACGATGCCAATAAATTTATTTAATTATTGCAGATAATGTATTTCTGATCCTTGAATAGTGTACGATTTATAGAGAGATAACATAAAATCAAACGGAGATATTATTAAAGTATACAGCCTTAGTTTCCATGTGAGAATGTTAATATATAAAAAAAATATCATTAATTTTACACATGTTATGGGATGTGAAATGTTGTGAAATGTTTTCGACAATAGATAGTGATTTGCGTATATAGCAGTAGGAGTTTGCGGTTTTGTGAGTAAGGATCACACTATACATTTTTAGGGATAGTACAGTGAAAAGGGCAATAAAGAGGTTGCCAAAAGTATATTAGCTATCCAAGCAAACTATGTCAAATACTCATGAATAAATTATAAAAAATACAGACGTTCTAGTGTACGAAGAATAGTGACTGTCTACAAATGCACGATATGGAATAATCTGACACCAAAAATCCATATCTATAACTATGGCCCAGCAGATTACTGGAAGTTCGAAGCTCGGCGGCTAAAATTATTTGTCAAGTTCATTGGCAAATTACAAAATTAGAAATAAATTGCGAAGCAACTAATGCATCTTTCATACTATTTGTTGTTTCATTATTAGACTAAGATTGTGTTCGTATGTTTTTGGAAAAGTAAATTTATCTTGTATTCTAGTCTATATTCTATATTTTTCTATATTCACCACCAAAAATCTTTATTAGGTGCTTATGAAATAGAACTCATTACAGCATTAGAACTCAGATTTTAGCCAAATCGAACCTTCATGAAAATTAAATAAAAGTCAATTTTTATAGATAGACATTCATCAATTCTAAACTAAGTATTAATTTACACAAGGTTTTTTTTACGAAAATATAAGATGTAGATGAAAGTTTTCATTGCAACCATCTTGATCTTTAATTTTTTTCAAACCGTATCGAAGTTAAAATTAATTGACTGGACATGCACATAGACACTTCCCATTTCCAGAAAATATGACATTACAAAGTAACTTGTTCTTCAACTGGACTTTCAATTTATTCTCCGCATACCGAATTAAGAATAATATACAACGGACATTCCGATCAAGAATGGGACTTTCTCCTGCATCTTAAATAATCACCAGAATCTCCATACAGTTGAATGTAAATTATATGCAGAATCGACACGTTCTCAGCGATTGCAGTTGTGTCAACAGTTTCCTCATAAGATTTTAATATAACGACGCAAACAAAATCCTGTCACGAACATAGTCCTTTTTTTAGCAATAGCCAGAACAACGTCACAGATATGATTATAATATGTGAGACTTCAAAGTAATTCACGTTTTGTGCTGTGATTTTTTTTTAAGCGAGTCGCGAATATGTTTTATGAACGATGCAAACAACTCGATAAATGTCGAAAAGTTAAACATGTCGATAACAAATACAATAATAAATTAACGTGTATTAATTTATTATATTATTTGTTATTAAATTACAGCGGTATCTGGAGCGAAGAAAATTATGAAATCACCATGGAGAGTGTTAGGTGCGTAATGTAAAATTAATGATGTTTACAAATACCATGCCATTTGCGAAATCGACCTTTTTTATAATACGTGCCAGATAAATCTCCGCTTAGTAATGAAACATACTACTGTATCATCGGATCGAATTTCATTAAGATTCAAAATTTTCGTCAGCTTATCAAATATTTAATTAATGTTAAATAATAATTGTTGAACTGTTCTTTTTTTGAATAATTATGATAAATGCATTAAAATAGTAATGATTTTTATTTTATATCATTACTCCTCGTTCATCTACTTTTCATTGTCCCGTAAGGAAAAATAATGCTGTAAAATTTTTATTCCAAATTTATACACATGTATAACTTACATTTTGCTAGCTAAAGCAACAAATTTAAAATTGTCATCATCACGCTCCTCCATTAGCGAACTGAACAGTGAAACTCGATATATAGTCCATTACTACATCGGCAAGGAGAACGGGAACACGGGTGTAGGAAATCTTCTAATGTTCATGCGCGAAAATAAATCTATCTATTTATACATCTGAATTTTGTAATATCATATTATAATCATTCCACTGCTGAGGCATACCGCTTTCACGATCGTTTAATTTCAGATCGAGGACTCAGACCTTAAGTCCGCCACGCTGGTTCGATACGAGTGGGTGACGTCCGTGGTCGAAAGCTTAACTTGTTCCCCGAGGCGTGGACCGTCTGGTATAATTTGGTCTAAAGTTAAAAACCTATCGGTAGATTCTTCCATGATCAGCATCGAAGCCAGCGCCTCCCGGTGTGAAGGCATCATACTCAACGTCTGAGCCGCCACTGTCCGTCTGTGTGTAATATATGTATAATTATTAGAAATGTGTACGTGTATCAGAGACGTAGAGTCGGCGCTCGCGTCTCAACTTTGTACCGTTATCGTTGCAGTTTACGATAGCGAATTAATTGTGCGATATCTCGAGTTCAGCTCGACATAGCAACCGAGTGCGGTCTTGCTACGCCGAACGACGCATGCGTCTGATAACCACGTTGCCGATTTGGGGCGGCGTGCTGATTTAATATTAAACTATACACTTTGGGGAGGGGCATTCGGAATTTATGTTATTAAGATTGTTCTTGATCACTTGTTACTAATCCCTTACGTTGATACTTCATTGGCCTCTTCTTGAGTAATCAATGATATGAAAAAGAGAAATAAAGATTTCTTCATGTATGTAAAAAATTACGTTTATAAAAAAATGATAGCTGTATCGAATTCTTCATTTCTTGAAAAATTTTGGCTTTGACACTTTTTAACCATTTTTTCCCAATGAACCTTTCAAATATTTTGAAATTTGCAGTTCAATAAACTTTAAGTATTTGGTGTAACTGTATAATCACTGCTGCCCCACCAGACTAGGTATTACACAACCTGTTGATTGATAATAGACACGCAGCCAAGAGCTATCACTGTTTATTTTTGCTGAGCGTTCATTTTGCTGGCTGGAACAACTATAGTGGCCCTTCTTAAAAACGTATGCCAGTAGGAGAAATGACTCAGTCCGATCGAACATCGTGTCGTTCAGGACTATCATCCCCTATAATCGAAGAAATTATAGGAAATCAATCTTTTCATGCAAACTCATCGGTTTCAGGTGCTTAAAATTTGGTCCTTTTTTAATATGCCATCAATATAGTCTGCATAGAATTTTCCAGAGTGACTATTATCGACCTGTCACACACATTCGTTCTATAGATTTGCTTTGTTACTTTACTTACATTCATTTCTTACAGGTATATTTCTATTATTTCACAATATATTTCTATTTCTACTACTCTAGTCACTTCTCCTTATTTCGAACCACTCTGTCATCATTGTACCCTTACACCTAACTTTCAAAGACACTCCACATATGCAAATATCGGATCTCCACTGATTTGATTTTACTTTTATTTTTCTTCTACTACACCCAATTTTTGCTGCCGTACATAAAGGATCAGGATCCTATTACGGTACTCAAACGAGCTTGTCATGGAACACTCACTATTATAATAACTAACCAGGCCTCATTCACTTTATTTCCCGCGTCCGCTCTCTTTTCAATTTTTTTATCATTACCTTTGTACTATATTTCAGATACTGCTTTATATCTGGAATTATTCAACATCTAAATTCCATCCTTGTAGAGATCTGATGCACAGATGGAGACAACTGGAAGTAGTCGCAACAGTAGTCTTGTCCATCATCACTAAAACTCCTCATTTTGTATAATTACAATATGTTTAACCTAATGAAAGAAATATGACTATTATCATGGCAATAAATCTACTCATTGACATAAATATTTTAAAGCTTCTTATTCTGCTTTGGACAGATCGCGTCTAAGAACTACATTAATAGGCCGTTCCCAGTAAACGAGCTGTATCGCAATAATCGCCGTGCATAAGCCGCACATTTATTTGAATGACCTACAAAATGACTAAAATGTCCCTGACGCTGTTATCAGCGATAAGCGCCGGGTCACCTCGCCGAGTGCACTCGCAGTATCAGCTGTTTGCCACACACCAGACGCGTATTATCCGACTTTGATATGGAGTACTTTGCTCTCTCGGTTGTTTTTTTTTTTTAATTTTAAATGACTACCAATATATAATTATTAATGATGCGTTGTGGCAAAATTAATGTTTAGATGAAGGGAACATACGGGCGGTCATTTTCAACTTTAAGCATGTAACTTGTATTTTTTGCGTGTTACGTAAATTAATTCCGTAAAAATTATGTGAGTTCACGTCGTATGTGTGTATGTAAATGTGTTTCGTTGTAGAACCATTTCTATAAGCGTCTGTCGTATTGTCTAACTGCTTCTAGTTCGTTTGTGTACTTTTCTAAGTAAGAATTGTATCACCCTAATTTTGCTTTAATTTCTATATAGATTTGTTTAATTACCTCCAAGTATCGTTTCTTAATGCTGGACCAATCACTATACTCAACCTGCAAAAATGTTCAAATTGACTATGATAGTCACTGCGACGACTTCCTGACTTAAGGATGAATGCAACCATCTCGATAGAAAACATCACGAAATAGCGCTCCATCACGGCACAAGACGATAGTGGACTATATAAAAGCTGTTTACAATTCAACTCGTGCGCATACACACTAAATAGGTGTCACCTTCGATAAAAAACATTCTTATTGATTCCAATAATTATGTTTCGTCGCGCAATCCCGACTCGGTTACGTCAGTCCGACCGAACGTCGCTCCGCATCGTTCACTTCGTGTATTTAATCGATATGGCTCTTTCATAACCCGCCGTGTGTCCGTGCGTTTGTCCGTGTTCGACTTATAAAACGGCGTCCTCAAAAACTACATTCACCCGTCGACGGGTGAGCGAATGAAAAACTTACCGATCGAGGCCCGGAATCGAATCGAAACCGGATCGAGACGGTGGGGGGTCGATCTCGATATTCGTGCCTCGCGGTTTAATAATAATAATACAAACTCATGCCTATTTCCCAGAAGGGTAGGCAGAGACTATAGATTTGAACATGGTACGATCTTTGCATATATAACTCTAGCCTCACCGACATCCATCAATCTTTTCATGCAAGCTGGTCGGTTTCGGGTGCTTAAAATTTGGTTCTTCTTTATTATGCCGCCAATTCGGTCTGTATAGGATTTTCTAGGGCGACTATCACCGACCATTCCATCATATACATTCGCTGTATAGATTTGTTTTGTCAGCCTACTTTCGCTCATCCTTTTTTCGCGTTATCTCGGTCTGTTTTTATGGTGAGATAGGAGCGATCGCGAAAATCCGCTTCCCGGCGTCGATTATGTGCGCAGACGCATAAATATCTTGCCAGTTGCCGATATCGCCCTTGTAAGCCATCAGAAACAGTCGAAAGCTTCTCGGTGATAGCTGTTTTGTAACAGAAATGTTCCAATGGCGTTCGTATTGGAAAGTAAACAACGAAAAGTCTGGTCGGTTTTTCTATTTCTTTATTTTGTAAATATTTAACTATTTCTGTAGTATCAAAAATTTCGTTTTGTACATAAAAAGTGAAACGAATAATGGGCCTTTTAAATCATAATTTTTGTTAACGTACTATAACATAAATAACTGTTTTTTATTTCTAATAAGTTTTGTATGGGATTAGTCTCTCAATTTAACTTCTCAGCTTAAAATTCTTATTTATTTTTCAACTCTCCCGCTCATATATTATTAACCTTTATTCTTAGATATATATTGAAATCCAATTATTAAATAAACTATTTTTTTTTATTTTTAATAATTTCATTTTCTATGTGTCGAATTATTATTATAAATCATAGCGAATCCTTATCGATCTCTGTGAACATTTTTAATTATAATGTAGTAATTATTAAAATTGCACGTGTCAGCGCATACAAAGCACTAGATACCACGACACTTTAAAGTTTAAAATGTCTTCATCGCTCTTGTCTTATAAACGTTTGAAAAAGCAGTAAGTATGAAGGCTATAAATCTGTACGTCACATGAACACCTGTAAAAGTTTTGGGTCCAAGTTAATACATTAATTTTTATATTTGTAAAAAATATCTTCATAACGACATATCGAATTCAGATATTAAATATAGGAAAACGTGTTTAAAATTTATTTTACTGCACTGCCAATTTTTTTATCCAATCGTTTTGTAGTAGTATAGATGAAAAGTATTGGAATAAAAGACTATATCCATTTGTACTGACTTCAAATCGCTATCGTGTTAATATCTTGCTGGATTGCTATCATGATAGATTTAAGAAAGTAACAATATTTGGAAACCTGAGTAAATATATGAGTAAGATTTTAAATAATGCCACTACAGAGGAACTAAATCAAATATTATTCAAGAATATCACTAAGTTCTATTGTTATTATCTTTAAAACAGGTATAATGTGTTACGTGTTTATCGTACACAAATACTGCTACGTGAGATATCACGTTTTTCTATTAGGTCATAATATTTTAGTAAATACATAGTAATGCAAAGATTCAATAAATAAGTTGTTTTTTTTATTGGCTTTCTAATATTTACGTGCAATACGTGAATGGACGAGAATGATTAATTTTAGAACATAATTCTTTTTGGTCTGATATAGAAAATGATGATAGTGTATGAATATGTAAATGTATGTTATATATATATATAAAGTCATAGAGACAAAAAGTGTATTTGAACGACTGATGTATCAAGAACATTTAATTTAAACAAGAGAAACACCTCAAACAGAAGAAGACACTACTCCGACACGGATACACGGAAGAATCAGTGAAGAAAAAAAAACGAAAAAAAAAATTTGGTTGCCTGTAAAGTCGGTATACGGGCGAAAGTTTTACGTGACAACGACTTTGAATGGTAAAATCATTTTAATGTGAATATTCATTCGTATAGTAGGAAGAAGGATGAAATAATAGTAACAATTTAAAACATTTATTTATACAAAGAATTATATTTAAAACATTAATTTATACAAAGAATCTCGCACTGAATTTCATATTAACAAAATTTTATTTTTACCTTTACACATACATACGTATTTATATACAAATATACATACAATAACTTGCAATACATTTGCAAGCTATGCACTAATTCTCTAGTGCTGCGCGCGCGGCAGACCGATCATAGTTGAGTGGGAGAGAGACGCAAGGCATTCGGCGGGCCTCTCTCTCGTTCGGTGACTCATCGTTACGTTACCGAGCGTTACATTTTTCATAAGTGACTCCCAGCCGCAACCTAATTTAAGACGTTGTCACGTCAAAATCAAAATAAATTTCAATTATAGTTGTCAAAGTGAAAAATTTGACGCGCCATGCGTACGCGACCTATCCCACCGCCGAATAGATTGCCGTTTTTACGTGCGCGAGGGCATGATTCATCGCTCATAGCGCTCGCCTCGCGATGTTAATCAATTTATTATATTAATCGACATTGTTTATAATGTCTCGTTACAATGTTGCATAAGCCTCGATGTTTATATCGTGGAGCGGCGTCGATTGCGACGACCTCCCGAAGTAGCGTCTGTGGCGTACGCGACGCCTCATTCATAAAAATTTGCTACATTGTAACGAGTCGTTCAACTCTTTTTACGACCGTGAATTCGTAGGATGGCAGTGGCCTACTATGATAACAGTTGATTGCGTGTAGTGTTGTGAATGGGTTGCATAAGATACGACGGCCCGAAGGAGACGTCGCTGGATGCACGATGCGTGTGTTTATGGTACAGTTTTGGTTTTTTGTTTAGGAAAGTTGATGACGCTTTTAAAGTATACAGCGGTAAAAATCAACACAAAGTTTGTATTTTTCTGATCTATTGCGGTGATAGATTTCATCATCGACGCGATGATTGAAGTTCAAAATGTCATTGTGGATTAATCTAATTTAAAATGTGTGTATTTTCCTATTGCATACAAAAATGAATACATATTATTTTTTTTATAAATATGACGAAAATAGTTGATCGTTGCATACAAAACTTTGTATTAAATAATGTAAAATGCATAGTGCAATGTTTCTTTTTTCGAAATAGTTGCCTATGTATGTAATACTACGAAAAACGAATAATAATATACAAACATACACACAAATATAACACGAATGTTATAAAATATCATAGTTAGGAATAAACACCGATCACAAAAAGTTATTGTAAAATTTAAATTTATAACGAAGTATTGTAAAATTGTGGCTTCTGCCACAATGAACTTCATCACGGTCATCAAGTATTGTAGTTAGTGTGTTTGATATACATGAATAATACGCGAAAAAAAATAAATATTATATTATGGCGCAGTCTAAATTTCTCAAATAAACTTTTATAGGATACAGAGCTTGGTTTATTTTTTTTTCAGTAAATTATTTTAATGCAGTCGGGTTTTGTGTTCCTTTAAAATTTTGTTTTTATTTAAAACTTTTTATTGTCTGTACTTATTTGTGTTATGTAAAACTACTTAAGAAAATAAAAAAAAGAGTGGCACATCGGGAGTGCCGACATAAGTGAAAACTTGAACAATTATGTGTATATTTTTTGAATCGTCAAGAATATATTTTTTGATTCGTTAGGAAATATTTTATCGTTCAGAAAATATTTTTAAATGAAGTGTTTTATTATTTATTATTTTAAACTACTACTACAAATATATGTTACAATTTTTATTTATTGCGCTATTGTATATGAAAAATAATGCATATTATTTTACATACAAAAATTTCAATCTATTGCTTAAAACGTAAATTTACAAATACAATACGAAAAGTTCCGACATGAATATACATCGATGTTGTGCGTGTATACACAATATATGTTTATATTATATATAGTTATACATATTATTAATGTATTTTAACCCAAACTCAACTTTCGTGTAAACGTCGTGTAAACGGGGCCAATATATGTTTATACTTATATACAGAGGTGTCGGTTACGGTAACGGTAACAGTGTCGCGAGTTCAATGGTTTTTTCCCATCTCAAAAATGCTCAATGCGCCTAAAGAAGTTTTTTCAATAAAATTTCTAATAATGGATTACAACACAGCGCAGTCCAGCTTTTTGATTTGAAAGATATAGAATTATATATCATGTCCCCCAATATACATCATTATGATCATATTTAAAATAATCTATTTAAAGACATTTCCTTTGCCTAGACTGATCAAATGTTACCTTAATTATTGTAGAAACGCATTCCGTCGTGTATATGACACGTATAAAAAAGAACTACTACAAATATAATATTTCAAATTTAAGTTTCTTTGCAATCTGAAAATTACCGCGACAACGCAACTCAATTATTATTCTGTTCGCTTACAAAGAGTGACCTAGTGACGTCACTCTTTATAAGCTGAAAGTGGATACGGCTGTGTGCAACAGCTTTTATGAAATATTCTTCAAATTATGCTACGACTAAATATTCGAGATAATTAATGATCTTGTACATTTAATTCTTATAATAGTCGACGTATCCACATTTTTGTACATTCCATACTGTAGTGAGTCAGATGTAGATCATTAAAAAAACTGCCCAAGAGCATGTCGGGGCATACACATTAAGGGTTCCGAAACTATTATTACAAAAAATTACGTTGTTACACTTTTTCCATGTTTCCCGCGCGGAATAGTTATAAGCACTTTAGGCGCCTATAACTAGAAAAACTAGTAGGTTTGTCGACTATTACTATTAAACTAGTGTAAACTAAAGTACATTAGTAAAAGAGCGTACCTTCATAGCACTTACGTCATTTTGTTGAAAAGCGCAGTATTTTGAATAACGCAAAAACAGTATATCCGATCATGTTCAAAATAATTTTTGTAAAAATTATTTATTAAGCCTTTGTTATTTTTTTTCATATTTTTTAGAAAATAGTCTTAGAAAATAGAGGGAGGGGCACAATTTCTGCAGCTTTCGGAGCGATTATTTCCGAAATTATTCACGTAATCAGAAAATTGCTTAGAAACCTTAATGTGTTTTGAAAGAACTGTCTAAATATGTGTCACACATTGATGTTTGCTGAAAAAATATTTTTTCAACTTCTGTTACATGTATGGTGTGCCCCCCTAGAAATATTTATTTTTGCTATTTAAGCACCGAACTAAGTACCAGCTTATACAAGAGATCTACACTATAAATTTCATCGATATACGTCTTGTAGATTTTGAATAAAATGCCTGTGACATACCGACGAACGGACGGACGGACGGACATGACGAAACTATAAGGGTACCGTTTTCGCCAATTTGACTCGGAACCCTAAAAATAAATTCACACGCACATCGGCACCAAACAGAGGCGTGTGATCGCGGATCGCAATTCATATTGAAACATTATTTCGTTCGATACCCGTGTCTCTCCACATCGTGAAAGGTGCCTTTCAGAACTCGCGAACTTAAAAGGCACAACGCGCGCATTGTGCACGCGGCCGGGTCACGCGCCCCGGCCGGCCGCGGCCGAGGGCATTGTGTGCGAGGGAATTAATTCGTGAACGGTTAAAAAATTACCTAAACGGCGCAATCACCTTTTGTGTTTTTCTGATTTTCGAACAAAGGGCTGAAATATTTTGACGCCGTTTAAACGTCTGTGTAACTCGTGCCCGCGCCCGTAAAGGTGTGTAAGTATATAAACTTTACAACTCTACGGACGGATCGATAATGGAAAGCTGAAATTTCTGGTTTAATAGTGTTACAGTGATTTTAATACCGCACCATGAAGTGTATAGATGGTATCGGTCGAACGTTATGTAGATATGGATGACATTAGACCGATGGATCCTTCTAGTGAGACCTTGAATATTGGTTTTTTTCTTATACGTTCGAAGTGTATGCGTTTATAGTTGTTGTTATTTATAGAGTTATGACCGGAGACTAAATCGAGTAAACGAGTAATTTTTTTTTTAATTTATTTTATTTGGTTCGTTATAATATCTTAGATAAATATCACAACGACTTGTTATGATTTATAATTCCGTATTAGCGTTAAGCAGCCGAGCGATCAAGGACGTTGCCTGCCACTTGCAGAAGTTATTGCACTCGAATACCCACTCACCACTGGCAAATTGAGGATATTATGTATTAATATTAAGTCTCAGGTTGTGGATGCTGTCGCTGCACCAGCATGAAGGGCTTGAGGCCTTCCGATCCTTACTTATTACAAAACTCAATGTCTTTCTGTCTGTCCGTTTGTGTCCCTAATAGGGCTTGACCCCACGGCAAAGAACTTCGTCGCCGAGCAGTCCTATAGAACTGAGATATTGAAATAACTTGTAAGAATAGCCGTGGGAATAGATTTATCGGTGTAGCGCGGCGTTTCTGCGATTCGGCCCATATGATCTAGATGTCAAAGGGGCCATGGGAGGTGGTAGGATTGTCCGTTTGTGCATTCATAACTCGAGAACAGCTGATCCGATTTGTATGATAACTTTAAATGTGGAAATACGTTATTTGGTCGGGTGTAGCATATTTTAGCTTTTTGTCGGCGGCTTCGCTCATGTAAACATCGAACGAATTAGTTATTTTTTTTTTATAGCGATTGGTAATTGATATTAGCAATGTCCAAGACGGTATCGAGACCAAACGGGGATCGTGAAATCGTGATATCGTGAAACTTAGGATTGAGATCGAGTTCTTGAGCGAGATGGTTTCAACAAAATAATTTAGCGGCATTTCGTGTTTTTTTTTCGGTGTAAAAATATACGATTTTTGATGATTTGATTGAAATTGAATTGTGAAGGAAAATGAGATCACTGGCGAGAGTGGGTACGAAACTGGAATGTGTAGATTGAAATCGACATAAGAAATGTGAGTGAGAATGCGATTGGAAAGTAGAGCAATACTGGAATCGAAATCGAGGGTGGGATGAAGGTCGGAAACATTGCTGACCGGGTTAATGATTGAAGAAAAATAAAGGGAAATCATTCGTTCTGTATCGACGCAAGTAGATCCGCGGATGAAAGCTAGTTTAAAATAAAATATTATAAGGAATACACTTCAGCATGAAGAGAGTAAAAACTTTACACATCAGCGCTTCACATTAGTTCTGGCTAATAACGATTAATAACTCACTTTTGACTCGGAATTAATCTTAAATGCTGAATTTGTTTTGCAGAGTTCTTTCCATGACTCATTAGAATTAGAATTCATGAATTCATAGCTAATTTGAACTTGAAAACATAAGCTTCTAGTTCCTATTAATTTTGTGACACAATTATTTTTTTTTTGGCAACTTTCTTGTTTTTACAAAACCTATTAATAAATATATTTGAATAAAAACTCTAGCTATATTTTCGTTTCTTAAATATATACATTTTTGTTATAGGTAGGCTTTTAATTAGAGTTTACAGTTTTCAGTTCAGTTTTAGTTTCAATTTTAAGTATTACGATAATCATCAGGGTTTATATTGAACACTTCAGCGTCTCACTTCAAGGCATTGAAAAACCTTAGAAATTAGGTTTTTCAACGCCCAATATATAAGGCCTTTAGCACTTCATTCTTACCGATTTACTGTAATGATGATGTGCAATGCAATCAATTCAAAAATGTAATCATATATTCAATGATATCCCAATCAATACTGTAAAAATACTTACTTTTGACTATGCTATTTTTAAGCTACAATCGCTACTTTTAATTGAAATATCTAGTTAATGTCACTCGTTTACATTAAAGATGGAATTGGTTCAATAGTTTTTGTGCCACGATCGTTCATATATATATATATATATATATATATATATATATATAATTATACATATATGCACACACTTATGGACTGTTAAATTCAATACTATCCCTTTCCTGCGCCGCAGTCGGGTAGAAAATTAAATATGGAGCGCGTTAAGAACTCACATTTCTTCTTATTGCGTAACGGGTACATTTAAAATGTTTTACTTCAAAAAAATTAAAATGTTTTTATTCAACTTTTTAGTCGCGCATTCGATTTTGACTAATAATATTCAGAAATATGCGGAAAAACACGATTTATTCTTATCTTCGAAATTTATAAGGTAAGCAACCAGAAAATTGTAAATATAAATATTTTAAACAATTGTACATTACGGATAGTAAACTGGTAAACAGCAATAAAAATATACATAGTATATTTTAAAAAAGATTAATTGTATTGAAAAAAAGAACAAAAAAGAATCCATTGTATTTTTTATTTTAACATGTTTTTACATTTTCAATGATGATTGTCATAGAAATGGCATAAGAATCAAATGCCATTAAAAGATGGCCGGAATTTGGAGTGAATCTGAATGGATATCATAGACTATTTAAGAATCTACAGCATCGATACATCTATACATTTTATTTGCACTATTTCATGGATATGATTTATTTAGACAAAATAATAGTCACATTTATAATGTCTCAGAAAAGACCGAATTTCAGTAGGAAGCGATGGCTGACCTCTGCCCCTGTAAGCTCTTATAACGCAGAAACTCACAGATAAGTGTCTATCTCGTATGTGTCATTTTTTCTACAGTAAATGAGTTTAAGCACCCGAAACCGACGAGATTGCATGAAAAGATCGATGGATGTCGGTGAGGCAAGAGTTATATATACAAAGATCGTACCATGTTCAAATCTATAGTCTCTGTCTACCCTTTTGGGAAACAGGCGTGAGTTTATATTGTTATAAACATATTAGATAACTTACATATGAGAGACGAAAACGAATTTAAGCTTTTGTTGTTGAAAATGCGTCGCACCGACGGACGCCAATCACTTCTGAAAAATACTTCTTCCAGTAGTGTAGATAACTTAATACTTCACATTCATTTACATTCGTGTTGATTCAAGTGATAATATCAGTTGTATGTGTGCTATACAAAAGTTATGCAAAACTAAATATTTATCCAAAAACCACTGTTCAATAAATGAATACTTCATTGCTTTCTGTTTGCCTGTCGCGTGGTTTGTATTCGTGATTTATATTTTTTTATTTCAAAACAATAAGTTAACCAATTCCAACATTTTTTATTTGTATTGATAGTACAATGCGTGGCGTTAAATATAAGACTTTGCCTATTTGTCTTTTTACATTTCGACTATAGCTTAACGAAATTTGATTCCTGGCGGAACTCATCTTCGTATAAAAGATATTATGTACATAAAATGTGTGCAAGTTGAGGACGAAAAAAAGGACATTTACACGTTATTATTTTTATTTTGATTTGTCCATCATATTGATAATAATAAATTCACGCCTGATTCCCAAAAGGTTAGGCAGAGACTATAGATTTCCACATATTACGATCTTTTACATATCTCTCTTGCTTCATTGACTTCCCATCAATCTTTTCATACAAGCTCGTCGAGTGCTTAAAATTTGGCCCTTTTTTAATATGCCATCAATACGGTCTGCATAGGATTTTCCATGGCGACCCTTGCCGATTTAGACAATGTGAAGATAAAGGAAAGAGAAAGTAAGACTTGAAGCGATAACGGTAGACAGAACTCATGAGAAGAATGAAAAGCGATTGGAATCGGGTATTGGGACAAAGATCGAGATTGGTAATAGGATTAGAATTAGGTTCAGGATTAGGTTTCAATAAAAATGAAAATATCGACCGAGATTCTCTGTTGAAACAGGTGGAGTCACCAGAAAATGTTGGTGTTAATAAAAACCACAACAGGTCTTGTCTTAATGCCCTCGTAGGCATTAAAACCAACATATTTAGAGGAAGTGGCCAAGCTCGCTCGTGCATTGGTGGTATTATACTGTTATCCAATATGTTTGTGTGATGGTATTCACAGCACACAATTATCTATTTACCAAATTGTACACTTGCATTTTTTTTTATTTCGAGATCGAATGCGAGCCCAACTTCGCTTGGCCGGTTTGTATTATTTTATTGGTTTTTGTACGGGACAACATGTTTTTTGCATGGTATTCTTGTCTAAATTTTCTTTTTATATTCTTTCATCGTTTGTTAGGATGTGTACCATAATATCACAAAATTTCGAACGGCTATATAGCAGGTATTATGATTGAAAAGATATAGTCTATTTAAAAGTTGGACGAACGGACAGACTGAACCGTACGGAATCCTACGATTGATTTCCAAACGATTAAGTTATGAATACTTTGTCGTCATAAAACTTTTCGTACACAATTAGGAAATGTAATACAGATGAACCATAGTTACTGACGAATAATGATTTACGCGTAACTTAAAATGGAAATACCTCATTAAAAATAAACGTGAAATTCTTTCACGTACATATGTTATAAGAATTATAAAAAAAAAACTCATTTCTGTTAAATTTCATTGTTGTTATGGTAATACCTACGTCAGGATTTTATTAAGCCTATCGCAATGATAACACTTTCAAAGCAAATTTGCATTTATACTTAATGCGTATATGTAATGAACATACAGTCAGTCGCTCAGCAGGTTGTAGAAACTAGTTTAAAGTGACGTCCAGTTCTGTTTATAATTCGTGCCAGTGTCCGCGTTTTGATGGAATTCGACAAACTCAATTTCCTTCCAAATAGATTCGGGTACTGGGTCACCGTGGCTCCTTAATTGGTGCGGGACCGGCCACGCTAATCCCATAGCTGTTTTGCTTACTCCATGATGTTTCCTAAGTCTAAAGATAGTAAGTGATAGATTAAAAAAGTTCTTAACTATATTACGTCATATGGGTCCATCCGTTTTACATGTTGCTCAGACACATTTTGTGGTACTAGCAGGTAGAAAGGTAAATTGATAATTGGATAATTGTCATGCATCAAGTTTATTTAGTCAGGGCTATCAAAAGTAATTGTCAAATGGGCGTTCGTTTAACTGAATTAATTAACCTCTCACCTTCTAATAAATTCACACTCTGTTTTGGTCTTTGTGTTACAATTTTTCATAATGGGTAATTGAGTATATTCTTTCATGACAATTGAACCTTTATAAAAGGTCTGATTTATTCGCCTAAAATAAATGGCTTTTTAACATGTGGGAATATCGGTGCGGCAATATTTTGACATATAATAATATAATAAATTGATTTTTGTTATAAATATATAAATTGATATATATATATATATATATATATATATGTACATACGAACTACATATGAATCGTCGTTCCATTTCGTTATTTATATTACGATAACCAGTTCCACGTTATTATTTTTTGATTTCGGACGTGATGCCTTTTGATGACCTTCACGCTACCAAAACCTGTCTTCAAAGGATTGCGCCTTAGGAGACCGAGGAAATATTATATGTTTCTTTTTGTTTAAGAATCTATTGTAGGCGAATGAAGAAAAAAAAAATTAAATGTTTCAATATAATTTTTATTTATGAAGATAGACAACAGAAGTAAAAACCATCTTTTTAAATAATAAAGATATTTTGAGCTGTTTTACACTTTTAAAACGTCACAGCAAGGTCACGCTTCAATCAAAATTTTATTTTCTGGATGATTTAAGTCAGAAAAGTATATCTTACTACTTTAGATGAGCAATGTATACATACATTGGTATCTCTGAAACGGCGCCAATGATTCTTATGGCTTTTATTTTATTTTGATAATGGTTTGCTTTTCAACATTATCTACATAGGTATCTTCCCTGGGAAAGTAAGATGAAAAGAATTGCTTTATTTAGCACCATCTCTTATCATCTGGCGTGTTGTTATGTTGCTGTATGCATCTGCATTGTTGCTAAGTCCCAGTTCTCAACAACATATGACACTACACCATATATAGACTACACATAGTACTATACGTCTACTCATGTAAATATTTATTGTTGGAAATGATCTTTTCCGCAGAAAGTTGTCGTTTTATTCAAGGCAAATAAGAAAGACGCCGAGGCAAGTTCGGTTGTCCAGGTTCTTCTTTATTTATCTACACTTATTTTAGTCCAGACTATGGCGTTATTTAGTTTATAAAAACTCATCACGCACCGGCGATAACATCGCTGTGAGCGGTCGTACTTAATTTTCTGTTAATTAGAAGTCGACAAGCTCTGAACCTGTGGTCATTAGCTCTAAAGACAGACACGCATGACGGAGTCTTTTGTATCGCTACAAGTTTGCAATCTTAAAATAAGAGTGGTACGCGCATTGTAATTGCTTCAAATAACAGGGGTCCGCAATGCAATGCTATTTTAAATGTTCCCATGTGTGTATTTATCGCATATGTATCGTGTGTAACGCACGAAACTTTGCCGGTGTGAATTACCTGCGGACCATGCAATGCACAGGTTCAACGCTCCCCGGTCCTTTCTTCTTCTACCCCGCTTATCTATTTTTCTCCATTGCTACGTTTTTGTGACTATTCACAGCGGCAGAGTTTCGTGCGTTGTACTATATTTTGGGATTGAAACAGTTTTGTTTTTGTCGAAGTAATGATGATCTGTGAATCGATACAATTGATTTGCATTTTTAGTAATGTATTACGCTAAGTATTGCTTTTAGGTCTGTTAGGAATCAAGCTGAATTTCCACGTAAGATCCTGGCTAATAATCTTTTCCAAAATATTTTTTTAAATAATACTCACTTTACTTTCGGCGTTATCATTTAAAATTTAAACCTTATTTTACATATCACGTGTAATGCATTTTTTTTTGAGTTCTTGAATCAGAAATTATAAGAACAAGATTTTGTCAAAATGTTTTATACATTATTGTATTATTTGTATTCCGTAAGTATTATTTACTGTTCCTGCAATTTTTAATTGTTAACTGCATTTTCTAAATATGTGCATTAGCTGCACATCGTCATTGCTCTCAATGTCATTGTATATTAATGTATTCTTATGTTAAGATTCTTCGAATCATTTCACTAATCTGTTTTTTTGTATTCGTCTACTTTTGTTTTGTATATTTTGTCTACATAATAATATACACGTTTCCTTACAACGCTCTGTAATTATTACACGTACAATATATACCCGTTTATAGAAAACAAACAAAAACACAAAAGTTAAGCATTTTCCGCATACAAAAATTTTAGTAGAACAAGCTATGTATCATAACGAGAAGCGCTATAATTTTATCTTCCCGCAATTTCGCCTATATGCGGCGCCCGTCGTAAAAACTGACATAAAACATCCGGAGTTTATATCTCACCGTTATATATTCTACACAATTTCATTTTCGCCACCTCGCCGCCTCGCTGATATTTCTATTTGGCTTCCAGCAGCGGAAATTATACGAGTTCGGGAAAAACTTGACCGTCCGCTATGAATATTGAGTTGGTGTGAACCGCGCCGGTGGATCGGCGGTTAAGCACGTCGCCTCCTACCTGAGCGGTGGCGGGATCGATCCTCACTGTCGACGACCAGTTTTTAAAGCCACACCACACCTTCCGTGCCTCGGAGAGAGCATACACGTCAAGCGTCGGTCCGGAACATCGCAGTTGATGATGCCGGTCGTGAGCGGCGATGACCCACCCTAATCCAGGGTAACGAGTCAAGTTGGTCCTGAATGGGAAATAAAGAGATTAAGTGTGCCTCGACAGTGGAGCGATTAGAAATGTCATACAAAACTGCATGGGTTTCGGTTAGGGTAAGAAATCAAAAATTTTTGCATCGACAATACGATATTGATATGTTTATTGGAGAGGTTTTGTTATTGTACTTCTCGAGTTATGGTATTCAATGAATACCGAAATCTTCTTATGATTCGTCCTATCTAAAATGTGTTTGTTTTTTTTTGTGCAAAAACTAGATACTTTTACATAAAAGTGTTGATATTATAATTATTTAAAAAATGATATGACATCACTACAATTTCCTGCGGGCCTAGTATATCGCTCTATAATATACAAGCGTCTCTCTATAGTAATGTCCTTCTCGCGCCAACTAAATAAATGAAAGGGACAGTTCTGTAGAAATACTTCTTTATAGGTTTATGCTAGGCCCGCAGGTACGTCAAAGGTCATTTAAATAATACTATTGTGAAATCCATAGTCACACCTCACCTGAATGGAGAGTTTATTTTGTAGTGTGAAATGTTTATTATTATTCTTTTATTTCAATATATTCGTAAAATATGGCATCAATAAGTATTTCTGAGAACTCTGTGAGGGTTATTTGCGTCGCAAAACAATAAATTTATAACATATGATTTTTATAACATCTCATTGATAGTTGCTTGCACCATCAGTCAATAATTAACAAATTGATTTTTGCTGTTGTTTTCAAAAAATAGTTTAATATGTATTAAAAGTAAGAATTAATAACTATTAATATGTTAGAAAAAAATAATATGCATATTTTGTACAAGTTGCTAGAACGAATCCGATTAATTTTTAATAAGAATAATTTACGTTCTCATAAAATTAAAGCGCATACTATTCCATTGAGTAAAGATTCTTCATCAAAATGATACAGTTTTCATTTTAGATTCAAAGTTGTATTTTTTGTGCGCTCACACGTAAATTAATTGTAGTGCCTGTCAGGTTTTTTATCATTTTATTGCTGATGAATGCATGCCTTACTGCAACCTTTTCATTTCAATTCCAAGCGCTCGGACCTTAAGGACGCTGACCGAGTTAGGGTTGGGGGTAGCTAACGACAGTCATCAGTGTTGTCAGCAACGCCATAGTAACGTTCGTGCCCTCCGAGGCACAGAACGAATGATTTCATTTGGCTTCAGTTAAAGGTTCAATCGTAAATTCGCTCGTGGTCGAGATTGAATCGTACTTCTTCCGGTTGATTGTAGACTCTTTTAACCGGTGAGTCGACACTGCTCTATTAAGTAAGTTTAATATTTCTCTTAGAAGATTTCGAATCCTTCTTCCACGCTGCTCATCATTATAGTGCATAATTTGAAACTGTGATAAAAACATTGTGTGGACTCGAAAAAGATGAAGTCCTAGAAAATGACTTATAACAAGAATAAGTTTAAAAGGTACAGTTACAGTAAAACAGTATTGCAATAATTTCTAGAATATATTGTTAAATGTGAATCTCTCCAGTTATTTGCAATAGTTGTAATGGCAATAATAAATTTGCATGAGAATATATATCGATCCTGTGGCGTTTTAGACAGCTGAGAGCTTTCACGCCCGCAATAATTTATTTCCGCTTCTTTGGCCATTGCTTTTGCTAACACTGTAGCTTAAACTGGTATAGCTGACTGCAAGTCATTAATAACAAAATACGGGTTTCTTCCTACAGTGGGCGGTTACACGATGACATTGTGGGGATTTGTGTGTGGTGTACCACCTTTAATTTACATAAACGGAATTATCTCACGATAAGTCATTTATTTCTCTGTGGCGCTAAATTATATTAAAATCTACACTAATATTATTATACGTATAACGTTCATACTATTTTAGTCTTCCGAGCGATTTCATAATTACTGTGACTTAAAATAGAAAGTCAACATTTTTTTGTATGCGTTTAATCGAAGTTATTCTCCAAATAGACGTAAAATTCCATCATTAGTCAGAAGCAACGCATGCAGAATGTATTGTATCTTTTTATACAATTTTGTAGAACTATATATTGGTACAAATTTTTCGTAATTTTTTTATACTCTCTAGATACTGTAAAATTACTGCAAAAATATATCACTATCTTCCTTTGCGGGATTTTGTTAAGAACCCTCAATAATAGACTAAAACTAGAATTTTAAATACAAAGATAACGTTTCGTACTTTATTTACAATTGACTGATACCTTCAAATATGAAGGAAAGAAATATTCTGTATAAACAGACATCTTATCGACATAGACCTTCAGGAGTTTTTTAAGTAGAAGGTACGTCTGAAGGAATAAACCTCTTCCATTCATTACTCCGAATGGACGTATGTTATACTTTGATTTTGTTATAAAAAGCATATCGAAGTCCTCGCTTAACTCCATGAGCGGGCAGTCAGTGGTTCTCGTATCGAGTTGCATTTCCAAATATGTCCTTTAATGGGTAACTTTTTGATATCTTTAAAGATAACTTTTATAGCGTGGACAGTGGCGTGTCTTCTTTGTCGCCGTTTAAATGTTATTTTTGAGGCGACTGTGCTTTGAAAAGGGAAAGATTGCGTTAGCTAATGAAAACTCACTTTTAACAATATTTTTCTTTTAAATTTTAAAATACTAATATACATGTGAATTTCCCACTTCCTGTAGTCCGTCAGCTTGCAAATTCGATGAATCTTAGTTAATTAATATCAACGAAAGACATGACATTACAGGAAATATAAAATAAAGCTCCATTTTCATTTTCGAAGAAAATAAATAACTAATTTCTCGCCCTTCCCTGTTTTTTTTTTCAATTATCAATGGCAAACACGAGGCACTATATTCATTTTATAAATAAAATAAGCCTTTATTGCTGTTTAACAATGTTTATCAATATACTAATCATTTTACTAGTAAGTAATTGTATCGGAAACCACTTTTTCTTTTCCAGCTCCTCCTTCGCCAAAAGCCTCCTCTAAAGCTTTTCATTGTATCCTGTCTTTTGCAGTGCGTGTCCATTCTGTACCTGCAATCTTTTTCATGTCGTCTACCCGGCCTTTAGTTTGTCTACTCTTATTTCTTTTTGTGTCTCGTGGGTACCATTCCGTTATTTGTCTCGTCCACTTCTCTTTTCCTTCCTATGTAGGGGAGAAAATGTCTAGGAAGGATCGGTACTCGTTAGGTTCTTTCATGCGTCATGTCGCAGTTAGGTATACGGCGTTTCTCGATATTACCATACCCTCTCCCTTCGGCCCCTGCGTCGCCGACCCTCACCCCCACACTTCATTGCATTTCCTTGATCAGTTGTGCGCCGCGACGGTTTTACGTTGCATTTGCATATTTTTATAGTTTTCTCTGCGGTGAAATTAATGCGTTATATGCACCGCGTTTATGCGTCTCGCGGCTAACTCGCAAAGTATCGTAACGATTGTTAAACGTCCCCGAAATAAAAGCGACCGGGATAAACGCGGCTGCCGCGTTCGCTGATTCGACCGATATGGTGGATGGTTTTTTTTTTTTGGTATTGTATTACAGAAAAGTCTTGCTGTCTCGAAATGTGAATGATGATAAGAGAAACTGTTGCTTATCAGCTTCGATGTTTATATAATTTTCCTTTGGGAAGGGAAGCGGGCAAGATGTTTGTTATTATCCGTATACACTCAAGAGTGAATATGTTTAGGTACCATCGAAACTCTCACAGTTGAAGATATGAAAATAATAAGAACTCCCTCGGTCAGAACCGATCTATACGTTAGAGTTCCCAAAAAGTACGGAAGGAGAACGAATCGTTTTAGTTTTAGCACACCGACTCCTGTGTATTAACCTCTCCACTGGATTTCCACGTCGTGTGGCCCTTAGATACATGTAGCCAACGATGACCTGTGACTTTCACCAGATTCTCTGTATATATCGAGAGGATGGCCCACACTTCGATGTTCAATTCGTCTTTCTTCACCAGCAGTTGTCGATTCTGCGAGCGATGCGCCCTGTCTGTCACTTAAACTCATCCATTCTGTGAGCTACATTGGTCCCTCTAGAAGACCAATAATTGTCTTTTTACTTCAAGCATAACTTATTCTGTGCCCAAGAGTCGTCTGTTAATTCTAAGACAAACATCAAAGTACTCGTTATGTGTAACAGTGTCAATAGCTCGTTAAGTGATTTTGAACACGTCAACCTGTAGATTTAAAAAGTCACTTACCGTTAATTTTATAGTCAATCTAAATATTTAAAATATAAGTAATTAATATAATTTTTACAAGAAGGACAGGCTACACGATTTAAAGTTTTAAAATTAATTAAGTCAATCCCTGCTCCGCCTTATCACCGATAACGCCTAACAAATATGATTTTTATCGGGCCCAATAGTTCGACACGTTAAATTGTCATAAGCGGATTGTTGCAAGAAAGACATTTCATAGATCCAAAAAAATATAATCTACGAACATATTGTCGATTTGAATATACGTTACCTGTGTGATTCCATCACGAATAAGGCATATTTTTGCAAGATCTACCCGAAATCGATATACGTAAATACCGAGCAAAAAGAAAAAAAAAACGCGATAAATTACGCACCTCAGCAACCCGTATACATTACGCGTTTGCCACGTTAAAATAATTTCGTTAAACGATGAAGGGCCGTGATATCGTGCGAGCTGCGGCGCCCGCGGCGTGTCGGCGCGCGGTTTTGCGAGCGGCCGTCGCGCCATCTCGTGCATTATCGACGCCGCCGTTTCAAAATTGTCCGCGCCTTATATTTTTCGAAACGTCTTTTTTTCGATAAGGAAGTGATATTTTATCGATACTGTGACTATGTATTAAATGAAATATAAGTAGCTTTTGGAATACGTGTCGTTTTTAAGGGGTCCGTACAACAAAAGGAAAAACGGAACGTCTATAGGATCACTTTGTTGTCCGTCCGTCCGTCCGCCCTTTCGTTCGTCTGTCTGTCGAGACCGTTTATTTCGGGTACGCGTGGAGGTGTTCAGTTGAAATTAAAACCATATACAGTCCCTTGAAGATGTGAAAATATCAAACTTAAAGTTAACATGAAAAAAATGTACGGCTACTGATGCCGCAAAAAACGTATAAATGACACTTTCAAGGAATCATAATTTATAGGATATTTTCTGCTGTCCTAGACATATGACATTTGGCAAGTAATACCGTCTTATACTATAAGTACAGAAAAAAAATCTGAAAATCATACATTTGTAATTAAATCATAAAAAATATAGTTCTTATTTTTTAAAGTACGTAATCAATCTTCGAGGTTATACAACGGTATGCGCGGTCATATCCGTATGGGTAATCAAATCTTTTTGTAGAATTTTTTAAACTTTTACTAATTTTAACAGAAGAAAAAATCTGAAAGCCGTATATTTTTAAATAAATCACAAAATAAAAAATTCGGAAAAAACTGCGAGGCTTGATTCCTGAACTATTTATTATATGTACCCGCAAATTTGTACGGAACCTTCGGTGGGCGAGTTCGACTTGCACTTGTCCGGTTTTTTTTTTAATCGATATGACTTTACTCGCCTTGAAAGGAAAATCATTCTTTTTTTCGTGCTCCATTTTTGACTTCAAGGATATTATTTTTTTTTTGGTCAAATTGACGAATAAAATATTGACTGTTCTTGCTTTGAATATTGTTTCAAAGAAGTCGCTTCCTGCAAACTAATATTGTTTTTTTTTGCACGCCGCAACGCGACTATGCATTGCGGTCGGTCAACAGACAACATGAAACCTTCTAAAATTTAATAATTCTCACTAATAACTAAATGTACTTAGGTATTTTGTGTAATATACTATTATAAAGAGGAATCTTTATTCTTCAAGCTTTGTATCATTTCATGTCTCTCGTAAGATATAATTATAACAACAAATCTCATTGAAAAGATATTGTTTGAGCCGCCAATTGGCCTACAGTCGGTCCGTGAGGGTGTAGTCACTATTTAGCTCGATTGGCTTTATTAAATCACCTGATTGTTTTTTTAATATAGCCGGATTCATGAGGAATTGAAGCATATTAAATATGAGCTCCTTCACGCTTGTCAATTTTTTTTATAACAAATTTAAAATTAACAAATATCCTTAACCGTATGAGTAGACTTAGCCTAGTATTTAAGAATATTTATCTTTATTGTTTTTTTTTTTCTGTTTTTCTTAACATATCTCACGTGTCCCTGCAAGCAAATTGAACTGTATTTTAAATTGTAAATCAACTATTTTACTTTTTTATTTAAATTTTCATTCTGGTTTGGCCATATACTACTGTCCTATAATTTGTACGTCTTGTTAATGTAAAAAATCTTAGCCGCGTGCATTTACATTTACCTATTCCTTTTTGCGGTAACTCATCTGAAGCTGAATGACAGCTGGTAATTAATATTCAACGATAATTCGTTTTGATATAAGCATTTTTTTAAAACATTTTTGGAAAATGAATAACAGCTACAAATTATTGTTTGACGGTAATTCGTCTTAGTAATTTGATATAAGTAATGATGTAATAAATGTTTTACGCTTTTTCGTGTTTCATCGTTCAACATTCGTGTGACGGTGAACGAAAGTTGTAAAGTGACGTTTTAATTAACAGTTATATATGTTTTATGAAAGGTTTTATTTGAACCGTCAAACATTAATTTCTACTATTCTTCATTAAATGAAAATCAATTGGTTGGAAGGAGCTAACTTTATTATAAATATATATATATATATATATATATATATATATATATGTTATATAAACTAATGACTGTGAGATACTAATTTTCAACTCGCATTAATCAACAAACATTGTCAAAACATTTAGAACAACAAAGCATTAAATCATTTATTTCGTCTATATTACACAAGAAGAATGCTTATGAATTGGTTAGTTTTGTAACAAGACTACGTTCTTGCCGATTAATACGTTGGTGCGTTTCTGCTAAAATATATAAGACTAACTTCCGCCCGTGGCTCTGTCCGCACGGGCATAACAACGTGTTCCAGATCTTGCGGCCGCTTTTGCTTATGCCTTTTTCCTTCTCACTCCCTCCTCGTCACTGTTTTTTGGATACAGTTTTTTATGTAACAAATAGACGTACCGAAAGTATTTCGCTATTGAATATTATACCTTTTGCGTCTGCGTAAGGATTGAGGTACCACATACATTTTAAGGTAAACATACAGTATATGGATAATTTGCGAATTTCGAAAAACTGGTCTCGAAATCGCAAAATTATATAGTATGAAATATTAATATTTTTTTTTGAAGGGAGCTTTTCAATTTAGACGTCTTAGATTGATGATACACCGAGTTTTAGAAAACTAAGCGAACCATACTTTGGAGAGTTGGTTATCTTTTAGTGGTAATTGTATTTTATAACTGAACAAAACCTGATCTTGATGACATCCGTTTAAAAGTCTGTAGATGCATTTAATTGTGGCTCATCGTGACTTCGACGCAATGACTACAATGTTTGATTGAAAAAGAAATCATCCGATATACTTTAATATATACATATAATACATAAATCAGTATCCTTAATTATTAAATGTCTATAAATGTACCCCTCTTGTAACATAAATGCATTTGAAATAGAAGCTCATTTTATATTTATTATACATTTGGGTGTAAAAAAATGTAGCTTTATTCTTATATCCCCAGCTTCTGCCAGTACAGCGAAATAAAAGGTATATCAGTCTTTAAACCTAGTTGCCTATTTTATCTAAATCGGTCTAGCAGTTTTTGCGTTATGCCAGAACAAAGAAACAATTAAAACACAAATCTAATAATCGATGATTTTGACCCAAACATCGATCAAAATGTTAATGCTGTAAATATTTTTTAATTTACAAATTCACTTCTGATACAATTTTGCAATAATTTAGATTAATTAATTATTGAAGTAATGCAGTGTAGTTTGCGATCTCTGTGTAGAATGTGTGGAGTGTCTTTCACAGATAAATATTGGAATATTGGTTTCAGAGAACTATGTAGTTTGAAAGAAGAAGTAGTGACTAGAGTAGAAAAAGATATGATGCGGTGGTTCGACCATATATGAGACTGACAAAACAAATCTAAAGAGCGAATGCATACGACGGTAGGGTCGGCAAGGGCCCGGAGGACCTGAAAAATCTTATGTTCACCAAATTGATGGAGTATTAAAAAGGGCTAAATTTTGAGCATCAGAAACCGAAAGCGAAGCTTGCACAACCCGATCGCTAGATATCAATGAAATAAGAGATATATGCAAAATTATGCCATGTGGACGTATACGGTTTTTGCACTGCCATCTTGGAAATAAGAGTGAGTTTATAAAAATAATTAAAAACAACAAAACTTGTAAATCTTTTTTTTTTTATCAATAATTTTCTTTTTACAGTTGCTACACTTTTCACTTGTCACTTTTACTCATTTCACAGTTGAAATAAATATTATCGAACTATAGATTTTACGACCTACGAAGCAGGAAAAATAAATCGCAGTTTTATTATTTTCGTAAGAAACTTGGAATTTTTACAACGCACATTACACATATTTGAAATAATAATCTCGTATTCTAGATCAGAACAAAAAAAATAGCTAACAGCTTGATCGATTCGCCTAACCGGAGAAAGCTGAAGCTAGCACAATAAGAACATAAACAAGGACGATCTGCTAAATTTATCGCGAGTGCGCGCGCAGACCCCCGGCCGGCGCTGCAGCCGCGTCGTCGAGCGGGCGTGCGGCAGTGCAACTGCAATTATTAGGATCGCCGCCCTCGTTTAGCGTTATCAATGGAAAAGTCACTGTAAAGCCATGACACACGACCGACGAATAAAAATTTATGGTCGTGCACTCACCTCGGGGTGTCTGTCGTCCTTTTCATGTGACCTTTTTCCTCGATGTAATTTTTTAATTGCGCATGTGCTTAGGTTAACTTATTGGTCAATAAGTTATAGTCGGCGACAGGACAGAATCGAAATACGTCGCTAAAAACTTGTAAATATTATAGATTGTGCATGAAGGTTTGTTTCAACCAAATATATTATTCGAAACAGACGAAAATCTTTGTCCTGTTAGTCGATATGCATAATTACACAAATTGCGATATCGATTTGTAATAATGTAAAGAAAATCTTATAATATGAATATCGTTCGTTTATCTGATGAAGCTTTTAGCAAATTTAACTTTAATCGTATTAGGGACCCGTAGCAGGCGGCGGCGGTCCGGTGAATAAGAATGTTGCCTTTGAACCAAAAAGTAGCGGGTTCAATCCTGACTATAGGATAAATTGAACTATAAGTTCGAACTTAATTCATATAAAACCACTGGCTGTGTGCTTCAGAGAGCGCGGTAAGTCGTTGTTATCATATTGGTGATATGGTCGTTACTAGTTCTCTACTCTGCACTGCCGGGTGTGGCCTAGCATTTTTTTTTCAGATTCAAAAGCTTGAAGTACAGCCCTCGTAATCTGAAATAAAAATAGAAAGGAGGAGTTAAAGGGAGAAATAAAAATTCTAGGAGGATATGCCTTGAAATGGGCGATTAAAATTTGACACAACTGAATCGTATGATAAATAATGAGCCGCTGCGACAATCGTGTACACACCGAGCGTCTGTCATTAGAACCGAAACACGCTTGACCGATTTTTTTTTTCAATCGTTATTTAGCAGCGGCAGAAAGTAAACACGTGGCACTAATTTACGAATGACAAAAGTTGATCCTTCACTTTCTTAGACAACTCAATGTAGCTAGCCGGTTGGGTTAATCGCCAACTTAGTAATTAGGCTTTTATCATTCAGCCTCCGCTGGGCCCTTCGAAGGGGACGTGGCACATAAACCAACATGTGTCAGGTTGTAAATATAGACCCTTAAGGGGATTTCCATTGTCGAGGAATTCCGTGAATGGTCGCGACGGACGCTGGACTTTGAATTTAGGGTCTCTCCAGTCCGAGATTGGATTTATAATTTTGGATTAAATTGGGACTTAATCACTCGGTCGTTATATTGAATTAGCTTTAATGTGGAAGTAAAAGATAAGTTGAGTTTTGGCAAAGAAATAAATTAATAACATTTTTCCTTAGACATATTTAGAATGCTTATACGCTATGATAATATAATTTATTAATCAATTACAAAACTATTTATGTTACTATATGAAGAAATATTGATTTAATATTAACTTATTATCTGCTACGTTTGACTTTCTGAATTTCACACCACATTAGCATGTTATTCAAACGAGCTTTCGTTATGGCTATAATCCTATACTGTATCAGAGTAATTCACTTTGCACTACTACATAATTACATCGGGCCCACTAAGCATACTTGAGGTTAAGTGCGCCGGTATACACTTTTTCAAAATGTACACGACTTAGCACCTACATGCTATTTATTATTTGTCATCAAGATAAGAATCTCCATTAGGGTCAATATTTTATGAAGGCTTAGATACTAATGCAACTGAAATAGAGCTAGAACTCCCGTAAAAGTTCTTTTTCTTTGTTTATTAATGTAAAATACTAGATATATAACATAAGTTTACACATTTTATCTCATTTAACGCTGAAAGGGCGTATTCTGTAATATTTAACATAAGTGATATAACAGGGTTCTTAGATTAGTCTACAATCCGTCATAACACAATTGCTAGCCTGTAAAGCCCAATTCTGTGTTATTATTAATGGTATTATTTCTAGTTACTTTTTAGTAGCATAAAAAAAATTATAAAGACTAGCGTGTGGTCGTGACTTCAGTCGTGCACCCACCTACTCCAATCATCACTCACGCACAACTTTAGATATCTCTTTATGCGCATACAAACGAACCCCATACGGTGTCTACTTTGCCGAACGTACCCCGATAAGACAAACCTATCCGGAGTAAACCAAAAGTTTCCTCGAACCGTTTACCATGGTAATGCGCCGACGCGCGCGGCCGTCCGCATACACATACGCCTTTATCGACCGACTGCGCCGGCGTGTCGGCCAGAGCGAATTTTAATAAGACGTATGACTGGAATTAATGAGAGCCGTTCTCGGTACGACCACCTGTTCGATTCCAGATAACACCGTAATTGCGTGTATGAGAGGATGTCCGCCTTTACGTCGCGCTAGGTGCGGAAATCCTTGCCGACGAGTCTCGGAGTCATAGCCGAACCGCGCGCCGTCGGCGTGTGCGCTGTGGAGCTATGGAAAATAAACTAGTGGTCCAGTTCCAAATCTTCAATGTAATTCTGATTTATTGTAACGATCTCTTAAAGTATATGTTTACGGCAGATCGAAATTAATTGGTAAAACAAAATCTATGCTCTATCAGCTCTGTATAAAGTATGTACTGGATAACAGCTTGAATACATTTTAAATTCAATACCAATATGTAAATAACTCACAATAAATATTCGGAATATAAATTAAGAGTAATTTCGAATAACATATTAAAGTACTAGGTTATTCGATGCAGGCTAAACCTAACCTAAACTAACAATTTAATATCTTCGTTTTAGATAATATTTAAATTGTTAAGAGTTATAATGTACGACTGTATAGATACATAATAATGTTGTTATTTTTGAATCTGCAAATTTAACTCTACGAAAGTCAGTAATATTTATTCTTCGAATTCATATTAAATTTGTACCTTGCGAACAATATTTCCATTGTGAAACTTCGTATTTGTCCCAAATTAAAATAAATTAGTTTAAACACAAAAAAGTTATGTATCCGTTTTTGATATTCACCAATTTAGTATGAACATATCGTTAATACAAAATATTTATGATTAATTTATTTGAAGACACATTATGAAACCATGTAACTAAACTAGCTGATATTACATAAATTGTTTTTCATGACGAACTTGTATTAGGTAAAATCAAATAAAGCAAAAAGCATTCAGCTGTCAATCGAATAAACACATTGAATGTATAAAATTAGTACGTGAATTCGAGGAAAAATATTTATATATCCTTTACCAAATTAACGATGCTGTTTACGGCGTGTTATTGCATAAATTGTCTAAAATTGTATTTTTATTCTTTATGCACCAATAATGCGTAAATGGCTAAAATGCCCAGTTTAAAAACGAATTAGCTTACATTCGTTTCAATGTCTACGGACAAAGACGATTCGATTGCGTTTATTTTTACAGTAAGACGATGTGATCACGTTAAAAAGAAATCAAAAATCTCAGTTAAGCGCTCGAAGCAGTCTAGATCTTTATTACTTAAAATTACTGCAAAAAATAATTCTTATCCCCTTTGCACGGTTATGTTATTGTTAAATCTTACAAACGATTTCATAAGCGATTCATCATTTTTTTTTAATCCTACAAGTGGACGGCTACATATTAGCGAAGCGCGTTTATTAAAATTCTTTCAAGTGTCTCGTAGCCGCCGCCGTGTTGGCCTGTGGTCGTTTTGCCCAGATTCGACGGCCTAAAAGAATAGAGCTATTAATACGCGTTTTTGTGTATCTCAAATTGCGAAGACGACGTTTCCAACAAAAAAAGAAAAAAAAATGTAAGATACATCGTATGTTATTCTTAGTTTTGTGTTTCTTTTTTCGTGTCTTTTTTTTGCATACTTTCAACCATTGTTTAAAAACTAACCGAGTGTCGGTTCGGTTGAGTTTGTTTGATTTTGTATTACCGAATATTGACTAGTTTTATTATATTTACATTAGTAATTATATATATATATATATGGGCTATGAAAAGTTGTTTATTAATAGTTATTCATCCTGATTCGGGGATACACAGAGAACATTCCAAAATTCTTCCATAAATTACATATTATATTTTATTTCATTTAATGAATTGATGATAAGTTCGTTCAACTTTAATATTCTAGTCGTTTTTATTTGTGCTTTAAGTCCGATTTGGCACCTCATTAGGTAAATTTAAAATGTCTAGCCGTTTTTAGTTTCTAATGTCGACTATCTTATACGATTGAGTGATTTTGAAGGTAAAATTTATTTTTTTTAAATTACGCAAATTTAATTGGGTGATCGATCTCTACTTTTAGGGCAATTATTTTTCTTTATACAACAGTTTCGAAGAAATTGTATTTAACAATCTTTGAACAGATGTTGTATTTTCAACTTTAGAACTTGAAATACAATTAGTTCATTAAGCGTTGCTTGGGCATCGAATTAAACAGGATCTTTAAAATGTCGGAAAAGTGCGACTTGAACTTGCATGGAGAGGGCGCTGTATGAGGAATATGGTATGTACCATGTTTTTTAAATCTGAAAAACATGACAGATAAAAAAAAGTTTGTAGTAATTAAAACAACTGCAAATGACAGTTTGTTCGCACAATAATAAGAAGTTCGTCGTGTTATTTTAAGGTTATAGGCTTCTTTTTTTATTTTTTTATTTATCCCCCAAAAGTGACCACTATATTCAAAATATATTTATTTACGTTACACGTCCGTATTTTGATCACAGAATGTCTAGTGTACCAAAAAACAACGTGTAGCAACTTTTTGATTTAATTGGTGCACTATAAATTCCAAGCGAATCGGCTGTGACAGACGGACAAAGAGACTCACGATTCTATAACGGTTTCGTTTTTTTTTTGACTTACGGAATCCTATAAATAATTAATAAAATCAATAATGCGTTTCAACAATCACAAATTTCAGAACCACGCAAATTTTCAGCGCT